>JAZKJV010005896.1:0-418940 GCA_037367405.1 Ottelia alismoides | reverse complement strand
TCACATCCCCTATTTATTTTAAATTTGTAAACAACTCATAAAATAAAATAAAAAATATTTTGTACTCCTAAAATTATGTTGAAAATAAATAAAATATAAATTTCGGGTATTTTTGTAAACATTAATAAAATAAATATTATTGTACATAATACATAGGTATATTATACCTGTATATAACACCGTATACTGTATATACACTAGTTTATTTTTCATAAAAATAATTAAAAATCATAGAAAAAACCTTGAAAAATAATAAACATTTTTCATTTTATTCATTTTTTCATTTAAGTTCATTTCTTCTTTTTAATGTAATTATATTAATTTTTCTCTTCTATTTTGTCCAGTAGTGTATTTTGTCATATCCTCGATCCCTCCTGATTGGGCCACGTCGCTTTGTTGACCATCAGTCAACGTCTCCTTCCATGGCTGAACCGAACCGATTCCCTTCGTCAGAGCCTTTTCTCCCATTTTTCCTGATCATGTCAAGCCTGCTCTCGCTCCAATTTTTCGCCCGAGCCTTCTCCTAGGATCCACGACCCTCACGGATCCCCTAGGAAGAAGCGAATCTTCTTAGGGTTGCGCGCTCTCACTCGAACTTTCCAGCCACCTGGGAGCCATAAAAAGTATCTCCTCTGCCTCTACAGCTCGGTAGCTCGTTCCTCGCTCCCTTCTCGATCCTTAGACACCTCAAGCTGAGTGAAAGATGCTCGGAGCGTTCTTTGGAGCTTGGTTTGGTGTAGTGACGATGCAGCTCAGCTACGTGGCTGGAGTCCTCTCTCGTGTCTAGCCTCCCTGCCTTCCGCAGCATGGTTCAGGTCATCATCTCGACGCTTGCCTTCTTCTGAAGCTTAGAAGCTTCTCTGACCCTTCAGGTATATATCCTATCCCCACATTCTCCCTTTCATTTCCATATTTCCGTTTCGCTCCGACGTCGCTCGTTCGCTCCGACCACCCTGGTTGGAGCCCCATTTCTTCTCTACGTCCGTATCGATTGACCTATCTACGAAAGCCTCACCTTGCACTGTAGTTTGATCCCCCTTAGCATCGATCCTTATGTCGGGATTAAGGTTGTGACTCCGTTCCTTCACCTCCGTCAGGAGCCAAACTCCATTCCTACATGCTTCTCGTACCTATATTTGTAATAAAATCGACCAGAGCCATGGCTCGAGTCTCCCTATCATCTGCAGGTCCTGGTTTATGCGAAGGAGGCCATTTAAGCCCCCAGTTGCTCAAGAGGAACTCCACCAGATGGCACTTCACCGTCACGACCATCTAATCGTTACTGCCTCCATCAGACCACTCTATCAGACGCGGGGAACCTCCACGACAATACAGACCCATTCGGTGGCATCATCGGAACGGTGGATCACCTCCAGTGGTCGATTGACGTTTGCCCAGGGGATGTTCTTCCAACATCCTCAACTCCTATAGGATTGACCCTATCCTGCCAGATCGCATCACAGCCGCTGGCAAGAAAGCTGTTGCGGCTATTAGATTAGCACTGCTCCACTAGATCCAGCGGCATGTCCGCGACAGCCTCTGCACCATCAGATCACCAGGTGGTATCGATCAGAGCCGTACGACTACGACGTCTCCAGTGTGTGCCATGTGCCCGTGCAGGGGTTTATTGCTATTTTACCCTCGCACTTTTATGCTTAGCTATTTAGTCCAATAAAATAGAGTTGTAGTTCAAATATTTTGCAGTTTGGACCTTATATTTTCAATATTCGCATTTTATTCATTTTTTCATTTAAGTTCATATCTTTTTTTAATGTAATTATAGTTATTTTTCTCTTATGTTTTGTCCAGTAGCGTATTTTGTCCTATTCTCGATCCCTCCTAATTGAGCCACGTCGCTTTGTTGATTGTCAGTAAACATCTGCTTCCAGGGCTGACCCGACCCGATTCCCTTCGTTAGAGCCTTTTCTCCCATTTTTATTGATCGGGTCAGGCCTGCTCTCGCTCCAATTTTTTGCCCGAGCCTTCTCCTTGGATCCACGACCCTCGTGGATCCCTAGGAAGGTGCGGATTATCCTACGGTTGCGCGCTCTCACTCGAACATTCCAGCCCCCTGGAAGCCATATAAAGTATCTCCTCCACCTCTCAGCTCGGTAGCTCGTTCCTCGATCCCTTCTCGATCCTTAGACACCTCAAGCTAAGTGAAAGATGCTCGGAGCATTCCTTGGAGTTTGGTTTGGTGTAGTGACGACGCATGTCAGCTACGTCGCCGAGTCCTCCGTCGTGTCTGCCTCACTGCCTTCCGCAGTAAGGTTGAGGCCATCCATCTCGACGCTCGCCTTCGCCAGAAGCTTTAGGAGCTTCTCTGACCCTTCAGGTATATATCCCTATCCCCAACATTCTCCCTTTCATTTCCATATTTCCATTTCGCTCCGTCGTCGCTCGTTCACTCTGACCACCCTGGCTGGAGCCCCATTTCATCTCCACATCCCGTATCGATTGACCTATCTACGAAATCCCAACCTTGCACTGTAGTTTGATCCCCCTTAGCATCGATCCTTAGGTCGGGATTAAGGTCGTGACTCCGTTCCTTCACCTCCATCGGGAGTCAAACTCCATTCCTCCATGCTTCTCGTACCTATATTTGCAATAAAATCGACCGGAGCCATGCCTCGAGTCTCCCCTATCCTCTGCAGGTCCTGGTTTACGCGAAGGAGGCCATTTGAGCCCTTAGTTGCTCAAGAGGAGCTCCACTAGATGGCACTTCACCGTCACGACCATCTAACCGTTGTTACCTCCATGAGACCACTCCTATCAGACGTAGGGAACCTCCACGACGCTACAGACCCCTTCAGTGGATTCATCGCACGGTGGATCGCCCTCCAATGGCCGATTGACGTTTGCCCAAGGAATGTTATTCCAACATCCTCGACTCCTATAGGATTGGCCCTCTCCTGCCAGATCGCATCACAGCCGCCGGCAAGAAAGCTGCAGTGGATGTTAGATTAGCACTGCTCCACCAGATCCAGCGGCACGTCCGCGACCAGCCTCTGCACCATCAGATCAGTAGGTGGTAGTGATTAGAGCCTTACGATTATGACATCTCCAGTGTGTGCCACGTGCCCTTGCAGGGGTATATTGCTCTTTTACCCTCGCACTTTTATGCGCAGCTATTTAGTCCAATAAAATAGAGTTGTAGTTCAAATATTTTGCAGTTTGGACCTCATATTTTCAATATTCGCATTTTATTCATTTTATTCATTAAGTTCATTTCTTATTTTTAATGAAATTATATTTAACTTTCTCTTATGCTTTGTTTAGTAGGTATTTTGTCCTATTCCTGATCCCTCCTGATTGGGCCACGTCCGTTTGTTGATCGTTAGTTAACGTCTCCTTCCAGAGCTGACCCGACCCGATTCCCTTCATCAGAGCCTTTTCTCCCATTTTCCTAATCGGATCAGGCCTGCTCTTGCTCCAATTTTTCGCCCGAGCCTTCTCCTATGATCCACGACCCTTGCGGATCCCTAGGAAGGCGCGGATCTTTTAGGGTTGCGTGCTCTCACTCGATCTTTCCAGCCACCTAGGAGCCATAAAAAGTATCTCCTCTGCATCTATTGCTCGGTAGCTCATTCCTCGCTCCCTTCTCGATCCTTAGACACCTCAAGATGAGTGAAAGATGCTCGGAGCATTCTTTGGAGCTTGGTTTGGTGTAGTGACGATGCAGCTCAGCTACGTGGCCGGAGTCCTTCGTCGTGTCTAGCCTCCCTGCCTTCCACAGCATGGTTGAGGCCATCATCTCGATGCTCGCCTTCGCCAGAAGCTTAGGAGCTTCTCTGACCCTTCAGGTATATATACTATCCTCAACATTCTTCCTTTCATTTCCATATTTCCATTTCGCTCTGCCGTCGCTCGTTCGCTCCAACCACCCTGGCTGGAGAACCATTTCATCTCCACGTCTGTATCGATCGACCTATCTACAAAAGCCCCACCTTGCACTATAGTTTGATCCCCCTTAGCATCGATACTTAAGTCAGGATTAAGGTTGTGACTCCGTTCCTTCACCCTCCATCGGGAGTCAAACTCCATTCCTTCTTGATTCTCGTACCTATATTTGCAATAAAATCGACCAAATCCATGCCTCGAGTCTCCCCTATCCTCTGCAGGTCCTGGTTTATGCGAAGGAGGCCATTTGAGCCCCTAGTTTCTCAAGAGGAGATCCGCCAGATGGCACTTCACCGTCACGACCATCTAACCGTTGCTGCCTACATCAACCCACTTATTAGATGCGGGGAACCTCCACGATGCTACAGACCCCTTCGGTGGCATCATCAGACTGGTGGATCGCCTCCAGTGGCCGATTGACGTTTGCCCAGGGGATGTTCTTCCAACATCCTCGACTCCTATAGGATTGAACCTCTCCTGCCAGATCGCATCACAGCCGCCGGTAAGAAAGCTGCTACGGTTGTTAGATTAGCACTGCTCCACTAGATCCAGCGGCACGTTCGCGACAGCCTCTGCACCATCAGATCAACAGGTGGTAGTGATCAAAGTCGTACGACTACGACGTCTCCAGTGTGTGCCACGTGCCCGTGCAGGGGTATATTGCTCTTTTACCCTCACACTTTTATGGGTAGCCATTTAGTCCAATAAAATAGAGTTATAGTTCAAATATTTTGCAGTTGGGATCTCATATTTTCAATATTCGCATTTTATTCATTTTTTATTTAAGTTCATTTCTTATTTTTAATGTAATTATAGTTATTTTTCTCTTCTGTTTTGTCCAGTAGCGTATTTTGTCCTATTCCCGAACCCTCCTAATTGGGCCATGTCGCTTTGCTGATCGTCAATCAACGTCTCCTTCCAGGGATGACCCGACCCGATTCCCTTCATCAGAGCCTTTTCTCCCATTTTTATTGATTGGGTCAGGCCTGCTCTCCCTCCAATTTTTTGCCCGAGCCTTCTCCTAGGATCCACGACCCTCGTGGATCCCTAGGAAGGCACGGATCTTCCTAGGGTTGTGTGCTCTCACTCGAACATTCCAGCCCCCTGGGAGCAATATAAAGTATCTCCTCCGCCTCTGCAGCTTGGTAGCTCGTTCCTCGCTCCCTTCTCGATTCTTAGACAACTCAAGCTGAGTGAAAGATGCTCGGAGCGTTCCTTGGAGCTTGCTTTGGTGTAGTGACGACGCAGCTCAGCTACGTGGCCGGAGTCCTCCTTCGTGTTTTGCCTCCCTGCCTTCCGCAGTAAGGTTGAGGCCATCATCTCGACGCTCGCCTTCGCATGAAGCCTAGGAGCTTCTCTGACCCTTCAGGTATATTTCCTATCCCCAACAATCTCCCTTTGGTTTCCATATTTCCATTTCGCTCCGCAGTCGCTCATTTGCTCTGAACACCCTGGATGGAGCCCTATTTAATCTCCACGTCCGTATCGATCGACCTATCTACGAAAGCCCAACCTTGCACTGTAGTTTGATCCCCCTTAGCATCGATCCTTAGGTCGGGATTAAGGTCGTGACTCTATTCTTTCACCTCCGTCGGGAGTCAAACTCCATTCCACCATGCTTCTCGTACCTATATTTGCATTAAAATCAACCGGAGCCATGCCTCGAGTCTCCCCTATCCTCTGCAGGTCCTGGTTTACGTGAAGGAGGCCATTTGAGCACTTATTTGCTCATGAGGAGCTCCACCAGATGGCACTTCACCGTCATGACCATCTAACCGTTGCTGCCTCCATCGGACCACTCTATCAGACTCGGGGAACCTCCACGATGCTACAGACCCCTTCGGTGGCTTCATCGGACCAGTGGATCGCCTCCAATGGCTGATTGACGTTTGCCCAGGGGATGTTCTTCCAACATCCTCGACTCCTATAGGATTGACCCTCTCCTGCCAGATCGCATCACAACCGTCGGTAAGAAAGCTGCTGCGACCGTTAGATTAGCACTGCTCCACCAGATCCAGTAGCACGTCCGTGACAACCTCTGCACCATCAGATTAGCAGGTGGTAATGATCAAACCGTATGACTATGACATCTCCAGTATGTGTCGCGTGCCCTTGCAAGGGTATATTGCTCTTTTACCCTCGCACTTTTATGCGTAGCTATTTAGTCCAATAAAATAGAGTTGTAGTTCAAATATTTTGTAGTTTGGACCTCATATTTTCAGTATTCGCATTTTTTTCATTTTATTCATTTAGGTTCATTTCTTATTTTTAATGTAATTATATTTATTTTTCTCTTATATTTTGTCTATTAGCGTATTGTCCTATTCCCGATCCCTCCTGATCAGGAAACGTCAGTTTGTTGATCGTCAGTTAACGTCTCCTTCCAGGGCTGACCCGACCCGATTCCCTTCGTCAGAGCCTTTTCTCCCATTTTTCCTGATCGGATCAGGCCTGCTCTCGCTCCAATTTTTCGACCGATCCTTCTCCTAGGATCCATGACCCTCGTAGATCCCTAGGAAGGCGCGGATCTTCTTAGGGTTGCGCGCTCTCACTCGAACTTTCCAACCACCTGGGAGCCATAAAAAGTGTCTCCTCTGCCTCTATTGCTCGGTAGCTCGTTCCTCGCTCCCTTCTCGATCCTTAGACACCTCAAGCTGAGTGAAAGATGCTCGGAGCGTTCTTTGGAGCTTGGTTTGGTGTAGCGATGACGCAGCTCAGCTATGTGGCTGGAGTCCTCCGTCGAGTCTAGCCTTCCTGTCTTCCGCAGCATGGTTGAGGCCATCATCTCGATGCTCGACTTCGCTAGAATCTTAGGAGCTTCTCTGACCCTTCAGGTATATATCCTATCCCCAACATTCTCCCTTTCGTTTCCATATTTCCATTTTGCTCCGTCGTCGCTCGTTCGCTCCAACCACCCTGGCTGGAGCACCATTTCATCTCCATATCCATATCGATCGACCTATCTACGAAAGCCCCACCTTGCACTATAGTTTGATCCCCCTTAGCATCGATCCTTAGGTCGGGATTAAGGTTGTGACTCCGTTCCTTCACCTCCGTCGGGAGTCAAACTCCATTCGTCTATGCTTCTCGTACCTATATTTGCAATAAAATCGACCAGAGCCATGCCTCGAGTCTCCCCTATCCTCTGCAGGTCCTGGTTTATGCGAAGGAGGCCATTTGAGCCCCCAGTTGCTCAAGAGGAGATCCACCAGATGGCACTTATCCGTCACGACCATCTAACCGTTGCTGCCTCCATCAGACCACTCTATCAGATTCAGGGAACCTCTACGATGCTATAGACCCCTTCACTAGCATCATCGGACCGGTGGATCGTCTCCAGTGGCCGATTGACGTTTTCCCAGGGGATGTTCATCCAACATCCTCGACTCCTATAGGATTGACCCTCTCCAGCCAGATCACATCACAACCGTCGGTAAGAAAGCTGCTGCGGCAGTTAGAGTAGCACTGCTCCAACAGATCCAGCGTCGCATCCGCGACAACCTCTGCACCATCAGATCAGCAGGTGGTAGTGATCAAAGTCGTACGACTACGATGTCTCCAGTGTGTGCCACGTTCCCGTGCAGGGGTATATTGCTCTTTTACCCTCGCACTTTTATGCGTAGCTATTTAGTCCAATAAAATAGAGTTGTAGTCCAAATATTTTGCAATTTGGATCACATATTTTCGATATTCGCATTTTATTCATTTTTCATTTAAGTTCATTTCTTATTTTAATGTAATTATAGTTATTTTTCTCTTCTGTTTTGTCTAGCAGCGTATTTTGTCCTATACCCGATCCCTCCTAATTGGGCCACGTCGCTTTGTTGATTGTCAGTCAATGTCTCCTTCTAGGGCTGACCCGACTCGATTCCCTTCGTTAGAGCCTTTTCTCCCATTTTTATTGATTGGGTCAGGCCTGCTCTCGCTCAAATTTTTCGCCCGAGCCTTCTCCTAGGATCCACGACCCTCGTGGATCCCTAGGAAGGCACAGATCTTCCTAGGGTTGCGCGCTCTCACTCGAACATTCCAGCCCCTTGGGAGCAATATAAAGTATCTCCTCCGCCTCTATAGCTCGGTAGCTCGTTCCTCGCTCCCTTCTCGATCCTTAGACACCTCAAGTTGAGTGAAAGATGCTCGGAGCTTTCCTTGGAGCTTGTTTTGGTGTAGTAACGACGCAGCTCAGCTACATGGCTGGAGTCCTCCGTCGTGTCTAGCCTCCCTGCCTAACGCAGTAAGGTTGAGGCCATCATCTCGATGCTCTCATTTGCCTGAAGCTTAGGAGCTTCTCTGACCCTTCCGGTATATATCCTATCCCCAACATTCTCCCTTTGGTTTCCATATTTCCATTTTGCAACGGAGTCGCTCGTTCGCTCTGACCACCCTGGCTGGAGCCCCATTTCATCTCCACGTCTGTATCGATCGACCTATCTACGAAAGCCCAACCTTGCACTGTAGTTTGATTCCCCTTAGCATCGATACTTAGGTCGGAATTAAGGTCGTGACTCTATTCTTTCACCTCTGTCGGGAGTCAAACTCCATTCCTCCATGCTTCTCGTACCTATATTTGCAATAAATCAACCGAAGCCATGCCTCGAGTCTTCCCTATCCTCTGCAGGTCCTGGTTTACGTGAAGGAGGCCATTTGAGCCCTTATTTGCTCAAGAGGATCTCCACCAGATGGCACTTCACCGTCACGACCATCTAACCGTTGGTGCCTTCATCGGACCACTCTATCAGACTCGGGGAACCTCCATGATGCAACAGACCCCTTCAGTGGCTTCATAGGACTGGTGGATCGCCTCCAATGGTTTATTGACGTTTGCCCAGGGGATGTTCTTCCAACATCCTCGACTCCTATAGGATTGACCCTCTCCTACCAGATCGCATCACAGCCGCCGGCAAGAAAGATGCTACGGCCGTTAGATTAGCACTGCTCCACCAGATCCAGCAGCACGCCCGCGACAGCCTCCGCACCATCAGATCAGCAGGTGGTAGTGATCAGAGCTGTATGACTATGACGTCTCCAGTATGTGCCACGTGCCCTTGCAGGGGTATATTGCTCTTTTACCCTTGCACTTTTAAGCGTAGCTATTTAGTCCAATAAAATAGAGTTGTAGTTCAAATATTTTGCAGTTTGGACCTCATATTTTCAATATTCGCATTTTTTTTCATTTTATTCATTTAAGTTTATTTCTTATTTTCAATGTTATTATATTTATTTTTCTCTTATGTTTTGTCTAGTAGTGTATTGTCCTATTCCAGATCCCTCCTGATTGGGCCATGTCGGTTTGTTGATCGTCAGTTAACATCTCCTTCCAGGGCTGACCCGACCCGATTCCCTTCGTCAGAGCCTTTTCTCCCATTTTTCCTGATCGGGTCAGGCCTTCTCTCGCTCCAATTTTTTGCCCGAGCCTTCTCCTAGGATCCACGACCCTTGCAGATCCCTAGGATGGCACGGATCTTCCTAGGGTTGTGCGCTCTCACTCGAACATTCTAGCCCCCTGAGAGCCATATAAAGTATCTCCTCCGCCTCTATAGCTCGGTAGCTTGTTCCTCGCTCCCTTCTCGATCCATAGACACTTCCAACTGAGTGATAGATGCTCGGAGCGTTCTTCTGAGCTTGGTTTGGTGTAGGGACGATGTAGCTCAGCTACGTGGTCGGAGTCCTCCATCGTGTCTAGCCTCCCTGCCTTATGCGGCATGGTTGAGGCCATCATCTCGACGCTCGCCTTCACCAGATGCTTAGGAGCTTCTCTGACCCTTCTGGTATATATCCTATCCTCAACATTCTCCCTTTCATTTCCATATTTCCATTTCACTCCGTCGTCGCTCATTCGCTTCGACCACCCTGGCTGGAGCCCCATTTCATCTCCACGTCTATATCGATCGACCTATCTACGAAAGCCCCACTTTGAACCGTAGTTGGATCCCCCTTAGCATCGATCCTTAGGTCAGGATTAAGGTCGTGACTCCCTTTCTTCACCTCCGTCGGGAGTCAAACACCATTCCTCCATGCTTCTCGCACCTATATTTGCAATAAAATCGACCGAAGCCATGCCTCAAGTCTCCCCTATCCTCTGCAGGTCTTGGTTCGCACGAAGGAGGCCCTTTGAGCCCCCAGTTGCTCAAGAGGAGCTCCAATAGATGGCACTTCACCGTCACGACCATCTAACCGTTGCTGCCTCCATCGGACAACTCTATCAGACGTGTGGAACCTCCACGATGCTACAGACCCCTTCGGTGGCTTCATCAGATCGGTGGATCGCTGATGAGCGAATTTCCTCAAGCAACTAAGGTGAATCAGGTATAGCGAAGGTCGTTGCAACCTCAGTCGCTCGAGAATCAATCAGTGCTCAATCATGAAAAAATCAGACCACCAAATAAAGATAAAAATCGATGAAAACTCAAGGTAGCGGTCTCGCTATTGGATTAACCTGGTATAGCGACCAGGGTCGAACTCAAGGAGCACAGATTGGTCTCGCAGCCTACGAAGTAGTCGAAAACAAATAAAAATAAAAACAAGGAATTTTTGGTGGATTTTTAATATTTTTATATTTTTTTGGAATTTTTAATTATAATGAAAATGGGAAAACAATAAAAACAAGCAACTATCAACAATTATTTAATTATTCTAAAATGCTCCAAAAAATCAAACAAAAATAATTTTTTGATTTTTATAATTTTTACTATTTTTAATGAATTTTTGGTAATTTTCTGATTTTTTTAGAATTTTATAAAAATGAAACAAGGTAAAAATGCAAGGACACTATCCAGCCAAACTTCTAAGACCAAAATAAAATGTAAGATGGTCTCAACAGAGCCTAGAGGTATTTTTCCTGTAAAATAGAAATAAAAAGAAAAATTCAGAGACTAAGTTTATTATTTTTGGATTTTTCTATGAATTATTAGAATTTTTATGAGATTTTCAAGGTTTTTAATTTTTATATTTTCTATAAATCCAAAAATGACTAAAAGTGGTCAAAAAATCAAACACACTAAAATAAACAAACTCTGATTTTTTTTATAATTTTTAAAGATGTTTTTTAATTTTTTTACGAATTTTATATCTGGACAGAGACAAAAAGAGAGGTTTTTTAATTTTTAAAAATAATAAAAAGGCTCTAAAAATTTCCCAAAAATCAGTGAAAATTCTACACAATGGCAGGAGCCATGTATCAAATTTTTACTTGATTTGGAGATGAGTTGATATTTTATTTAAAACAACCAAGAGCCCATAGTGCACAGGGACCTGATCGTAATAAAAATATGTCTCAGGGGTCAAAGAGTAACCAAAAAGAGAAATCCAGGGGGTCCAGGTGCAAAAATCCCAAATTTGCACGTGCGAGGCACGTGTCTGGGGCACTCAGGGACCTATTTGTAACAAAACTTAATTCTCTGGACCTATTAGTAACACGTACTAAAAGTCCAGGGGAGAAAGTGTAAAAAAATCCACTATATTCAACACATGTTGAAATAAAACATTCACAGGGGCATAAGTTTAAATACTAAAAAGATATTTTCATTCCATAACAACCAAAAACTTCAGGCCACAATATGCAATTTCTCCAAGATATCATGTGTCGATGCACGTGTCCACAATGTACAGGGGTAGAAATGCACATATCAGAAACGACAAGGTCCTAAGTGCAAATGTTCCAAACTAAAATAAACGTTATAAAATATTTACAGGACTAAACGCTAAAAACCAAAAGACAGAGTACCTAAGGGAAATTACCCTTTATTCTAATCCGAGGGCTGAGATGGCGCCGTGTGGCGAATCTGACGGTGGTGGTGCACAGCGCCTCAACAAGGGAGCCCTGACTCTGATCCCACGGTGGAGGGTGCGCCACGTGGGGTGATCAACAGTCGAGAAGCACGGGCTACCCTTCGTTGGATGGAGGGTGGAGAAGGGGCCACGTGTCTGATCTAACGGTGGCTGCTGGCCTCTTCTTCACCCTAATCGAACGGTCCAAAAGTGATCTGGGCCTCCGGGGTCGAACAGACGGCAGAGGAGGGTCCTGGAGGAACTCCTCGCTGGCGAACTTTGTCGGAGGACTGGAAGCGCGCTGGACCTCCGCAAGAGCTGCTGATGATCAGAAAAGATTCACCGGAGCCTCCCGCGTCTGAAGAACCCCTCCGATGGCGCCGAGGAGCTCCGAGGAGCCCAGGCGACGACGGCGGAGCTCAAGCTCTTGTGCTGAATGTGGGGGACCTCAGATGGTCCTCCTCTGACCTGCAAAGTGGCACAGATAGACTCCTGGGTCGAGGGCAAAATGCCTCGACCCGATTAGGTGCGAAGTGGGTGGTCGGTGCGTCGATACGAAAGAGCTCCGACGAAGCGACGGCGAGGGAGCTCGAGGGGCGAAGAATGTGCAGGGGAGAAGGGTGAAGAAGATGGTCGGTTCCGATGATCGAGATGTGAATGGATGTGGTCGGAATCGAAGGTCGATGGCGAAGGGGCGATTTGGGGGTAAACGGAAATTAGCAAAAAATAGGAAGATCTAAGGTTACCTGATGGTCGAGGTCGACTGGGGACGAGCTGCTGGAGCTCTAGGTCCTTGCCTCGAGGGCCGTCGATGCCCGAGGCTCGAGCACCACGCAGGGGGCGGCGCATGGCGGCGCTAGGTCGCCGGATCGATGGCCTGAGCACTCCCTCCTCGCTGCGACACTACCCTCAGCTCGATGTCACTCAGGCGAAGGCAATGGAGGTACTGGGGTGGAGAATACGGAGCCAAAGATGCAGGAATCGTGCGGCGGAGCTGAGCATTTAAGTGGCTAGGGGTCCATCTAGATGGATGTCGGGCGAGAAAATCGGAGCGCGGATCTCGAGAACCCAGCTTGGCTGTGGATCAGGGATGAACACAGATGGATTAGGACCCGAGGTTAAAGATTTTGGTGATCGGATCGAGTGGCAAATAAATGGAGAAATCGGGTCGGGCACACATGATCCGCGGGCTGTGGTCCAGGCGGGGGAGTTGATCGGGGGCTCAACATCCCCCGTGGACCAATGAGAGTCGGCCATGTCATAAATAATTGGGAATTGAATTTAAAATAGAAAATGGCCGAATTAGGAAAAACCCAAAACATGAAAAATATTTATTTATTTTAAACTATTTTTTTGTGATTTTTATTTATTTTTTTGAAGTAAAAATTAGGTATTTATAATATAGTATTATATACATAGGTATATACAATATATATTTTTAATTTTTGATTTTTATTTATTTATTTTTGTACATTTTTATTCAAATTTTATATTTTATTTATTTACAAGAATAAAATTAGGAATAAGAAGTCATTTTTATTTTATTTTTATTATTTATGTACAAAGGTTAATAAAATACTTTTATTTATATACATATGTGGTATATATACAATAAAGGAAGTTAATTTTATTTTTATCCCTTTTTATTTTATTTTTATTTTTGTAATTTTTATTTTATCTATTTACATTATGGAATAGGGAATTTATACACATTTTTATTGAATTTTTATTTATTTATTTATATGTATGTGGTCTATGTACATGATGAATATATACAAGGTTGAAGCATTTTTATTTTCTTTTCTTTTTCTCATTTTAATTTAATATTTACAAATATTTACAAAAACATACAACCCATTTTTATTTTTATTTTTAGAGGAAAATATTTTTTATTTATATACAATTATATTTACACACATGAGCTTCCTTATCTCTCTCTACTTGGGTTTTTATGCGGTCAGGCCCATGCTGAGCCCTCCCTTGGGATTAGGTCGCTCAATATTTATTCTAAATATTTCCCTCTTTTTCTTTTGTTTCTTTATTCTTTTATTTTTGCACAAAAACATGCTAATTATTTATTTTTACACAATGCATGTTCTTTGGTAATTATTGATATTTACATAAGTCCACATGTGTTTGCAAGGGTTTTTGTAGCTAAAATCAAAGAATAAAGAGTGATGAATGGGTATTCATCACCCCCCTATACTTAACTTTGCTAGTCCCTTAGCAAACACTTATTTGAAAAAGAAGTGAAAAAGAAAAAGAAAAAGAAAAAGAGGAGAAAAAGCATGGATCAAGGTTGATTTTTAAACTTGCCTTCATTAAATTGAAATATGGAGCTCGATCAGATCTTTGGATTATTAATGTGTCGGAACCTTATTTGGACTTAAGTTTAAAACTCAACAGCCTCTAAGTTCCACTAATCTATAATCAAGACTCCTCAACAATCCAGATCAGAACAAGTCTACATACACAAACCCTGAAGACTATGAATTTTTCCTTGTACTGTGAATGTGACATATAAGCTCTCCACCTCAAAAGTGGGAACTTGACAACCCTCCCCAACAAGGTAACTCTATGACCCTAGTTTGGCCACTCTTTCCGCGAGGAGCGGAGTATTCCCTTCTAAGTTCAAGTTCAACCGGCTCAAGAAGAGGGGGAAGAAGAGAATGGACCATGGCCAGTGTAGCCATGTATCCTTGGGAGCTCAACAAGTGTAGCTAAGTCTCCCTGCTGCAAGCTACATAAGGTGAATCCATGAGTCTCAAGCTTTGCTTATTTTCACTATATACATACTCTTGTGGGATTATCATTTTCTATCAGACCCACCACTTTTTTGGAGTTATTTTCTTTTTGCATTTTTTTTCAGTGCATCTGTACAACATATACATGTGCATCATATATACATAAGAAGTTTTTCTCTTGAGCAAGTAGACTATCCCTCTTTTGAAGCATTATTGCAACCCACAACTCGTGTCGTTAGACCTTGTGGCAACCAGACCAAGTTAAGATGTACTTCCTTCACTAAAAGAAAAATAGAGGTTCCGCCTAGAAGTACTACCCTCATATGCTACCCCAAGTCAAGGAAGACTGCCTCCTCACCACCTCATCCGTAGAGAGCTCGGTGCAAAGTGCGGGTCCAAGTAAAGCCATTGTCTATATGAGTCATGTGTGTGTTGTTAAGTGCTCTACTTAGGCTCATTGAGATGGCATGTGATCATAGCCTAGTGGACTCAAAGAATTAAGTCTCCATGAACCTGAAAAGCCTTAACCCTAAGCCCTATAAGGTTCCTCTTAGAATTAGGTGGATTAAGATCTTAATCAAGCTCCATTTCTCAATTTAATTCCAGACTAGTTTAAATGTCAAATATAATCCCGAAAAAACTATATACATATATACAAAGATGCTATTTACACAATATTTACAAGCATGCAAAATTTTTGAAAAATGTTTTGAAATCATGGATGTATGAATGAATGCAAGTTTTGCAAAATATTTACACACATTTACACAAGATTTTTGCAAACTTTTGGATTTCAAAACATTTTGGAAAAATTTTGTACGATATACATAGTTTTGATATACACATATTTACACAAACTTTACACAAAAAGTTTTTGAAAACATTTTTACAAAAATACTTTGTACAATAGCTATGCATGTGCAACTAAAAGAATGATTATTTACAGGAAAAATTTTAAATTTTTATGGATTTTTGGTTTTTAGCCATTTTTATTTATTTACACACTCACACAAAGTACGAGTTATGGCTAAAGTATAAATGAAATGTATACACACCCCCCTATACTTAGCTCGAACGATGTCCTCAGAGTCAAGAGCGATGAAGAAGACATAACTCGTGCTATGTATAGGCAAGTGAAAAGGAAGGCTATATACAAAGACGAATAAATGAATAGAAAACAAGAGGATCTCGGCTTTTCCTCCTATACTTAGGATCAAATAATCCTAAGTATAGCAGGCTGTACACAAAGGGAAAACTGAGTGAAGAATGTACAGGGTCTACCCCCCCTATACTTAGGGTAAAATATCTCTAAGTATAGGCAGCAAAAACTGGGGTAAACTTAAATCAAAAGAATACCCGAGAGTCCTACATCCCCCCTATACTTAGGGTAAAGTATACCCTAAGTATAGCATAATCAAAAGATGAGAAAAAGGGATGTGGACTAAAGAATGGAATGATATGGACATCTGGATCTATACATGTAGGGAGAATAGTGAAAATCATGCGTGAGATGCAATAGATGTGAGTCAAAAGACCACATCTCACGCAAAGTGAATAGGGGCAACATCAACGACCCGCGGCTCATAATCTAGAAATGGCTTGAGCCGCTGGTCGTTCACTCGAAAGGTACTCTCAGACAACTCAGATAAATCGATACTCCCATTATCGTGTACCTTTCTCACTAAGTAGGGTCCCTTCCATTTTCTCTGTAGCTTACCTGGAAATAGACGAAGCCTAGCATCAAACAGCCATACTCTCTGTCCAGGCTCAAAATGCTTGTGGCTGATATGAGAATCATGCCACTCCTTCACTCTCTCCTTATACTGTAGGCTGTTTGAGAAGGAGGTATCACGAAGCTCCTCCAAGGCTGCTAACTCTGCCCTCCTCTGGTCTCTTACACTATCTGGATCCAAAAGTATCTCAGTGACTGCCCAAAGTGACCTGTGTCTCAGCTCAACAGGTAAATGGCACGACTTGCCATAAATGAGGCGAAAGGGAGATGTGCCCAAAGGTGTCTTGAAAGACGTCCTATATGCCCACAAAACTGAGTCCAAAAGCTTTGACCAATCCTTTCGGTCAGGGCGGACGACTTTCTGCAAAATAGTCTTGATCTCCCTGTTCGACACCTCGGTAAGACCATTCGTCTGTGGATGGTATGGAGTGGCAACTCGATGGTCTATACCGAACTCGCTAGCAAGGGCCTTCACCTGGTCGTTGATGAAATGAGACCCCCCATCAGAAATCAACACTCGAGGTACCCCTAACCGTGTAATGATATGCTTCCTCAAAAATCTGCAAATAGTCCCGGCATCTGCGGTTCGGGCGGGGATGGCCTCAACCCAATGACTCACATAATCAACGGCCAACAGACTGTACTCAAATCCCTGACTCTTAGGTAATGGACCCATGAAATCGATGCCCCATGCGTCAAAAACCTCACAGAAGTGAATGGGCTGCATCGGCATCATATCACGCTGTCCACAAGTGCCCATCCTCTGACAGTCAGTACACCTCTTCACGAACTCATCAGAGTCCTTGAAGAGGGTAGGCCACCATAGGCCGGATTGGAGCACTTTCTGTGTTGTTCTCCTCCCAGAGTGATTTCCTCCTGCCTCAAGCTTGTGGCAGTAAGTGAGGACGCTATGGTGATCCTCCTGAGGAATGCACCTACGCCAGACGCTATCCCCTCCTTCGTGGTAAAGGATGGGATCCTCCCAGTGGTAGGACATGGCCTTCGCGAGGAAGGTCTCAAGCCTCTGCCTGGGCCAATCTTGTGGGACTTTCTTAGCAACAAGAAAGTTCACAATATCGACGTACCATGGGAGTGAGGCGATAGCAAGGATCGCCTCATCTAGGAAGGTATCATAAATAGGATCGGTCTGCTCAGAATCCTCAAGATGCTCTAGTCGGGAGAGATGATCTGCCACCACATTCTTGACCCCAGGCTTATCCTTGATCTCTATGTCGGACTCCTAGAGTAGAAGGATCCATCTAGTCAGTCTGGCCTTCACATCCTTCTTTGCCATGAGGTACCTGATGGCGGTATGATCAGTATACAAGGTCACTCCAGATCCAATAATGTACGATCTGAACTTATCTAGTGCGAAGACTACAGCTAGCATCTCCTTCTCTGTGACTGTGTAGTTCCGCTGCACGGAATCCAATATGCGGCTAGCGTAGTGGATAGCAAATGGAACTCCATCCCTCCTCTATCCCAGCACGGCCCCCACAGCAAAATCGGAGGCATCCGTCATGATCTCGAATGGGAGAGACCAATCAAGTGGCTGGAGAACAGGAGCCTCAACAACACATCGCTTGAGAGTCTCAAATGACAAAAGACACTTGCCGTCGACAAGGAACTCAGTGTCTTTCATCAGCAGGTCAGTCAACGGCCGGGCAATCCTACTAAAATCATGAATGAATCGTCGGTAGAAACCGACGTGTCCCAGGAAAGACCGTAACTGCTGCAAATTGGACGGCGGTGCGAGTTTTCTAATGACATCTACCTTGGCCGGATCAACCTCCATGCCCCTGTTGGAGATGATGTGGCCAAGCACCGTCCCTTGTGTCACCATGAAGTGACTCTTCTCCCAAGTTAGCACAAGGTGGACCTCTATACATCGCTGAAGGACTCGGTCTAGGCAGTCAAGATAGGAGTCAAATCCGTCGCCGTAAACTGAGAAATCATCCATGAAGACCTCCAAGCACTCCCCTACCATGTCCGAAAAGATCGATAGCATGCATCTCTGAAAAGTCACAGGGGCATTGCATAGCCCAAATGGCATGCGTCGGAAGGCGTATGTGCCGAAGGGACAGGTAAAGGTAGTCTTGTCCTGGTCCTCGGGAGCGATGGCCACCTGGTTGTAGCCCGAGTACCCATCCAGAAAACAATAGTGGCTTTTCCCTGCCAGTCTCTCAATGATCTGATCTATAAAGGACAGGGGGAAATGATCCTTCTTGGTGGCCTGGTTGAGTCGCCTGTAATCAACGCAGACCCGCCAAGAAGTGGGTACTCGTGTAGCAATCTCCTCTCCAGACTCGCTGACTAATGTAGTGATGCCCGTATTCTTGGGCACCACATGCAAAGGGCTGACCCACTTGGAGTCGGAGATGGGGTAGATAAAATCGGTGCTCCACCATTTCGATATCTCCTTCATGACAACCTCTCTCAGATTCGGGTTCAGCCGCCGTTGGAACTCACGCGACGGCTTCGCCTCATCCTCGAGATAGATATGGTGGGAGCACAGGCCGGACTTATCCCCTGGAGATCTGCTACGCTCCATCCTATTGCCTTGCGGTTCTTTCAAGAACCCCCATTAGACGGGATTCCTGCTCTCCAGTCGAATCGGCGGAGATAATGACTGGGTACATCTCATGCTCACCCGCAAGTAACCTATACTTCAGAGATGCAGGAAGTGGCTTCAGCTCTAGATAACTGGGTGCTGGTGGATCTGGCCTATGAAAACTCTGCGTGAAGGCTGCCAAATCTGCATGGGAGAACTGAAACTCTCTGTTACTCACTGAAACTGGAGAAGGCTGCTCTGATGGACTGTCTCTGATCTGCTCGGCATCTACCTCCTCCCTAGCTACGGGCTCAGTAGAAGTCAGATCTGGTATGTAATCATCAAAATCTTCCCAGTCAAAATCTGACTCCAAGGGATCTGTATCATCCAAGGTGGCCTCAGTACCACCATCATCACAAAAGAAATCAGTATCGCGGTCGAGAACTAGCTCTGCTGCCTCAAAAGTATCCTGAACCAGGAATGCGCTCTCCAAGCTCTCCTCTGTTGTCATCTCTGCATCAGCGGACTATGAAAGTGAGAGGATGGCCTATGCTGCTGGGTCTGCCCAAACTGCCTCATCGTTTGTGATCACAAAGTCGCAGTCCTGGTGGATGTCTGGCCCGACATCTGTCATCTGCTCTGTATCTGAAGTAGTCTCTAAGCATGCTCTGTCTCTGGCTCTGCTGTCCTCGACCGTCTCTATTTGTACACTTTCGCCCTCGATGTGAAAGTATACCTTCCCTCTATCATGGTCGGGCACTGCCTTGGTTGTGGCCAAGAACGGGCGACCTAGAATGATAGGGGTATCGGTCACTGACTCAGGGATCTCCATCTCCAACACTACGAAGTCCATGGGGAATTGCAGGCCCTGAATCGTGACGACAACATCCCTCAGCAAACCCTTCGGCCTCTTGACAGATCTATCAGCAAACTTAAGGATTGTCCTGCTCTGTCGAAGAGTGCCCAACTCGAAGCGGTCGAGAAGGGATGCCGGAAGTAGGTTAATCGACGATCCGCTGTCTAATAGAGTACGGTCGAACCTATGCTCTCTGATATGGCATCTGACATACGGGTCTCTTGAATCTGGCCTCTTGGCCGGCAGACGGTTCTGGATCGCGAAACAAGTAGCTCTAGTCAGCACATGAATCTCTGAGTGATGGTTCCTCCTCTTCCTCCTAACTGTAGTCCTGTCTCTAAGCGAACGCTGGAGTAGAGGGATGTGCTGCAAAGCCTCCTGAAGAGTCAGCTGAATGTGAAAACGGTCTATCATCTGCTGGCTGAACTCTTCCTGCTGCCTCTTTTTTGGATTTTTATTTTTCTTCCCCTTCCCCATCTGAAGGGCTCTAGGGAAGGGGATCACAGGGTCCTTCTCAGATGAAGGACTAGGAACGGGTCTGGCTGCTCGACGGCAGGATCCACACATACATCAAGTGTTGGACATGCGAGCCCACGACGAGCCATTATGCAATAAATGTTATTGCAATTCACTCCTTAATCTGAAATAAAGAGTACATAGTTTGCATAATAGGTCCCTTAGTACAATTAGGGTTATGTACCATGGCCATCTTAATGATCATACAGCTGTTGATTCAATTATTGAATCATAGAGGTTGGTGCTTAGATGAATATCTAATGAGTTAGATTGAGGACTCATCAAGCACCGTCAAATGATTATTAAGAGATGATCTCCAGCCTGAGTAGGAGATGGCAATCCTTTCTCAGTTAGGCTGATATCTGACCGACTTCTTGATGCATGTCCTCTACATAGGAATAGAGATTCGGAGGTGTCAGATTAGTTAGGTCAAAGAGTTGACTTAACGAGATCGAGATAACCAAAGTCCTATATCATATGCTGTCATGATATAGGCACACATCCTCTGACCGGAGACAGATGTGTAACTATATGTCTGAGTATGTACATTTGGCAGACCAATAGGTTGATGGACTAATCAAGGTCTATACACCGGCGCGCTGGTGTGCATATAAGGGCATATGAGTAATACGATCTCTCAAAGGGATCATACAGGTTCACTACTGAACCGGAAGACATGAGCTCACTCATGAGATATTGGGAAGAATCAAATTCCGTGCGCACGGTCGTCTCGCTTTGGAAGCTTGACTGAATTTGTTTGTTTGATATATACTTTTGGAAAGTATATGATCAAGACCTAGGTATGATATATGCTTTTGGAAAGTATATGATCAATACCAACTCCCAATGATCGAATGAGAAACTTACAGATAAAACCATGAAGTAGACAGTATAAAGTTGATCCAATACTTCGGGTTTAATCTGAGTCTTCCAGTATGCAGGATGTACAGGTATTAGGAATACCTGAGGGTGATGTGATCATAAACGATTGTATAACCATGACGCTTCCATTCCTAGGGAGTGATGAAACGGGTCTGGATTTTAGTGACTCCTCTCAGTAGAGAAGTAATCTAATCTTAGTCCGAATATTGGACATTGATCTGAATGTGATTCAGATGCAATGAGAAGATTAGATTTGCGGTCTTGATTTAATCAAGCATCTATGGGAGGCCCGCGATCTGGATTTGAGATATGATCTCAAT
Organism: Ottelia alismoides; assembly: GCA_037367405.1. Classification (NCBI taxonomy): domain Eukaryota; kingdom Viridiplantae; phylum Streptophyta; class Magnoliopsida; order Alismatales; family Hydrocharitaceae; genus Ottelia; species Ottelia alismoides. The sequence goes on along the minus strand of JAZKJV010005896.1, from coordinate 397,675 downwards.
ATCCATGTCACTATACGTGGAACAATACAATCGCTCTGTCGTTATCTCCAAGTATTCGCGGAGAAAGCGCATTATCCTTGAAAGAGTTCATGGATAATTCTATTGTTGATATATGTATCCGAACAATGAGAAAATGGATAATTGAATATGATTTAATTATCATGAATAATATGAATTTGATTCATATTATAAGGAGAGTTATCTTAGATAATTAAATGTGATTTGATTATCAAAGATGTAAATAATGTGAATGTGATTCATATTATTTGAGCACAAGAGAATAAGTTATCCAATATAATTAAATGTGATTTAATTACTATTATGGATAAGAATAATGTGGATAGTAATATCCAATTATTCATAATATATTATAAATGTGATTTATAATGTATTAGAAAGAGTTAAATATAATTTATATTAGTAGATTAATTATTAATGTGTATTGGAAACACATTGTCTAATTAATTGAAAATGTAAATTACATTTTGTTTTGGGTTGTGAATATGATTCACAATATTCCAATGTCAAGATTGCAATATTCCCATATTTAATTGAGAATTATTTTGGTGAATAAAAATCCCAACAAATAGTTGTTGGAAAATAAGTAGAGAGAAAATCAAGGAGATGTGCAATCTCATGGGAATCCATGAGATTGCCCTCTAAAGGGGAAGGTTGATCTCCTTTGTATTTTCTCTCCTTATTTGATTGATTTAATTTGGTATTAATATTTATTTGATTTATCAAATATATTTTATCAAAATTAAATCACAAGTTGTTGGTTTTTACCAACAATAATCTTGACCATTGGATTGACATAAATCAATCTCATCCATTGATTTTATATGTCACATGGATTGAGATCCATGGATCCCAAAACCCTATAAATAGAGAGGCATACCATGCTCTCTATTTTACACACAATGCTTGAGAAGCATCTCTCTCTCTCTCTTTCTCTTTAGAGGTCAGCCCTCTCTATCCCTCTCATGGTCGTCCACCATGGATACCATGGAGAGGTTCTCCATCGCCGCAGCATCGTCGTTATGCTGCCCGATCGTCTGCTCGTGGATCTCCGTCTCCTTCAGTGCGCCTCGCTCGTGAAGAAGACGACGGATCTCGTGTGTCGAGATCAGGAGATCCGCCGCTTGGATCATCAACATGGATTGCGAGAAGCACGTGGTTCATCCCCACGCTCGCAAGCGTCTCCTCCGTTGGATCGGACTTGAGACAGGAGGTCTCTTCGTTTAGAGACTCGATCGCAACCACGCTTCAAGAGGTAATCCTATTACTTGTTTGTGGTTTAGACAAAATGATCCGAGAAGTGTTCTTGGATCATGTGGTTTCGTCGTGAGAAAATTTTTAAAATTTCGCTGCATCGAGCAACTAGTCCGACTAGTCGCTCCTCGTCGTATTCGATACGACGCTCACGCTTCCATGATGCGCTTGAGGATCTAACCATATCCTTCAAGTGGTATCCGAGCCTTAGGTCGACGGTTTCGAATATGATTCGCTAACCGAGGACGACTTGGGTTCGTTAAGGTCGCGAAAGTTTTCATCGCATTTGATTTCGCAGATCTGTTTAGTAAATAAATTCGGCACTGTTTAAATTGTTTAAACACGAATTTAATTCTTGGATTTTGTTCCCCATTAAATAAGGAAACCATAGGATCTGAGTTTGCGTAAATCGGATTTCGTATGCTCTAGATATGGTCGTTTTAATGAACATGTATGCACTGTTGCGGGAACTGTGAATCTGAACGTGATTAAAATGTTAATTACTGTTTAGACTTGCCTCGAAATGCATGAAACATCACTTGGTTTCTGTTCTAAATCAAATTAGCAAACTTTAGAATTTGACTTTGCTTAATTTGGATTTAAATTGATTGAGATATGCTAATTTTTGTAAGTAGGGGTCACTGCTGAAATTACTTTCCTAATCAAGAACCATGTGATTGTCAATTAATGAAATTAATTGTTAATTTCGAGAAATAATTATGGAAAATATTTGTGAAATATTAGAGAATGATTATTTCCTTAATTGACTTGGCCCCAATCAATTAATTGATTAGATTTGATCTAAATCATAATTGAAATCACAATCATCAAACTCTTGCTTGAATAGGATTGGGAATTTGTATAGCAAATTTCCTTATAATCAAAATTGTTTTGATTACTATATGGTATAATTTCGGTTGAAGAACCAATGATCATCTCAAGTACAAATTAATCAATTTGGCATTATCCTTTCCCGAGGCGGATATGGTGTCTAGTCGGGGATCGCTGGGGTAGCGGGTTGCAACATATGCGGTCCGTCCCACTCCCGCTGGTACTGGCCATGACAGCGGGTAGGGCCGGGATAATGTCCGAGGGATTAAGATGTATTTTTCTAATTATTAAAATATGAATTAATACGTATTTTGAGAATAATACCATATATATTCAAGTAAGGCAATCAAGTTTGATTGATTGAATTGGATTGATAATTAATTTAATATGATTGAATTGATTATGTCCAATTATACTCTAATATGATTAGAGTTGATAATTCCCTTGGAAGAATTGATTATATGAATGTGATTCATAGTAATTAATTAAATTTGAATAAGAGATGGAGGATCACATAAGTGACATCCATGGTCTCCCGTCAAGGCGAAGGGTTTCGTCGCCAGATATTATATGTGAGAGACGCCTGTCCGAAGTGACAGCTCCTGCATATGATCCATTTGGATCGGGCTCGTCGCTTCTCGAAAGAGTAAGGACGTATGCGTAGTGACCCCAATATCGGGTCCTCATATTATTGGGGTGATATTGGATTGCGCATAGCGAGTTGTATTCATGTTGACGGTTGGTTCAATTAATGACGGGTCAACATCAGCTTAGGGGTGGTGGGCCCGGGTGTTAAAGACCGAATTGGGAGATGCAAGTTGGACTTGCAAGGCGGAATGTGTTCCCGCTTCTTTTTATCCGAGTTGTAGGTTCTCATATTATTAGGATGCAACAAAGATAAGGAAGGAGATCCCAGATCTTGCTTGAGATATAATGGTAAGTATATCTCTTACATTGAAAGTGATTAAGGGAATGAATTTTCATTGTTGACATGGCAAGACAACTTTGATATAAAATTCCTAATTCAAAGTAAAACATGTATATATATAAATATATACCCTTATGCAAATTACTTATTTCAGATAATCCTTCATTAAACCCACTCAATGTTATACTCATTAATAACTAGTAGAATATCATGGATTGGACCCTTGATCCAGATATTGTACTTGCGATTGGACACATAATGTATGTGGTTGCAATGTGCAAGTTTCCTCATAATAATGAGAAGTGATAATTAAATAAGACAATAGGACTAAAACCCTAGGGTTTGTATGTCTCTATAAGTCTTGATCTTATCGAATGTACTTTTGAAGTGACATGTCGATGATGATCGTAATTATCAAATTAATCCTTACAAAATCAATAAAGATATTCTGGCATACATATGTGCTCTTGACATTTAATCATGAATGACATGGTTCTCTACATCATGTAGAATGGTAGCTCTATTAGAGATAATGTATTCAAATTGTTTGAGTACCTACCTGAACCTATGCTTTAAGAGTTTAGATGGATGTAGGTGATGAGTGTCATCATTCTACTATCTTTACTCTAGTCATTCATGAAGCTTCATAATATTCATATTGTATGAATTAGATGAAGCATGTATAAATGTCGAAATGCTCTTACATTAAATTCTTTTGAATTTAACATAAGAGGTCCTTAGTCTTAAGCAATGATTGAGGGAGCGCAGTGGAAGCATGGGTTGGACCCAAGCAAGAAGTATAATCAAAGAGTTGGCTGTACTTCTGTGACTTCCATATGACATCCAAAGAGTTGGATGAATGCCAATACTGCAATATGCTGATGTGTTGATAGTATGACTATCAAATCTATCTAGAATCTTTAGAGAAGGAATCAGATAACACATCAGAATAACCTACATATAATCATTGAAATTGACTTACTTATTTGATAAGGTAAAGTCTAATAGTATCTCAATCTTCTAATAACACTTGCAATTGGTTGCATATGTATTAGAATATTAGAAATTTGATTTTAAGATTTAATTGTTGGAATTGATGCAATTGTTCCAACAATTTCCACCAGATGAATAGACTTCATATTTTCAGTGGGAGCCCTTAGTCTTAGAGAATGTCTCTATGACCTAGATATTAGAATACACTCATTGTTTATTTCTAATTGTTGGATATAAACATGAATTCTGTATTAAATCTATCATAAAAGAGTTATGATGGAGATATTTCAGATAGTAATCTAAAATCTAGTGGACTCTACTAAATTAGAAAATTAATGAATGGTTCATTAAGATTTCTAATACTGAAAATTAAACCTTTAAAGATCAATAGGATGATAAAGATCATTTGACAATGATCTGGCATCAAGTTTTGGGCATATGTCTGTTGATGAGATCAATGGACTAGTAAGACATGAAACTTTAGATTGTCTAAAGATTCAAATCTCACATACTTATGAATATTGTATTCAAAGTAAAAATGTCCAATACACCCTTCCTTGGGAAAGGTGTAAGATGTTAAGGTATTCAAGATCTCATATATATTGATGTATGTAGATCATCTATATCATAGTAAACATTATGGATATGTGATATCTGTTAATGATTATGTATGATATGAGATTTCTTCTCTTCACCTAAGAAACCTTTGAAATGATCAAAGATTTCACATTTTTGGTTTAGAACCAAAGTTTGAAGGAAGATGAAATGAATTTGATCTAACCAAGGTAGCTAGTACCTATTAGATGAATTCAAGAAATACCTTGTGGAGATATGAATATCATTCCTATCTCAATCCTCCTAATGAACCTTAACCCAATGGAGTTGTGGGGAGATACAATTGATCATGTGTGACATGATTTTATCAATGATTAATCCTAGCATAATTATCTCTTAGTTTCCAAGGTATATATGTAGTAGAGACTACATTATATACATAATAAGGTTCCATGCATGTAAGCTGGAATCTAGCACTAGAGAGTGTTGCTTCATTAGGAAAATAAAGGATGGTATTGTATACCAACTTTATGACCTTGAGATTCTTAAAGGATCTCATCTCTGAGAATATGATTCTTAGAGGATGACTCTCTTAAGAATCAAGATAAAATGAAGTGAAGGAACTCATTTAATCTTGAAAAGATAATGAGGCTCCTGAAATTGGAAACTAAAAGGACGGTTAAAGATGAAACACTAATACCTCTTCAAATGAGTTTGAGGATGTATTCCATGTGAAAATGATCAGACTTCATGTGATGAAGCTCCAGAGGATCATGGCATGGAAAGATGGATGTTAGCAATAAAAGTCTAATATAGACTTCATATACAAGTGTTGTATATGGACCCTCGAGGATCCACCTATATGGGTCAGGCCCATTAAGGTGTAAATAGATCTTCAAGAGAAAGAGGAAACCTGATAAGAAGGTAGAGACCTTCAAAGCACGGTTCGTAGCCATGAGCTACACACCGAAGAGAAGACATCGCTTGGGATGAGACTTCCTCTCCAGTGACCTTGCTTTAACCCATCAGAACATTACTAACTATAGCTACACAACTTGACTATGACATCTTCATGATGTGAGTCAAGATTGCATTCCTCTATGAATACCTCTCTGAGGATATTCATATGGAGTAGCCCCAGGGCTTCATGGTTGAGGAAAGCAAGGTGTGCTAGCTGAAGAAATCCATCTTTGGACTCCAATAAGTTTCTTGTAGTTGGAACATAAGATTTGATGAAATTATAAATGTTGTGATTTCAGATAAAATCTTGATGAACCATGTGAAGCTTAGTGGGAGTGCCATTGTGTTCATCGTGCTAAATGTAGATATTATTCTAATCATTTAGAATGATACAAGAATAATAATAACTGTTTTATAATTTGGTTGTTCCATACCTTGAGATACGATTTCAAGGATACCTCTTAGATCTTAATTCTGAAGTCGTTCAGAAGCAAAGAGAAGAGGGTATTGGGACTGTCGCATTAGTAGTACACCTTGGACTTATTCCATTTTCTAGACAATTCCAAGAAAAGATTCCTTCCCTTAAGATGTGGTAGTGACCTGTCTAGAGGGATAGCACCTCAAAGAGTTGAGGAAGTGAATGCTAGAACTGCTTGCACTTGTGCATCAGTTATGAGAAGCTGAATGTATGCTAGATGTGTACAAGAACCAGATGTCTACCATGCAGTGGGAGTAGTAAACTGTTACTAATCCTACTATGGAGATAAAACACTTGATTGCAGTAATAACAATATCTTCAAAGATGATGAAACTTAGAGATAGTGATCTCAAAGCCTTATCTTCAAAGGTTTAAGACCTTGTAGATAGTGATCTATAAGGGTCTTGACTGTAGATACCTTAGGAGATAGAGATCTCCAGGAATGAAGCTATTCTAATAAGGATTATGGGAATACTGGTTATGATAATTAATAAGATGTAGTGTCAAGGACACTATAACCAACAAAATTGAGTATCGGTTGCATGAGATGCAACATTCGCATTGGATGCGAGCACTGTTACTAGGAGATATGCAAGTGCCGTAAAAGGACTTGGCGTAGTCTCTTGGGAACAGAGTGACTGATCAGCTTACCTAGCTATTTTCTAAATAGCCTATGATTGTCACATGAGTGTGGGTTTAAATGATTAGCCCATTAATGGCTCTTTGGGCTAGTGGGAGATTGTTGGACATGCGAGCCCACGGCGAGCCATTATGCAATAAATGTTATTGCAATTCACTCCTTAATCTGAAATAAAGAGTACATAGTTTGCATAATAGGTCCCTTAGTACAATTAGGGTTATGTACCATGGCCATCTTAATGATCATACAGCTGTTGATTCAATTATTGAATCATAGAGGCTGGTGCTTAGATGAATATCTAATGAGTTAGATTGAGGACTCATCAAGCACCGTCAAATGATTATTAAGAGATGATCTACAGCCTGAGTAGGAGATGGCAATCCTTTCTCAGTTAGGCTGATATCTGACCGACTTCTTGATGCATGTCCTCTGCATAGGAATAGAGATTCGGAGGTGTCAGATTAGTTAGGTCAAAGAGTTGACTTAACGAGATCGAGATAACCAAAGTCCTATATCATATGCTGTCATGATATAGGCACACATCCTCTGACCGGAGACAGATGTGTTACTATATGTCTGAGTATGTACATTTGGCAGACCAATAGGTTGATGGCCTAATCAAGGTCTATACACCGGTGCGCTGGTGTGCATATAAGGGCATATGAGTAATACGATCTCTCAAAGGGATCATACAGGTTCACTACTGAACCGGAAGACATGAGCTCACTCATGAGATATTGGAAAGAATCAAATTCCGTGCGCACGGTCGTCTCGCTTTGGAAGCTTGACTGAATTTGTTGGTTTGATATATACTTTTGGAAAGTATATGATCAAGACCTAGGTATGATATATGCTTTTGGAAAGTATATGATCAATACCAACTCCCAATGATCGAATGAGAAACTTACTGATAAAACCATGAAGTAGACAGTATAAAGTTGATCCAATACTTCGGGTTTAATCTGAGTCTTCCAGTATGCAGGATGTACAGGTAATAGGAATACCTGAGGGTGATGTGATCATAAACGATTGTATAACCATGACGCTTCCATTCCTAGGGAGTGATGAAACGGGTCTGGATTTTAGTGACTCCTCTCAGTAGAGAAGTAATCTAATCTTAGTCCGAATATTGGACATTGATCTGAATGTGATTCAGATGCAATGAGAAGATTAGATTTGCGGTCTTGATTTAATCAAGCATCTATGGGAGGCCCGCGATCTGGATTTGAGATATGATCTCAATATCCATGTCACTATACGTGGAAAAATACAATCGCCCTGTCCTTATCTCCAAGTATTCGCGGAGAAAGCGCATTATCCTTGAAAGAGTTCATGGATAATTCTATTGTTGATATATGTATCCGAACAATGAGAAAATGGATAATTGAATATGATTTAATTATCATGAATAATATGAATTTGATTCATATTATAAGGAGAGTTATCTTAGATAATTAAATGTGATTTGATTATCAAAGATGTAAATAATGTGAATGTGATTCATATTATTTGAGCACAAGAGAATAAGTTATCCAATATAATTAAATGTGATTTAATTACTATTATGGATAAGAATAATGTGGATAGTAATATCCAATTATTCATAATATATTATAAATGTGATTTATAATGTATTAGAAAGAGTTAAATATAATTTATATTAGTAGATTAATTATTAATGTGTATTGGAAACACATTGTCTAATTAATTGAAAATGTAAATTACATTTTGTTTTGGGTTGTGAATATGATTCACAATATTCCAATGTCAAGATTGCAATATTCCCATATTTAATTGAGAATTATTTTGGTGAATAAAAATCCCAACAAATAGTTGTTGGAAAATAAGTAGAGAGAAAATCAAGGAGATGTGCAATCTCATGGGAATCCATGAGATTGCCCTCTAAAGGGGAAGGTTGATCTCCTTTGTATTTTCTCTCCTTATTTGATTGATTTAATTTGGTATTAATATTTATTTGATTTATCAAATATATTTTATCAAAATTAAATCACAAGTTGTTGGTTTTTACCAACAATAATCTTGACCATTGGATTGACATAAATCAATCTCATCCATTGATTTTATATGTCACATGGATTGAGATCCATGGATCCCAAAACCCTATAAATAGAGAGGCATACCATGCTCTCTATTTTACACACAATGCTTGAGAAGCATCTCTCTCTCTCTCTTTAGAGGTCAGCCCTCTCTATCCCTCTCATGGTCGTCCACCATGGATACCATGGAGAGGTTCTCCATCGCCACAGCATCGTCGTTATGCTGCCCGATCGTCTGCTCGTGGATCTCCGTCTCCTTCAGTGCGCCTCGCTCGTGAAGAAGACGACGGATCTCGTGTGTCGAGATCAGGAGATCCGCCGCTTGGATCATCAACATGGATTGCGAGAAGCACGCGGTTCATCCCCACGCTCGCAAGCGTCTCCTCCGTCGGATCGGACTTGAGACAGGAGGTCTCTTCATTTAGAGACTCGATCGCAACCACACTTCAAGAGGTAATCCTATTACTTGTTTGTGGTTTAGACGAAACGATCCGAGAAGTGTTCTTGGATCATGTGGTTTCGTCGTGAGAAAATTTTTTAAATTCCGCTGCATCGAGCAACTAGTCCGACTAGTCGCTCCTCGTCGTATTCGATACGACGCTCACGCTTCCGTGATGCACTTGAGGATCTAACCATATCCTTCATCAAGCACCACAGTGGGACCAGGAGAAAACAAACCCTTTCCTTTATTTCCAGAAATGTTCCAAGATACATCAACAGAAGGGAAAACAACAGGACTCTCAGAAGTAACAATGGTGGCATCAGCACCACCCTCGGCTGGAAGACTCGCGGCCTCAGTACCGCACTCTGGCTTGGCAGCATGGGTGGCCTCAGTACCACCTCCTCCAACTGGTGTAACGGTGGCCTCAGTACCGCCGGTGGTATCAGCATCCGTGATGGCCTCAGTACCACCGTCATCGTCTCTAGCGGCCTCAGTACCGCTCTCCTCCTCCTCATCTGGCGCTCGGGAAGTGGCCTCGGGGTGTCTCTCAGTCGAGGCTCTGCCTGCTAGCATCCTACCGCTCCTAAGTGTGATAAAATCAGTATCAAACAAATATGCAGACATATCTCCAAAGGCATCACTAGGAGTGGCGTACTCAGTACAAACTACCTGCTCAGATTTCCTCTTGAGGTTGTTCGGATTGGGCTCTATATGGGCAGGGATGGCGGCCTTCCCTCTCACTATGTCCCGCATCTCTTGGCGGAACGCATCCATCTCCTGTAGGAATGTAGCCTGCTGATCTGTAAGGAGGCGGGCTATGTCATCCAAGGCGGGGCTCTCATAGGGTGACCCATGAGAACCTGACGGGTAGCCTCTCTGGTAGTGAGGCTGCTACTAGGGCTGGTGCTGTGGCTGAGAGGGGTAAGAATGTGGTTGATGCTGCAGTTGAGGCTGATCACGCCTCCAAGATTGTCCCTGCTGATAGGGACGAGGACCATACTGCGGTGACTTCTGTGGCTGTGGCTGGGTATACGCTGGGGGCTGCTGGTGGTGGTGATCCCTCTGATGGTTGTACTGGCCACCCTGACCTGACGGCTGCTGTTGGGAGCTGGAACCTCCGGTCGCCCAACGGAATCCGGGATGGTCTCGTCGGATCCTGTGCTGGGGGCGGTCGTACCAAATCCTGTTGACATCCATCAACGGCTCTGAATCGTACTGGGGTGGCGGGAGCACTGCCAGAGGCTGATCCGGATGGTATACCACCACCTGTGTGTCCGTAGATGGTGGTGCCTGGTGGGTGAGCTGCGGCTGTTGGTACGGCTCCACCTGTACAAGATGGACGTGTCTAGGCTGCTGGTGGGAGCTGGAATGCTGGGACATGCTGTTGCTGCTACTCGGGTTGCCTCGTGCCTGAAGATGAGGCTGGGAAGCCGTCTGTGCCTCCTGGAGACACATGAGCTGTGTCTTCAGGTCACTCAGAGTCTGTGCCATCTGCTCCATCTGTGTGATGCTCTGGCACTGCTTCTTCTCGATAATCTCCATCTGGTCCAGCTTCTCGCTGATGATCCCCATGTCTGCAGCTGAACTCTCTGCTTGTGCTACTGCCGCTGACGAACTGGAAGGATCGACGTCGACCCGTGCTATCCTCTGGTACTGCACAGTTTGTGGTTGGGGTCTGCCCTGTGTGTAGAGACGGGTCTGGGACATCACCATATAGTTCTCGGCCACCTCCTCGTAGATGGCCCAAACCTGATCATGATCCTTGGCGAAATAAGACCCGCCACAAGAAGCGTTAACAAAGCCCTGTAGCTCTGGTGTCAGCCCGCTGAAAAAGCTCTGAACAAGGTTCGGCTTGGAAATGTCGGGGTGCGGGCATCTGTCAATCAGCTCTCTGAACTTCTCCCATGCCTCGTGGAACTGCTCGTTGGGGAGCATGGAGAAGTTGCTGATCAGGGCTCTAGCGGCGTTCGTTCGACCGAGTGGATAGTACTTGTTCAAGTACTCGGTGTGGAGCTGTTCCCAGGTGTAGACAAACTTCCCCAGATGTTTCAGCCAGGTGGCTGCTCTGTCTGCTAAGGAGAAGGGGAAGGCAATCATCCGTATGGTATCTTGGTCCACCTGTCTATCGTGGACTGTGTTGCAGATCATCAGAAACTCCTGGAGGTGGAGATGGGGCTCCTCTGTGGCGAGCCCATGGAACCGAGGGAGGAGCGGCAAAGTGTTCGGGGGGAACTTGAAGTCCCCCACGATAGTTGGAAGAACGACCCAGTGATGCGTCAAAGTCGATCCGGGGTTGTGTAATTCACGCATTGGTCGTGGTTGGTCCGGTACTGCACCAGCCGCGACGGCTGCTGCTGCGGCTGCTGCTGCTGCATCGAGTATCCTCGGCCCATCTCCGGGCTCGCGCTGGTCGCGAGCGGCTCTCAACTGCTCCATCTCTCTCCTCATCTCGAGCATAAATGCTCCCTGATCCCTCAACTGCTGTTGAACTGTCTCAAGGGAGGCGATCAGGGTGGAGTTGATCGCACCCTGGTCCAGAATGAAATGCTCAGGCTGCGGACCTCTAGTGTGATCATCACTACTGCCGGCCATAGTCTCTGCAAAATCAAAGCATCCAAACTCAGGTGTCGATAATCATCTGTCTATCTCTCCTCTGGCACTGGTATCTCGGAACCGAAAGAAGGGGGGTCGAGGGGGAACAGGGTGGAGTCAAACTCGGGTTCAGAGAGCGGGTCTCGGCTCTCGCGAACCAACCTAGATGAGCGAGCAGAAGTGCTGGGAAGCGGTGCAGCCAAAGGCTGTCTAAGAGACCTTCTGCCCATCATCTTGATCTGGCAAGTTGGGCGGATGAGATCTGGTAACAACTACGATCACAAGCAAACCCCTGATTCACCAACGCAACATGAGCTGAAGACCGTGATGGCTCGGTTAATTATCTTGTCAATTTTATTAGATGATTAGTCAGGATAGCAGAGCGATTAGCGTGACCTGTTGGGTAACCCGAAATTTTCTCAACCGACTGTCCCGTACAGAAAGAGCCAGTAATCAGTCGAGAAAAATATCGGAGGGCTCCATCTTAGTGTGCGGGTCACTCTCTCGCGCAAGCAAACCAGACAATGAGGGGGTTGCTCTCCCCAAGACAAATTTTTAGGTGAGGTGTCTTTTAGGGTCGATAGAGTTAGCAGTCTCAAATTTTATTGTTTTTCTTTTTAGGTATTTTTCAATAAAGAGCAAAGTCGCCTAATGAATTTTTCGGTTCTCCTGGTTATTAAGTCCAAAAGGCAGGGGGGAGAAGTCGAAAAAGCCGATGCACGATGAAATCAATGATGCATGCAGAGTAAGAAATGTGTACCTTACTCCAGCAGTCTACATGCAAAATGATCCGCGCAGAATTTAAAGACAGAAAATAAACTACCTAAATGGTGCAGGCGGAAAATCGAGTCCCTAAACAACAATTTCTACTCAAAGAACAACTAGTCAACCACCAGCCTTCAATCCAAAAAGTCCAGTCTCGGTCCACCCCTCCTCCTCCCGACAAATCGGATTCAGGAGCAACACTTGGCAGGGTGGGCTGCGGCACGTAGGCTCGAAGGAAGTGAGTTAACTATTTTATTAATCTTTTTATTGTATATCCAATTACCGATTAATAGGTGCAGGCAAATATATTAGGGTTCTTGGATCCGACTAATTACGTCACAATCAATCAGAAAGTCCTACGGTTAGGGGCTCGAAAAACCGCAAGAAACCGAATAAGCAGTAAAGAAAACAAAACCGCGTAAAAAGCCGCGAAGAAAACCGAGGGGTCTCCCGAGCACACCGGTGCTCGGCGAAATAGACTCCGAAAGTGTCTAAGTCCAAGAGAGTGTCCTGTCCTTGTATTATTACAATAATTATTCAAATAAGCTGGAAATAAAACTTAACTACTCCTAAACTAATCCTCTCCTCACTCAGCTACTGCCTCGCGCTCTCCGACGGCTCCGTGCAGAAGGGAGCCGCCTCCGATCACCATGGCTGCGCCGACTCCTCGAGAGTCGCCGCCTCGGTCCTCGGGCCCTCGCAAGAAAACAGAAGAGTGTGTCAACACCAGATAAAAATAAACTAAAGCAAACAGGGTATATATGAAAAAAATGCAAATAGAAATAAACAAGCACAAACAATCAAGAACAAAAATAAAATAAAAGAAAATAAAATAGAGTAAAACAAAAATAAAAGAAAAATAAAAAGCCACGAAAAGCTGCGGACTCAGAAAGAGCCGCGGAACGCCGCGAAAAAGAAAATAAAATAAAATGAAAAACAAATAGACTACTAAGCCGTGCTCCCCAGCAACGGCGCCATTCTGATGAGCGAATTTCCCAAGCAACTAAGGTGAATCAGGTATAGCAAAGGTTGTTGCGACCTCAGTCGCTCGAGAATCAATCAGTTCTCAATCAAGAAAAATTCAGACCACCAAATAAAGATAAAAATCGATGAAAACTTAAGGTAGTGGTCTCGCTATTGGATTAATCTAGTATAGCGACCAGGGTCGAACTCAAGGAGCACAGATTGGCCACGCGGCCTACGAAGTAGTCGAAAACAAATAAAAATAAAAACAAGGAATTTTTGGTGGATTTTTAATATTTTTATTTTTTTTTGGAATTTTTAATTATAAAGAAAATGGGAAAACAATGAAAACAAACAACTATCAACAATTATTTAATTATTCTAAAATGCTCCAAAAAATCAAACAAAAATATTTTTATGATTTTTATAATTTTTATAATTTTTAATGTTTTTAGTGAATTTTTGATAATTTTCTGATTTTTTTAGAATTTTATAAAAATGAAACAAGGTAAAAATGCAAGGACACTGTCCATCCAAGCTCCTAAGACTAAAATAAAATGTAAGATGGTCTCAACAAAGCCTGGACGTATTTTTCCTGTAAAATAGAAAAAAAGGAAAATTCAGAGACTGAGTTTATTATTTCTGGATTTTTCTATGAATTGTTAGAATTTTTATGAGATTTTCAATGTTTTTTAATTTTTATATTTTCTATATATCTAAAAATGACCAAAATTGGTCAGAAAATCAAACACACTAAATAAACAAACTCTGATTTTTTTGTAATTTTTAAAGATGTTTTTATATTTTTTACGAATTTTATATCTGGACAGAGACAAAAAGAGAGGTTTTTAAATTTTTAAAAATAATAAAAAGACTCCAAAAATTTCCCAAAAATCAGTGAAAAGTCTACACAATGGCAGGATCCATGTGTCAAATTTTCACCTAATATGGAGATGATTTGATATTTTATTTAAAACAACCAAGAGCCCAAAGTGCATAGGGACCTGATCGTAATAAAAATATGTCTCAGGGGCCAAAGAGTAACCAAAAAGAGAAATCCAAGAGGTCCAGGTGCAAAAATCCCAAATTTGCACGCACGAAGCACGTGTCTGGGGCACTCAGGGACCTATTTGTAACAAAACTTAAGTCCCTAGACCTATTAGTAACACGTACTAAAAGTCTAGGGGCAAAAGTGTAAAAAGCCCACTATATTCAACACATGTCGAAATAAAGCATTCACAGGGGCATAAGTGCAAATACTAAAAAGATATTTTCATTCCATAACAACCAGAAACTTCATGCCACAATATGCATTTTCTCCAAGATATCACGTGTCGATGCACGTGTCCACAATGTACAGGGGTAGAAATGCAAATATCAGAAACGATAAGGTCCTAAGTGCAAATGTTCCAAACTAAAATAAACGCTATAAAATATTTACAGGACTAAACGTTAAAAACCAAAAGACAGAGGGCCTAAGAGAAATTACCCCTTATTCTAATCCGAGGGCTGAGATGGTGCCGCGTGGCAAATCTGACGGTGGTGGTGCGTTGCGCCTCAACAAGGGAGCCCTGACTCTGATCCAACGGTGGAGGGTGCGCCATGTGGGGTGATCAACGGTCGAGAAGCACGGGCTACCCTTCGCTGGATGGAGGGTGGAGAAGGGGCCACGTGTCTGATCAGACGGTGGTTGTTGGCCTCTTCTTCACCCTAATCGAACGGACCAAAAGTAATCTGGGCCTCCGGGGTCGAACAGACGGCAGTGGAGGGTCCTGGAGGAACTCCTCGCCGGTGAACTTCGCCGGAGGACTAGAAGTGCGCTGGACCTCCGCAGGAGCTGCTGATGATCGGAAAAGATTCGCCGGAGCCTCCCGCGTCTTAAGAACCCCTCCGATGGCGTCGAGGAGCTCCGAGGAGCCCAGGTGACGACGGCAGAGCTCAAGCTCCTGTGCTGAATGTGGGGGACCTCAAATGGTCCTCCTCTGACCTGCAAAGTGGCACACATAGACTCCTGGGTCGAGGGAAAATGCCTCGACCCGGTTAGGTGCGAAGTGGGTGGTCGGTGCGTCGATACGAAAGAGCTCCGACGAAGTGACAGTGAGGGAGCTCAACTCCCAGTTCCGTGATGAACTGGGTTGGATGAAGGGGCGAAGAATGTGCAGGGGAGAAGGGCGAAGATGATGGTCGGTTCTGATGATCGAGATGTGAATGGATGTGGTCGGAATCGAAGGTCGACGGCAAAGGGGCGAATTGGGGGTAAACGGAAATTAGCAAAAAAATATGAAGATCTAAGGTTACCTGATGGTCGAGGTCGACTGGGGACGAGCTGCTGGAGCTCTAGGTCCTTGCCTCGAGGGCCGTCGATCCCCGAGGCTCGTGCACCACGTAGGGGGCGGCGCACGGCAGCGCTAGGTCGCCGGATCGATGGTCTGAGCACTCCCTCCTCGCTGCGACACTACCCTCAGCTCGCTGTCACTCAGGCGAATGCAATGGAGGTCCTGGGGTGGAGAATGCGGAGCCAAAGATGCAGGAATCGTGCGGCGGAGCTGAGCATTTAAGTGGCTAGGGGTCCGGCTAGATGGATGTCGGGCGAGAAAATCGGAGCGCGGATCCCGAGAACCCAGCCCGGGCGTGGATCAGGGATGAACACAGATGGATTAGGACCCGGGGTTAAAGATTTTGGTGATTGGATCGAGTGGCAAATAAATGGAGAAATCGGGTCGAGCACACATGATCCGCGGGCTGTGGTCCAAGCGGGGGAGTTGATCGGGGGGTCAACATCCCCCGTGGACCAATGAGAGTCGGCCACGCCATAAATAATTGGGAATTGAATTTAAAATAGAAAATGGCTGAATTAGGAAAAACCCAAAACATGAAAAATATTTATATTATTTTAAAGTTTTTTTTGTGATTTTTATTTATGTTTTTAAAATAAAAATTAGGTATTTATAATATAGTATTATATACATAGGTATATACAATATATATTTTTAATTTTTGATTTTTATTTATTTATTTTTGTACATTTTTATTCTAATTTTATATTTTATTTATTTATAGAATAAAATTAGGAATAAAAAGGTATTTTTATTTTATTTTTATTATTTATATACAAAGGTTAAATAAATACTTTTTTTATATACATATGTGGTATATATACAATGAAGGAAGTTAATTTTATTTTTATACCTTTTTATTTTATATTTATTTTTGTAATTTTTATTTTATCTATTTACATTATGGAATAAGGAATTTAAACACATTTTTATTGAATTTTTATTTATTTATTTATATGTATGTGGTCTATGTACATGATGAATATATACAAGGTGGAAGCATTTTATTTTCTTTTTAATTTTCTTTTCTTTTTCTCATTTTAATTTAATATTTATAAATATTTACAAAAACATACAACCCATTTTTATTTTTATTTTTAGAGGAAAATATTTTTTATTTATATACAAGTATATTTACACACATGAGCTTCCTTATCTCTCTCTACTTGGGTTTTTATGTGGTCAGGCCCATGCTGAGCCCTCCCTTGGGATTAGGTCGCTCAATATTTATTCTAAATATTTCCCTTTTTTTCTTTTATTTCTTTATTCTTTTATTTTTGAACAAAAACATGCTAATTATTTATTTTTACATAATGCATGCTCTTTGGTAATTATTGATATTTGCATAAATCCACATGTGTTTGCAAGGGTTTTTGTAGCTAAAATCAAAGAATAAAGAGTGATGAATGGGTATTCATCAATCGCCTCTAGTGGCCGATTGACGTTTTCTCAGGGGATGTTCTTCTAACCTCCTCGACTCCTATAGGATTGACCCTCTCTTGCCAGATCGCATCACAACCGTCGGCAAGAAAGCTGTTGCGGTCGTTAGATTAGCAGTGCTCCAGTAGATCCAACGGCACGTCCGCGACAGCTCTACACCATCAGATCAGCAGGTGGTAGTGATCAGAGCCGTACGACTACGTCTCCAGTGTGCGCTACGTGCCCTTGTTGGGTTATATTGCTCTTTTACCCGCGCACTTTTATGCGTAGCTATTTAGTCCAATAAAATAGAGTTGTAGTTCAAATACTCTGCCGTTTAGACCTCATATTTTCAATTTTTGCATTTTATCCCTTCTGAACGTGAGACACGTGCATGTTCATGTGATTGTGTGGGTTATTTGCAAGCTTTCTCCTGAACTTGATCCATTTTATCATTTGAATACAGTTTTCTGATAATTGCATCTATGCCCCTGTGCATGGATTTTAGAGCATGTGTGAGAATTCCTTGGAATTTTTGCATTATTGGTCATGTACTTTTTACATGAGTTAATATTTGGCCTGTAAACTTTCTCATAATTGCATTTGGGACCCTGCTTGCTGTGTGTTTCACTTTTGATAAAATAAATACCTAATTAACTCTAAAAATTCCATAAAAATTACTTTTAGCTTCTGATAACACATAATATTTAGGGTAATTTTTGTGAATTAATTTATTTTTGTTTGATATTTTCTAAAAATCAAAAACACATAGGACATGCCTTGTCTGTTTTCTAAAATGCCTAAAAAATATAAAAATTGTTCAATAATTCCAAAAAAATAGTGTTTATTTGTTTGTTTATGTTTGTTTTGACTCTAGTACCATTTTGTGCTAAAATCCCTTATAAAAACACTAAAAATCACAAAACCCTAAAAACTTATTAAAATCATAAAAAATTTTAAAAAAATAAAAAAATATGATTTCAGTTTCTGTTGTTAGATATTTTTATTTACTTTTTCATAAAAATTGCAACCAGGTCATTAGGGCATTTTTAGTATTGACTTTGCCTTTTATTCTAGGGTGTACACTATTTTCCCTGTTTACCTTTGTTTGATTTTTATAAAATCATATAAAAATTGGAAATACCCCATAAGATTATCAAAAACATCTGAATATTTAAAAAATATAAAAATATTTTTATTTCTGATTTTTTAACCTTTTTGACCTTAATAAAAATTGCGGAAGCTTGTTTGTAAGCATGAGATTCCGTGTTTGTTTCCTTAATTAGAAAACTATAAAAATTTGCAAAATCAAAATTCATAAAAATATGCCTTTATTTGTCTGATCACGACTACTTCGTAGATTTCACTCGTGCTCCTTGAGTTCGATCCTGGTTGCTATACTAGGTTAAAATAAAATAGCGAAGACCGCTGCCATTGTTTTGATCGCTTTATTTGTTGTTTGAGTGGTTTCAATTTTTCTTGATTGAGCTTAGACCTGCTGATTGGGGTCACGACCCTTGCTTATTTTTCATACTTAAACCTAGTCGTTTGGACGCTCGTCAAAATGGCACCATTGCTGGGGAGCACGACTTAGTAGTCTTTTCATATTTTTGTATCTTTTTATCTCTATCTTATATAACTGATTTTCTGACATTCTTCTTGCTTGGCTTTTTGTGCGAGGGACTGCCCGGGGACGTTGCGTCTTTTGGTTGGATTAACCGCATCCGAGGAGAAGCAGGAGAAAAACATGGATTAGTTACATTAGATAGAGTATAGTAGGGTAGTTAAATTAATTTCAGCTCATTTATTATTGTAATAATTCTTGGACCCTTGGATACTTCTTCTGGGACTTGATCTTATCGAGGTCTGTTTCGTCGAGTCCCAATGTGCTCGGGGGACCTCACTGTGGTTTTCGCCAGTTTTGATTTTTATCGTATTTGTTTCTATTTGAATCTCAAAGAATTTGGCCCCTACAATTAGGAATTTCCATGATTGTGATGTAAATAATTTAAAGCCCAATCCCTAATAGACTGCTTGCACCTATAGATTCGTAATTGGAACTTATTAATAACTCAAAATAAAAAGTTAATTTAATTGATTGAGATGTCACGTGTCGCTATAGGCCGTATACAACGCGCATGATCTACTGATCGGACATTGACCTCTCTATCTGATCAATTAACTATTGTGCTTCACGATTTTAGAAATTGCTCGCCTAAGGCTGCTTTCGTCTTGCATCATTTAGATTAGTTTAAATTGTGACTTTAAATTTATGCGTAGATCACCCTGCATGTAGAGTGCTGGAGTCAAGTACGCCTCTCTTATTTTGCATGCATCATAGTATTTGAATCGCGCATCAACATTTTCAACTTCTCCCCATGTTTTTGGACTTAAAATAATCATGAGATCAAAAAATCATTAGGCATTATTTGTTATTGAAAAATACCATAAAAAGTGAAAATCATTAAATTGGGGCTGTTAATGCAAATTTGATCTTTCAAGATAGCTCACTTAAAAATCTTTTTTGGGAGAGTCATCCTCTCCTTGTTTGGTTTGCTTGAGCGAGAGAGTGACCAGCACACTGGGCTAGAGCCACAAATGAACTCTCGCTAGACTACTGGTCTTGGGGTTAGTCATTCTCTAGTGAGTATCTTCGATCTTCGATGAAACAGGTCGTGATATCCTTAACAGATACGTTTAACGGGTAGCCGGTAAATGGTTCGCAACTTGTACTGGCTGGGAAAGATCAAGCTTTGGGATTGGGCCGGTCTCTTGGGAGCATCGGGTACCTACCAGCTCGCTTAATCGCTCTGCAAGACAGAATTGTCACCTAAATAAAATCAACAAGATAATCGACCGATCCTTCACGGTCATTAGCCCAGCATTGAGTAGGTGAATTGGGGGTTTGACTGCTAATCTTGTTTGCATCCAGATCTCATCCGCACTTTTCCCAGATCACGATGATGGGCTGGAGGTCCCTTAGGTTGCCTTTGACAGCACTGCTCTCGAGCATTCTGACCCACTCATCTAGGTAGGTTCCAGAGAGCTTAGACCCGCTCTCCGATCCTTAGTTCGACTCCGCCTAGTTCCCCCTCGATCTCCCTTCTTCCAGTCTTGAGGTGCTCGAGAAGAGACCAGCACAGATATTTGTAAATTTGACGACAGCTGAGTTCGGGTCTTTTGACTTTGCAGAGACCCACGAGATGGCCAACAGCGAGGAACTCACCGATAGACAGCCCCAGAGTTTGACGTATGTTTTATATCAGGATGTCGTCACTAACACACTTTTAGCATCCCTAGAGATGATGCAGAGACAGATCCGAGATCAGGGAGCCTTCATGGAAGAGGTGTGTCGGGAACTACCATAGATGTGAGCCGATAGAGACCAACCAGGCGGTGGAGACATCTCAGCAGCTGGAGGAGAAGATGGAGGACAACCAGAAGAGCTGCAGGAGCCAGTCAGACCTGCCAGGACATTGAGGGAGTTGTACAACCCTTGTTCAACCCTTACACACCGCTGGATCCAGCTTCCGGCAATTCTGGGCGACTTCAAGCTCGGCTCCTAGACAATTCAACTTTTGCCCAAATTCCATGGGCTTGCCACTGAGGAGCCGCATCTGCACTTGCAGGAGTTTGATATTATCTGCAGCATAGTCCACAACATATTTGTGGACGAGGATACCATAAAGATGATCGCATTTCCATTCTCCCTAGCATTTAGGGAGATATGTGAGCAGCTCCAGACCGAGTACTTGAACTAGTACTATCCACTCAACCGGACCAATGCAGCGAGGGCTCTGATCAACAACTTCACAATGATCCCCAACGAGCAGTTCCATGAGGTGTGGGTTCGATTTCGTGAGCTCATCGACCGGTGTGCACAGCATGACATATCCAAGCCCAAATTAGTGCAGAGTTTCTTTTATGGGCTGACACCAGAGCTGCACAGGCTTGTTAACACTCCTTGTGGAGGCTCCTATTTCTCCAAGGATGAGGACAAGTTGTGGTCTATCTTTGAGGAGATGGCCGAGAACTATACAGTGATGTCCTAGACTAGGGTCTATACACAGGGGAAGCCCCTTCCACAGGCCGTGTCCTATCAGAGGATAGCACGGGTTAATGCAAGTCCATCCACTTCGTTAGTCGCAACAGTATAAGCAGAATCGTCAGCAGCTGATATGGGTATCATTAGCGAGAAGTTTGACCGCATAGAGATCATCGATAAGAAGCAGTGCCAGGGCATGATGCAGATCGACTAGTTGGCACAGACCTTGAGTGACCTGAAGACCCAGATCATGTGTCATCATGAGGCACATACGACTTCTCAACCCCATCTAAGGTCACAGGCTGACCCTATTAGCAGCAACTCTTCCCAACCACCTGTCCAGTACTGCCAGGTCCATCAGATTCAGGCAGAGCTGATGAATATTGATTCATCACTCTTTATTCTTTTATTTTAGCTAAATATCTTAGAAAAGCACCATGTATGTAGTTGTAAATACAATAAATTGGCAATAAGCATGCATTTGTTAATAATTAATAATTAGCATGTATTTATGTAAAAATAAAAGAATAAAGAATAAAAGAAAAAGAAGGAAATATTTAGAATAAATATTGAGTGACCTGAACCCAAGAGAGGGTCCAAAATGGACCTGATCGCCAAATAAAATAAGTAGAGAGAGATAGAGCCACTCTACCTTGTACATACTCCTTTCCTTATGTATATATTTTATTTTTCACAAAAATAAAAATAAAAAGATGTTTTTATCCCCTTGTATATATGTCTAAAAATAAAAATAAAGTTCTCTCTCTATCACCTTGTACATAATACATGTATATATGTATCATTACCTATTTATTTTATACCTGTAAATAAATAATAAAAATAAAAATAGAATTATTTTATACACCAAATAATATGGTGTAAATATATAAAATATAAAATTGGGTTATTTATATAAAAATAAGAAAATAAAAATAATTGTATAAAATTTATACTTGTATATAATATAATATATTGTATATACCATCATTTATTTTTCATAAAAATAAATAAAAATCACAGAAAAATAGTTTGAAAAATAATAAAAAAAATTTCATGTTGAACATTTTTTAATTTAAAATCTTTTTCTATTTTTAATTTATTTTACCAATCTTTTTGACCAAGTTATTTTCTGATTGATCTAGGAGGGATGTTGACCTTAATCAATAACCCCTCCCGGACCTTCTCCTTTGCGGATCCGATTCTTGCATCCATTTCTCCAAATTATTTCGATCGGGTACCGCATCCATCTGCTCTGATTTCCAGCCCGCTTCTCCCTAGTGGATCAGTGATCCTCACAGATCCCTAGGGAGTCATGGATCACCCTTGGTTCGTGTGCCCCGACCCAATCTTCCAGCTTCCAGGGAGTGTTTTATAAATTATTCACTCGCCTCCCTAGGTCAGTAGCTCGTGTCGTATACTCCCTTGAGACTCTAGAATCCTTTGCCTTGGTGACAGCAATCGGAGGAGACCCTCGGTGATCGGAGAGGAGCGCAGCAGCCGATGCTCAAGACTCGTGGTCGGAGCACCGCCGCAACGAGCCTCCCCCACCTTCTACAGCGAGGTCGAGGCAAAGACCACCTTCGACAGCAACCCTTGGAGCTCAGGATTCATTTAGGACCTTCAGGTATCCATCTCATAGTCCTCAGCTCCCGTATTGGTTCAATCTTTAATTTCACTTCCGCAGCACCTCGGCCAGCTCTGACCAGCCGGTCGGAGTTTCGTCAGCCACTCCCATCTGTTTCAATCGACAGCCCAGTTCGTCGCCACCCTTATTATGCAATCTGATCATCCTAGACTTGGCATGGATAGATAAGATTAGGCTATCGATTTCCTCTATCGCTCCGCCGGAAACCCCCCTTCCATTAACCGCTGCTTCCCTTTGACTTAGGTTCAATAACCCTGACCAGAGCTTTGCTTCGAATCTGAGCTTTCCTCTGCAGGACTTAGCACATGTGGAAACACTCGATATCGCCCTCGACCCGCTTCGTCGGAGCTCCCCCAGGTCACAACCACCATCCCGGAGATCCGACCGGCATCGAGCTCATCTGATCCGTTCACCCAACACGGAGGAGCCACACGATTCTTTTTCCATCGCCCCATCGTTCATCGGAGCACCAGATCGTCGCCGGTGCTCTGGTGAATTTCGCCCAGGTGGAGTTCTTCTAGTGCCTCGCTCCACCGTTGGATCGACTTCTTCATCCAGACGACATCACAGCGTCCAATGCCTGCAGCTGTCAGGCCGTTAGATCTGACATCTAACGACATCTGTACCGCACATGTAGCCGACCCTTGAGGGTCGTTGGATCTTCCAGCTGAATGCACTATAGCTGCATGCCTCGCCTCCACTCAGTGCCTTCCACCTGTCCACCCCACATGCAGCGCGCGTGCTGCATGGGTAATTTACTCAGCCAACCCTACATTTATTTCAGTTTAGCATTTAGTTTGTAAAATAAAAGTTATACAGTGGACCTTTTTGCATATTAGCCCCTACAGTTTTCTAGATCTACATTTCAGTGCTGTTTGTTTGGACCCATGTACGTCGTCACGTGCTATTTCGGTAATTTGCATAGCTTACCCTGGACTTATTGGTTGTTATGGATTGAATAGTTGTTTTTTGTTATTTGGAAATTTACCCCTATGTGTATTGTTTTCCAGCATGTGCAAGAATTAATGTGAAAATTGCAGATTTGGCCCTAAACTTCCTGTGCGTGTTATTTATTGATCCAGAAACATGTTTTTATTGCATTTTGGTCCATGTATGCTGTGTGTTTGATTTTTACGTTAATAATAGCAAATATTGTCCAAAATTCATGAAATTTCGACACATGGTTCCTGCCATGGTGTAGGAATTTCTTTGATTCTTTTGTTTTATTTTGTTGTCATTTATTATTTTAAAAATTCAAAAACCCTAAAAAGTGCTACTGTTTGTTTTTAAAAATCAATTAAAAATAATAAGAAGCCTTGAAAATTTCCTTTTTGTGTATTTTGTTTTGTTTCAATTTATTCTAATTTTTGTTGCATTTTCAATTATAAAAACCATAAAAATTGAAAAAGACTAAAAACATTAGAAAAATCATTAAAAGTTCAAAAATTCAAAAAAATATGTTTTAAGTTTCTCTAGTTAGATTTCATTTTTAAAGTTTATCATAAAAATACTGTTAAGATTTTACAGGCATTTTACTTAATTTTAAATTGCCTTTATATTCCAGCTGGACAGTGCTTGTTATTTTTGAGCTTATTTCATTTTTTTAGAAAATTAATTAAAAATAAAAAAATCGAAGAAAATTTAAAAAAATTATTATTTTAAAAACCCAAGAATATTTTTATTTGAATTTTCTGAGTGTTTTTATGTTTTAAATAATTGTTGGTTTGTGAATATTTGGTTTCTTTTCTCATTTTTCTTAATATTAAAAATCACAAAAAACTTTGAAAAACATAAAATCCACCAATTTCTTTTATTTTCATGGATTCCTGACTACTTCGTAGCATTCACATATCGTGCACCTTGTGTTCGACCCGGGTAGCTATACCAGGTAAAATAAAATAGCGAGACCGCTATCTTTGTTTGATTGATTGATTTTTTAGTTCTGGTGGTCTTCTTTTTCTTGTTAACTTAGCTTTGCGGTTAAGGTCGCAACGACCTTGATTATTACTTAACCCGGATAGCGAAATTCAGGTCATTAGAATGGCACCGTTGCCGGGGAGCACGGCTTAGTAGTCGGTTTTGCTATAATGTGGCTTTGTAAAACTTCATTTTTTTCTATTTTTTATGAATTGTTTTTTACGAGCAATTGTTCTTTTTGCAATGGCTATCATTTTTTTACAACGGGCTTATATGTAAACCATTCGATTTTTGCATAGAACTTCTATTATTTGTTTTCTTTAGTAACGATTCATATGGCAATGATTATCTATTGATTTGTATTAATTATTTCTTGTTTAACGGTGATTAGAAGATTTTTTTTCTTGAGAGTGTGCGAACAACCTTAGTTTTTTGATCCATCTAGCAATATAGCTACGGATATGATATTTGTTGCCGTATTCGAGAATAAAAAAATAATTTTACAATAAACAATATTCATTGCTATAATTTAACATCGAAAGAGATACCAATGGATCCTTAAAGTTTTTGCTAGTATAAATCCATCTTATTGTGGTGTGTGTGGGCGTGGGCGTGCAAAGTATGTGTTCATAAGTG
This sequence comes from Ottelia alismoides, assembly GCA_037367405.1. Taxonomy (NCBI): domain Eukaryota; kingdom Viridiplantae; phylum Streptophyta; class Magnoliopsida; order Alismatales; family Hydrocharitaceae; genus Ottelia; species Ottelia alismoides. Next base: position 372,201 of record JAZKJV010005896.1, on the reverse strand, counting down.
CATGCATTATATCTACACATTATGTTATCCCTCTCTCCCATATCTACACACTATATGAGGATGTATGTGTACAAAGACACATACATCGACACATAATAAATAGTTCTCAAGTAGAATAATCCTAATTGACAAGTAAATAATATAATCCAAGTCGTGTATAACATTCTTCACATGTTATATTATCGTTGTCCAAGTTATGTTATCGTATTCACAAGTTATACTCAAAGTTATTTAAGCACAATAATACGCAATCATGGCATGATCCGATTTTTTAGGTTTAGTTATTATAAATCATCAACAATGTATTCTAACAAGCATAAAATCGACCAGGGTATTTAGTATTTGAACTTATTATACAAATCCAGACATGTTACTGGTTGTGACATTTCATCCTAAACCTTCAATTCGTGTAGATTTCCATCTATACTAGACAACCACCATCAAATATATTAAAAATAGATATTAATGAAGTTGTATGAAACATAAATAACATATTGAAGCAATCAAAACATAGATAATAATGAATGTCTATCAACAATATAGAAACCCTAAAATATCATAACATGGATGATATGCACGGAAATGATAAAAAAAGGAGAGAAAGGATATAGCGATATACCTAAGGGGAGGTGCGTGTGTGGTTGGATGACCCAAACGAGGGTTGCCGGAGGCAGCGATGGAGGAGGAACGATAGTCGGAGCAAGGGTTTTGGGGATGGGTTGTCGGTAGAATGAGAAAGAAAGCCTCGCACTCGTTCTGTTTACAGACCGGTGTTAGCCCATGTGCTCGCCCTAAATCATAACATGCCATGCACCGTACCTTGTAAAATTCAAACGGGCGAGCGCGTGTGTTACCGGATTCTCGCTCGCTAGTTCCAAGAGGCGCTATTCTATTTAATGTGAAATTCAAGTGGGCGAGGCAACAGGAGAGCACATATGTTGGCACCGTGCTCACCTGTCCTCAGGAGAGAATGTCTGCTTGCTCATCCCTCTCACATGTAATCGCCATTATCGCTTTTTTTTTGCAGTGGCATACTCGTGTGTACGAAACTTTGTAGAGTGAGCATACCGTGAATTTTTGTCATGATTACATCTTCAACATGTATAATGTCGTATACATATTGATATATTACGTGGTATATACAACTATTATTTGTATGATTATTTCATATTAATTTAAGATTTTTTATTTGTGAAAATAATTATTTAAAATAACATCATATGTGGATATTTTGACTAAAATGATTGTAACCGCTTCGAAATGAGGATGCCCATATCAGTCGTAACGAGTCATGTGCTCATTTGCTTTGGACAAACAATCGGATTCATTTCATCAAATGGAGATAAGATGAGCGCTTGTTGCCTGCAATATAAAGTTCCAGCAAAAAATAAGAAAGCAACCCGAGACAACACAGTTGCAATCACACTACCACAGCAATGTTGTTTTTGGACGTTTTGAAACGTCGGCTATAGTTGATGTTAACGACTGCAAATGTGTATGCCAACGTTAAAAATATGTCTAAAACTTTTGTCGGGTCTGCCTCGTCGGTTGAGGTTTTGTAGATGTTTATAAAGAACGTCGATAAAAGTTTATATCCGCCGACGTTAACAAAACGTCGAGTAAAACCGGTGCCCTCCGCATTGCTCCATGGTTCTCCCACTTGCCGCTCTCGGTGTCGCGGGGTTCCGGAATCGGTGTTGATCTACGCGGAGACCGAAGGCGTACATTGATACATTCCCATCTGGAAGAACCCCATCTCCCCCGAACCCCAACCAACTATTATCCATTGTGCCGACGATGGCAGCCCTCCCCCCTCCCAAGGAAGACACCCCCCCCCCTCCCAAGCCCTAGAAAATGATGTAGTTGCATAATACATGTAAAGAAGAGAAAGCGTGCAGGACTTACCTCTGTCGTCCGGCAAAGAGGTTGTCGACAGACATGATTTCGTCAGAGAAGATGGCCCTAAACCCAAATGGGAGAGTCCCTATTCAGCCGTCGTGGGAGAAAGGAGAAGAATAGGTGCAAAGGGGGAGATGTTTCGTAGTGGAGGGGGTGCAAAAATTGGGGATTTTAATGGGTTATTATGGATGGAATCCAAAACGTCAATTAAACGCGGGAATTCCTTTTTTGGGGGTTAAAACATGGCTGGATGTTTAATCATATAACGTTGACATAGTGTTACCATATATCGACGTTTAAGGTGAAATGTCGGTGGAGAATAAAGATGTCGACGTTATATATAACGTCTATTTAAATCGAGCCTAGCTAGACATCTTTTTAGTCGCAATGTCGATAAAAGTTAGATTTGTTGATCAACACAAAACGGAGCCTCTTAGGAGTCCTCGGCAATTAGTTCAACTGGGAAGTTAGCCCCTAAGACCAAAACATGGCATCCAAAGTTTACAGCATGCTAGAGAACTAACAAAATAAAGCATTGGTTATCGATCTACACGGCGCTGAATTTGGCAGGAGCGAGAGGTCGATGAAGCGATTCCTTTCTTGGCGGCAACTTGACATCAAGTACGAGGGCGTGGGCTTCATGGATCTCATCGCTTCTTGGCTGCAAAAAATTAGAAGGGAAACATAACATTTAAAGTCACCAGCAGTAGATATCTTAGAGGATTTATATGTAGCATCATCTTTAGGATAGGTAGTCAAGTAAGAACAATGTATCCTTTGCAATTTTCTCGAGTGTACGAGATATATCCTGGAACATCCTTGAGCATTGCTCCTTCCAAGTCAACCTTCAGATTAATGCACACTTGATGGTTAATTATTAGAAATCCTCCAAGCTCCCAGCAAAAATAGAAATAGTTAGTATGGATAACATCTAAGATAGAGGTGTGCTAGAGATTCCGCATCAGCAAGGCATAAAGGGCATGCCCGGTGGTTTCTAACTTTAAATATTAAAAGTTTGTCTTGAGTTAGTAGCTTCATGTGGCTAAGGGACCACAAAAAGAAGGAGATGGATCGTCTGTTGTAGCGGGAACTGCAGCAGAGCCTGTTGGAGCTGCTCGATCTTGATACAGCGGTTAGTACGATTTTGCACTTTTTGTGAGCCCGTACCGTGCAAAATCCTGTGAATCGCTCGATCAAGATCGAACGGTTCAAGCGGTTACTGCAGACACATCACCACATCAGATCCATGCTCCAAGACGGACTTGGGGGTACTAAAAAGTTTGGATCAAAACTTTTGGTGGAGTTTATAGCAGAGACACCCCCATGTGAGAGTAGGAGATGTAAGTCCTTGGTGATGTTGGATGTGGGGGAGCATCCGGGTATAGAGATCGAATCCTGCGAGGCTTGGGAAAGTGGAAGAGATATCAAGACGTTCGTTCTTGTAGCCCATGTAGTTCTTAAGGGATTGTTAAAGGATCCTGGGATACATCCATCAGGAGGACCTGCTGCATTAAGGGCTTTCAAGTTTTCAGTTATGCTTTGATACTTCCGATTTAGTAATCGGAGCCATCATGTCTTTTGATCGTGATGTTTGCAAGCGTTAGACATTGGTAAAACAAACCGTTGTAAATAATATTTGCAACGGGACTTTTTTTCCCATGATGATGTTTGCCAACGTTGACATTGGTGATGTCAACTGAGAGAGGCGACTTAGAGCAAAAACGACGACTGTTTCAATTGAATACCAACCCAACATGTAGCAATCCTAAGATTAGATATCACGCCTCTCTAAGCTGGAAAAAGTCTCCCCGTTTTTTGCAGCATTTTTATATAATAAAACCTCTTCCCGATCCCACAACGTTATAGGCACTGTAGGAAAATGTCTTACTAATGACGACTATTGGCGACGACTTTCCAAATCACTTTAAATATATTTTTATATGACGGTTATTGGTGACGACTTTCCAATCGTCACTTTAAAAGTTTTTCACCACGGATTCATCCGATCGGAATTAGCTTTCAAGTTACAATTTAATAGTCAATTGTTATTTCTCTCTCTTGGGCAACATTTTCCCTCCACTTCGAATATCTCAATTCCATTTCTCTCTTTGCGACACTCTCTTCGCCCCCAAAATGCCACCGTTCTTCCTCTTGATAAACCCTAATGCTGAGGAGATCGACATTGGCTGGACCTTCGCGAGCTTGCACTACAACAAAATTAAGTTTTAGCGACGGTTTTTAGACGACAGTTTTCATTATGACGGATATTTGCCACCTAAATTCATCGCATAAATTCCGCTTATGACTGGATTACACATTCCTCGTATCCCTAAAACCCTCTCCCCACGTTACCATCCATCCCCCTCCTATTTCCACCACCAAAGCTAGGCGGCGCTTCCCTTACCTCCATCTCCATTTGGGATCTCCCTCCGTCTTCTCTAACGATCTTCCCAACTGTTTCACTCTCTTCCCTCACCTCCATTGATCTCTATCGGCGTGGTATATATAACCTGTTTTTTCTTGATCTCGTAATTTTAACATTCTCTATCATTTCTCAAGTCGCATTCCTTCTCCTCTGTCACCTCGCATGCTAGTGGCGATTTAGGGTTTGAGGGAGGGCTATCACATCAGTTTATTGGGCGAAGAACGTGCCATCTCCTCCGTTTCTGGATTCGTCTGCTTTCTATTTTATGCTTTCTACAGGTTCGATTCTCATTCTCATTTGTCGAATATCTATCCTTTGATCCTTTTGTATCATCATTGATGGCGTCGGTGGTTCATCATCGATGGAAAGTGATCTCAGTTGTTATGTTCTGATGTCATGGGTTTCTAAAATTCGAGATGATTTGTTTGTGTGATGGAGCATGTGTTTTGTTTAGTGGAAATGGTCCGCTAGTCGCCGCCATTTAGGGTTAATTTTTGGAGTGTATTTGTTGTTTAAAATTATGGAATCCTAGACATCAATCTCGTTGTAGCAAATTGATATTGAGTGGCATCAATTGTTGATCAGTGTGTTTGTGGAGTCGACGACTGTAGTCAGTATGGCCTAAAAATTATGATCGGCTTGTTTGGATTGACATCCATTCATGTGTACCCTGAATATTTTCTTGAAGGACAGATTCCTGTAGATCTAGAGAAGCCACATGCATTTACCTTTCTTGAAACCCTGCATTTTGAGAGGGTTTTTCAAAATGTGAATACATTGTATTCTGGTTAAATATTACCACATGTTTCAAACTTATTTGCTGATTTCAATGGTTTCACCATAGGGCAAAAGAGCAACGCATATGATTTTGATTCACTTGACTGAAGGTTAACTCAGTTGAGTTATTTAACAAAGAACAAAGCCACAGATGTTTTGAAAATGTCTGCTAATAATGCCACATAAATATTATTTTCTATCTTCTACAGTTGGCTATAATCATGTTATCTTAAATTTGGAAGGCATGTACTTGTATTTTCTTGTATTTGTACTTTAGGTGTTGACTTTATAAATGATGAAAGTAAAGTCCAACCCATCAGCCCTTAAACAATCAATAAAAATCTTCCAATTTCCTTTTAATCTGTAACATCATATATTTCCAACATCTCATTTTCTTAAAAAGTTGTGAACAGATGGATAATAAACTATCCATCTCTTGCTTGGATCAGGGCATATTATTCATCATGATAAGCATGACACCTGCAACTATGTCCAGTTAATATAGAGTTCATGCCAAATTTAACCATTGTTACCTAGTCTTTCAACACGTCAAGAATTAGGCACCAAATAAAAAGCATCAGTTACTATAGAACATTGTCATTAAGATCCATTACTCCATCCTTGTAATTTCAACATGGCATTGGATGGGAAAATCAGACCATGATTTGGCCAGGAAAGATTGCCTTGTAACTAAATTTGGGTTTTGTTAAGTATAGCTCTATGGGGTTGATGTGAGTGGCCCTTTATTACTAGTGTGTAGCTAGTTGCATATGTTGAGAGAGATAATCATACATTCATGCGTGCATGCACGCACACACCCACACACACACACACACATGCATACACACACACACACTCACTCACACGCATACACATTGCATTATATATATAGAGGCCCTGTGTGTATAGAAGTATAATATAATTGTAATCTTGGTATAGGAGATATACATTTATAGATATATAATAGACATACATGTACATGTATCTCCGCCCATTGCACGGCCTTGTCGGCTTTTCATCTCTACCCATCGCCATTGTTTCTCACGATCACGACTCCCACAAGGAGAGTGGATCATCGGCTGTAGCCGCTGCTGCAGCAGACTCTGCAGTAGTGGCTTGAGCCGCTCGATCTTGATCGAGCGGTTCACTCGAATTTGCATGTTACGGGCCACAAAGTGTGAATTCGTGTGAACCGCTCAATCAAGATCGAGCGGCTCAAGCCACTACTGCAGAATCTGCTGCAGCAGTGACTACAACAAACGTTCCACTCGCTCTCACAAGGTGGCAAAACACAAATCTATATTAATTAATGGTCATCTTACATGCATACACATCTGGTTGTAATTCAAATATATAGTTAGTTACATGAGAGAAGCAAGAGGAGAGAGATGCCAATCCTGCTGGGTGCCATCTTCAATTCTGTCTTGTGTGATTTATCAGAAAGGAAGATAACCATGTATTTATAGAGTGGAACTGCAACGGAAAAAGGGCTAAGCTTCTTCCTAATTTCTTCTCGTAATTAAGACCTGTGTTCATTTGATAAAGGCTAATTTTGAATCAGTTTCTAGTGTAGTATATTCCGTAAATAACTTTGAATCAGTTATTCTAAATTTTTATTATTCTAAATTGTTAGATGCATGGCTGTACCATCTAATAATAAGATCCTATCGTTCAAAGTGATGTAGTGTTAAGTTTGAATCTGATTTCTTATGAATAATTAATCTAAGTCCATTTAATTTTTTCTGTATATGGTGTTTAGCTTATCAACTTGTTATTTGATTTGCTTGTCCTCCTATCATATGTTATTTTGGTGCCATGCATTTATGATAGTTTTTATAATTATTTGCCAGTGTTTTGGGTTTATGTGCCAAACATAGGAAAAATCAGGAAGTGAATAAATTATTTCTTTATGTGATCAAACATCAGATTGTCTTCCACAAGGTATTGTAGCTCGAGGAAGCTTAGTCAGAGCATGTGTATTTCTTCATTGAAACATCGACTGTGTCCCGTAAATTCATACATATTCCCTGATTCTGTATTTTTTAAAATACTTCTCAAATATATGTGGGATACTCTTGGAAGAATGGTAAATCTTTAAAAAAAATCCCAATGGAGTTTAATCATATTCTAAATTATTTGAATACTTTTTATTATAGCTTAGAAAGCAATAATGAACTTTTAAATTTTAACAGGCAAGCAAAAAAATTTCAACACAAGCTTGCAAAAGATTTTCCAGTCGTTCTCAAAGAATTTCAGAAAGCTCAAAGTCTTGCAGTGGAAAGAGAAACAACCTTGGCTTCTGCTTCTCCAAGGTAACCCTTAGAACTTTATAACATAGGTAATAATATGTTTATATGGTGTGGGTAAGTATCATCAAGGGGCATCTACATGTCATCGACCTGGTAATTTTAATAGTTACGAGTCCCTCTCCCTTGTAGTCTCACTATTCTTGTGTGAGGATAGATTTCTTTTGCCTTGCCTTTGTTCATCAACTATTTTATGATTTCAGGCTTTCAGTGGACATTGATTTCAATGATACATGTATTGTTGTAGCAAGTCATCATGTATTCACACTTATTCATAATGTATTGCTTGTTTATCTTTATGTTCTTATATGCGGGCATTGTGCCACCAAGTCTTCCTTCCCCCTCCAGCTCTCCTCCTGGCATCTCTTCTCTTGGTACATTAACTTCATGTTAAATCACGTGAATAATGTCTAATATCAATTGAGATGGTATTAAGCGATGCATATTGTATTTTTTTGTTTAATTTCCTTTTTGTTCTATTATGCAGGAAGTACGCCACCAAGTCCCCCTCCTACAGCTCTCCTCCAAGCACATCCACCCTTGGTAGGTTATTCTTTTGTCAATAAACATAAACAATGTAGAGATTCATTGACTTTCTTCCTAGACACATATTTCTCTTAGCAAATGCTATGGTGTTGATCTTTAAGCATTTAAGAAAACTTGGCAAATGCTTCCTTATGAGATTGTTTGTGTACTGTACATGCATCATACATTTTTTTTAAAAGAGAGATGCTAATGCTTAAGCAATTTTTACGCAGGGTCTGTTAAGAGTTTGACCACTTTTGAATATTTAATATGTTGTAAAAAATTAAATACATGAGTTATTTTATTAGTTTAGCCAAATAAAAGTGTGGAAAGAATCTTATATAAACATGTTTATCTATCTCATCATGTTCCAAAATCTGAGAGGAGACTTGAGGAAATCACAAGATACCTACTTTTTTGAGTATTTCCTTCATTGAAATTAGATGGAAAAATAGCAGATATAACTTAAGATCTAGTGAACTCACATAGAATGCAGTGACAATCCTGGCAGAATCACCATGTACCATCTTGATCTGCATGCTGAAGTGCCCAAATAGATGTTTGGATGGAAGGGTTGGGGAGGGAGGGCTGGGGTTGAGGTTATAAGACTGAGCATGTGTTTGGGTCAAAAGGTGTTGACTTTGCTGCTGCAATAACGATGTTTGTTACCTTCAGAGATCTGGACCTCTCCAGGGGTCATTGAAAAGAGGATGAATCTAAGACTGATTGCCATTTGTCATTAAAGTCTCTACATAGCAAGTAGTTGATTAGTAGGAAAAATCAAAATAATCAAGTTGGTTAATTTCTAAACATAATATGACACAAATTCTGTTTTGAATTAAAGAATCCATGGACATATTTTACCTTTATTCATGCACTTAGGATAGATGATGAGGAAATTACCAAATGGTTGTAAGATTCTTTCTCGATGGATTGTATGCTGAGTTTGACGAAGTCAAACTGTGTGCCTTGACGTTTTGATATTATTGCAATGTGTTTAGTCCAGATTATCATTTTAGCATGGTAACATACTCAAAATGTTAAATATGCTAAGTTGAGGAATACATTATATATTCTTATATTCTAATTATTCAAAATTTTTTCATATATATAGGGTCATCAATCAATTTAGTAATGATCCAATCACAAATTTGCAAACATTTAAAGTCCATTATATTCTTTGGTATTAGAGTAGTTGCCAAACTACTCTACATCTTCATTTTTTGGTTGAACATTTCTTATACATCTCTCAGAGTCTCACTTTTCCCATTTTATATTATTGCAGAATCAGCATAAAAAATTGATATGTAAGCATGGATGCAATGCATAAAAGAATAAAAGATAAATCTCTCTTTATTGAGTTTGATATCATCTAATATTAATTTTCACTTTTGTTTTTATTCATGTATACTCTATCGGATACACTAAAGCAACACAACAATACCATTGGACATGCTTCAATTTTGCATTATGTAAAATGTTTTCCTTCTTTTACACAATTTTATAGAGGTTCTAAATTATTACTCAAGACTATTCATATGCATTTTATAATAAGTTTTCAGGTTGTAAGTCTGGATATGACATCAAGGAAAACTCAATTAATTTAAGATTGGTAGTTAAGTTGTTTGGAAGGTCATTAATTTTTTTCATGTCCAGGTAGGATTGATGTCAAAAAGTAGATTTAATTTGTCAAAAAGTTACTGCTGGAAAATCTGAAAGAATAGCTTGCGAGTAAAGAAAAGGAAGATTCTCTGGAGATATGTCACTAGTAAAATAGTGATTATAAGAAAAGCCAACGTGTAACTGTTGTTATATGATTTGTTACGAAGAATATAACAAAAATATATAATAGTCATTGCAAATTTAAAGAATCAAGCAATGAGTAATATTCATTATATATTTAACTGCAAGACTTCCAAAGTCGAGGTAAAACCTGTGGATTATGATGGTGATTCATCTGTGGATGATGATTCTAGTCCCATAAATTTGACTGAGTATCAACGATGAGAACTGTCTTCCACTCCATCGATTGAGTTCCTCGCACGATGTGGACACCTGTGAGTATTAATTGAACTTTTTATGGACTTATGCATGATGAAATTTCTCATTGTTAGTGATTTACAAGGAGTTCTTTTTCTTTTTCGTCATCAGCATCACCTAATTGTATCCATCACTTGTAGGTGATTTACTGTGTATCATCTTCCTTGTTTTCTTCGTTAATAAGAGAAATGAACTTTAAAAAAACATGACCTTAAGGTGATGCCATTTTCTCTTGAGAAAATTGTGATTTGTGGGGTTTTTAGTAGAAAAGAGAACCAATATCATTCAATCCCAGAATCATAGAAAGCTGAAACCTGGTAATACAAAAAGATGCAACATATAAGGGGAAGGTTTTTTAAAGAAATGGAGATAGCACGGAAGTCACAAGATAGAGATGGCTTCTGAATATAACCTGTAGATGCAGAATCAGGAATGTTATCTCTTATCGTAATTTGCTAGTGAATTTTGTTATGCCTGGACCTAAAGGAGAACTGAGTCAGGAAAGATTAGATGCCATCTGTCCACTACCCAATGTTTGACACTCCTTACCCTCTCAGAAAAAATTGATGTCATCCAAATTCTAAATTAGGTCTTTTGTCCTCAAATAATTTTTTGTATAGAATGTACATACTTGGTAAATTCTCCAGTAACTCAATTTGATGTGGGTCTCTTGTATCTGAATGGTGACTTGAAAACTCACGACTTGGCATTCTGCATCAACTGTTTTGCTCCTTTTGAACGGCAAAAATATAACTTTTTACAGATGGATGCTGCATTTGTTTGCAGATTTAGATATTCTTATATAGGAAACATGCAATACTGTGGCGTTTAGGTGCTTTCTTATCTTTGCGGAAAGACAATCATACACGGTTGATGTATTTTGTGGTAGCAGATTTTTACATCATATTGTTATTGTAGGAAAATAGAAAGAAATTGGAGGAACCTGTATTCTGTAGCTAGAAATGTTAATTGATGACATGAAGTGATTCTTAGATAGTGTGATTGCTATTTACAGTCTACATGGGTTTTGCTAACTTCACCGTGAATGATTTATATGTTATAATTCGCCTTTAGTAAAATCACATTCATTGAAGCACGGCAAGGAATCTAAATTCTTTCTTAAATAAATGGTCCTTTAAAATAAAAGCAGCAGCTTAATATAATAAGATCACATCCGTTGAAGTACTGCATGACATCTCACCCAGTTGGGCTACCATGGATCCTTCTTTTTTTCCATATCAGTGGTTTTAATTACCATGTTAATATCTAGGGATTCTTTTCTGTCGCAGGGGACTGAGACCAAGGATGACATGGAAGAAAGTTAAATATCGGCCGCTGTCCTTGCTTTATATATAACTTCATAATGAAATTAGTTAGCCATGATATTTTTTGCGACATTAGTTTACATCTCTTCTTTGCTAACCCCATATCTTATGCTTGAATGACTAGATTGAAGATCTTAAAGCTATTGGTGTGACAGAAGTATAATTAGCTATTGACTACCAGCAAGAGGTATAACAGTCTTAGTTTCTAATGTCGACTAAAACTATAGGAGATACTGTAAGTTTGTTTTGCAGGTGATGCTGAATTTCTCTTAGGAATACGAGGCCAAGCTTGATATCAAGATCGCTGAATTTCTTGAAGGATTTTGAAAATTCCAAAGCTCACATTGCCGATACTGATGTGGGTTCTTGTTTATAACAATATATAGATGTAAAATATTTGATGAACATGTAATGACATATGTCATAGTTTTCCATTGTAGCTAGATAGCCGACTTTTATAATATACTTCCATAATATTCTATTGTATTCTAATGTTGTTGATATGTACATCTATGTACAAGATGGAATATAGGCATGTCTCCATTTTATTTTTTATTGGTTTTGCAGCCGGGGGAGATATCATTTTTTTTCAATTACAATTGGTGTTAAAAAGTTTGAATTATGTTATTGATTTTCCTTTAATTGTTATGTAGAGGTATGTTGAATTACCCATGTCATTTCTTTCATCAAAGAAAACATGGGAGCTGAATTTGCGTGTAAGAATGTTCTATTTGGAACGATTTTTTTGTGGCAGATTTTCTGTCACCTAATCTTATGGTGACGGATTATCTGTCACCAAAGTCTTTGGCCACGACGGTTTTGGTGTCCACTTTGTGATGACGGAATATCTGTCGCCATATAGGAATCTGTCACCTTACTTCATAATACCGTCGCCATAGGTCTGTCATCTAAAACTTGTTTTGTTGTAGTGTTGGTTGGAAGCGCTCCAGCTTTATCATCTCTAACCAGCTTTAGGACGTCCTTATCCCTCGAGAGGTTAGAGAAGGATTTCATTGACATTTTCTATTGTCACCGTTCTGACGCTTCCTCCTAGTAGGAACCTCACGAGGTTCGTTGCAGAGATGACGATAAAATACGTGACGTTTTTTCCTGATCACTGTGAATTTTCCTATTTTGTTTCGTGATTTCGATGGCAATGTCGTATAGGTGGAGAGCACGTGCGCTCAAGGCGTTCACGATGGATGAGCTGGAGGCGAGAAAGCTCAAGTACCCCAACACGGGCACGGAGGCACTGCTCATGGGGATCTTGGTGGAGGGTGAGCTTTTCTTCCGATTGATAGCTGATAATTGTTCTGAGATTGCCTTAAATTTATCTAAAATTTGACTTATGATCCTTGTTATTTGTTAAATTTGACGATTTTGTTTGTCAATAGATGTGATTTGTTAGTGAATGTGAGTTTTAATTAATTAGACAATATTTGTATTTCAAAGTGGATTAGAAATGTAAATTGTGAAGTGATTTTATGTAATCAGATTTTAGAATATGGTTTTGCATGCAATCTAATTTGATGTTTTTATAATGAAGTTGATTTGGTCAGGTTGTTAACATTTCTCAATCTGGTCATGTCAAAAAATTCTAAACGTCTTGATCACACTCTCAGCCTTTCCGATCAATACGATATTCCAAATTTGCATTTCCTTGCAAATTAGATTGCATAAGAATCCATGGAAGCATTTTACAAGGATTTAAGTTGGTCCTCATAGAAGTACTCAATCGAAGGTAAAGGGGGTCATCTTCGCCTTCTTCTCTTCAGAATTGTACAGGCTCTGATGGTTTGGTGTTCCTCGAGCTGGAGGAAGATGCAGGTTTGGTGAAGTCGGATGGAGGGGCGGTGGAGCTCCCAACAGAGCCTTCTCAGGTTAACGTTTCCATTTGTTGATGGTCGTCCGGTCGTGATGTGCTTTAAGTTGAATTTGCAAATGGTGGAGGAGATGTGTTGATGTGAAGCTCGATGGAGGCCTCAAGCTATTCGAAGAGGCAGAGAGTTGACCTCATCTACATACCAACTTTCCAGTTTCTCTCAATTCTGTGTGCTATATATGCTCACCTTCTTTGCCCTTAACTTAAACTTGGTCAAAGTAACTCGAGCCACAACTCGGTTCGTAGTTAAGCAAAGGGTAAGAGGATTGTTGTGAGATCTTATTGTATTTTTGCAAGGTTTGTTGAGGTTCAAAAATCATTTTCTTTCAAAACTTATATGATTTTAAGTTTCAGCCAATCATCCGTGAAGCTAAATTGAATGTATATTTTCTCCAATGAAGGAGAAGAGTACAACTGGAGCAATCCTCACAACAATGGTTGGTAAGTTGTTTAATTAGTGAATTTTTTATTTTTAAGGAAAACTTAGGACATTTGGGTTAAGGATCTCAATTAAAAATTATTCATGCACCTAAATATTGATATGAGATGAATGATTTGTAGCATGGCATCTGACCTAGTGGTCAAAGTAAAACCGTCACCGGTCATTTCAGAAGCCGGCGGTTGCAACAAGGCCGGGTCTTGGGGAAGAGTGTAACCATCGGGCCTAGAGGAGGGGGCAGACGAGCGAGCACGTTCACGGCATATAAATACCTCCTTCATTAGGGGAATGGATCACCACAGCGGATCCACACTCACCAACGGGAGCCCCCTCCCTCTTCCACCCCAAATCTCATATTCATCTCTCTCGCCCTCAAATATCGATCTCTCTCATTCTCTCTAAAGAAAAGCTCGTCGGCGATGTACCTAAGTGGGAGTTTTTGAGACCTACGAATAAGCTTACGAGCTCTGGATCGCGGTTAAGGAGAAATATCGCTCCAAAACAGAAGTGAGCGTCCAGCTTCTACACAAGTATAACTCGTGTAGAATGAAGGAATCTGAAAGCGTCCTCAAGCACGTGAACAAGATGATCGTGATGGCCAAGGATCTAGCGACTGCTAATTGCGTGATTCTGGAGAGGATGCAGATCGTATCCACACTAGGAAGTCTCCCATCGTCATTCGACATGGTTGCCACATCTCTGAGGATGAATGGCAACATTAAGTCTACGCAGGATCTACCTGTCCCGTTGGCAATTGAGCAGGATCTATCAAAGTAAAGATTGAAGAATGAGATCTTTGAGGTCGAGGAAGAAGAAGAAGCAAATGTGTACACATGAAGAAAAGACTAAGACCCTCCAAAGCGAATTTCAAAGGAAAAAGTGGGAAATACCCACACGACTCATGCTACGATTGCGGAAAATATGGCCATTTCAAGGTCAATTACCCCAATAAGAAGAAACTATGAAATTCTAAAGGTCCAGAAAATAAAGGCAAGAAAAAGATTGAGTTTGCAGATGTCGTGGAATGCAAATCCGTTGTCACTGAAGAGCCTCGGTCTACCCTACCTAATTCAGCCAGATTATCGATTAAAATTAATGTGCGTTCGTTGTAGTCGTGTAAATCAAGACTGATCAAAACCACTTAGATTAATGTCAAATTAATGCAAGCGACAATTTTTTTTATTTTACTTGGGCAAGCCCAAGGTCGAACTCAGGGAGGCAACTTTTTCTTAGATTAATTTGAAGTCAATTTTGATGTTAGGTTTTCAGGAGAATATTTTTTTGTCTTTTTTTATGCAATTAAAGACAATGCGATGCAATTCAAGCTAAATTTGGAGGTTGAATTTGAAGTATGGTCAAATTAAGTCCAAAAATGATGAAACTTGGCATATGAAATGCGGTGAAATCAAGCTACTACAATTTTTTTGGAATTTTTCGACTTTAAATGAATTAAATAATAATTAAAAATAAATGCAGAGCAGTTTTTGCAAAATTAATTTTAATAAATAACAAATTAGATCATTTTCAGATACAGAAATTAACCTAGATACTTCTATGTGAGAAGAATCCAGAAAAATTGATAGACCTCAAAAATGATGAATTTTGGACCTACTAAAAATCAATTAAGCAAAATACTTATTAATTGATTAAGGCCTCATTATGCGTGCAAATGATGTGATTTTTGAGCACTAAGTAGACCTACTTAAATTAGACCTATTATAATTTTTTGGTGATTTTTGAGGCAACAAATAATTTAATATATATAATTAAAAGCATACAATGGGCAAACTATATAATTTTCCACAAAAAGAATAATATTAAATTCCTCGAAGCTCTAAAAAATGTAACAAGTGTTCACAAAGATAGAGCACAAGTTTCTCTACGACATGCAATTTTTGGAATTATAAAATGATGCTAAATGAGTGCCTAAATAAACGTGCAAACACGGGGACCAAAATGCAAATAGGAATAAAAATAATTAAAACAAAAACATGCGTACAGGGACTAAAATGCAATTACCTATAATGCAGAGGTTATGCGTGCATCGCACGTGATGCTGCCTGGCAGGAACTGAAGTGCAATTCTAAAAACTTGCAGGGGCCTCGATGTAATTTGCCTAGATGTCACGTGCAGACCACGTGAGGTGCTAGGCTCGGACGGTGGCTCGGACGGCGATGGAGGCTCGGGTCTGCTTCGGGTCTTCTGTAGGCTCGGATGTGCTTCAGATGAGGGTCGGATGCTCCGAGCCTAAGGGGTGGGGAAGAGGCTCAGAGGGAGCGACGTGGCGTGATGTGGACCGTCTGATCGCAAAGATCAAACGGTGGCAGGAGCGAGAGACGTGGCGTGCCTTGGGCCGTCAGATCTTCAAGCGATCCAACGGTATCTGGAGCTCCTGGAGACTGCGACGTGAGCGTTGGGGACCATCCGATCAAGACGAGCGGACGGCAATTGTGTTTCGTGCTCCTCCTCGCCATCGCCTCCTGCGGAGGGCGTGGCTGGGCTCCGACGAAGGGTGGCTACCTTCACCGCCTTGTTCCTTGCTCGGTGAAGACGCCTGGGGGCTCTTGAGTGGCTGGGAGTGATCGTGGAGGTGCAGCGGAGCCGCCGGACGTTCTGGAAGAAGCGGGTGTGGTCTACACACCGGAGACAAAGGAGCTCGAAGAAGCTTCGGCGAGAGTTCCGACCTGGAAGGAACTGAAGTGCAATTCTGAAAACTTCTAGGGGCCTCGATGCCTGGAAGGAATTGAAGTTTAATTCTGAAAACTTACAGGGGCCTGCTTGGTAGGAACTGAAGTGCAATTCTGAAAACTTGCATGGGACTCGATGCAATTTGCACGGATGTCACGTGCAGACCAAGTGAGGTGCTAGGCTCGGACGGCGATGGAGGCCCGGGTCTGCTTCGGGTCTTCTACAGGCTCGGATGTGCTTCAGATGAGGGTCGGATGCTCCGAGCCTAAGGGGCGGGGAAGAGGCTCGGAGGGAGCGACGTGGCGTGATGTGGACCGTCTGATCGCAAAGATCAAACGGTGGTGGGAGCGAGAGACGTGGCGTGCCTTGGACCATCAGATCTTCAAGTGATCCAACAGTATCTGGAGCTCCTGGAGACTACGACGTGAGCTTTGGGGACCGCCCGATCAAGACGATCGGACGGAAATTGTGTTTCGTGCTCCTCCTCGCTGTCGTCTCCTACGGAGGGCGTGGCTGGTCTCCGGCGAAGGGTGGTTGCCTCCACCACCTTGTTCCTTGCTCGGTGAAGATGCTTGGGGGCTCTTGAGTGGATGGGAGTGATCGTGGAGGTGCAGCGGAGGCGCCGGACGTTCTGGAAGAAGTGGGTGTGGTCTACACACCAGAGACAAAGGAGCTCAAAGAAGCTCCGGCGAGAGTTCCGATGATTGACGAAGGAATCTCCTGCAGTGTTAGTGAATGCCGAAAATCATGGTGCAAGTGCTCGCGTGGTGCGGTGAGTGCTCGAGGCCTTGATGCATGAAAAGGGTGAATGGATGGAAGTGTTCCTCCGTCGTGATCGGCAGGGTATTGGTCGGAAATGCTTGATGAGTCGTAGAGGAAGAACGAAGGGGTGCGCGAAGATGGTCGCTCCAAGGTGGAGCTCGATCGATGAGCGGCGGAAGGAGATGTTGAGCGGAGAAGGCGGAGAAATAAAGAGAAAATCGGAGGGGAAGAAGAAGCTAATCGGAGAAGAAGATGAAGGATTCTACCTGTGAATTGGTGCTCGAAATGGAGTCGCCGGTCTTTGCTCTAGGGCCGGAAGGTGCCAGAGCTCGAGCATCTCATTGGTGGAGCTGTTCCACGGTGAAGCTTCGTCGTGGATCTCACCGGAGAAGAACCGTTGTCGTCGCTCAATTTCAAGCCTTATCTCTGTCACAGATAGGAGGAGAAGAGCTCTAGGGTCTCTCGTGCAAGGGCGGATAAGGCTGACGATGGTCGGAGGCGGAGTATTTAAAGAGGGAAGGTGGTGGTCCGATGATGGTGGAAGTGGTTTGAGTGGGAGTTGTGGAGCGACACTGAGGGAATCATGGAGATAGTGGACTCTCGCGAGGGTGGTGGAAGTTGGGTCTTGGACGAAGGCTCGTCAGGAAGTGGAGATAGTGGCTGGAGAAGTGAGGGAAATGGAAAGGGGCGGAGATAGTTGGCGAGGTGGGCGACGTGGGAGAGGGGACTTCGGGAGGTTGACGACGAACTCTCGACCGTTGGATCTAGTAATCTAACGACTCTGAGCGGGGTGATAGGGAGTGGTTAGGATTAGATCAGAGCAGCGCAATCGAAGGGCGTAGAGAGCGCCGTGTGGTGAACAGCGGAAGCGGCGCTGGTGAACGGCCACGATGAGATCGGGAAATGGGATCGGAGAGCTGGAATCAAAGCGGAAAGGAACGGTGGAGATCAAAGCATCAAGGCTACAATCAGGGGATGTGAGTGCGACACATGGCCAAAGGAGAACGCGACGCTTGCGGATGGATGAGATGGCGTCTAGAGTTTGATCGGAGGGTTGAGAAAAGGGCAGAAATGGACGGAGGCAATCTAGAGAAGGAAAGCAATCGGACGATGATTGAGCGTGCCACGTGGCGTAAGGAGGTAAAGGTGCTGGTGAGCAGTCCAGATGCAATCTGGAGTTGATCAGACGGTTGCGAGATGATGCGGGTGTGGACGGCTGAGATGCAGACCGAATGAAAGCCATCCAACGGTTGAAAGGCGGGGTGTGTGGCGTGTGCTTAGACGGGCTACGTGGCGCAACCAGAAGGCGTCACGTGGCCTAATCAGATTATTGCTAAGAAGAAATGGAGAAATGAGGGAGAAAATGATCGAAATTGGAGAAACTCATTACATGAAAGTTGTAGATCCTGATGAGATCTACAAGTTTCATGTTGACCAAAAACGAAAACGAGGTCAAATGAAGTGATAAAGTACAAGGGTAAAAATACATACAGTATACAATGGGGGGCCCAAAACCCAAGTTTTGAATACGAGCTCCGATTTTAATGAAATTGATCTTGATTTGAAGGTCTCTGAATGTATATTATTTTAAAAGTGAGTAGACCTAAATCGGATGTTGTATGAGAGAGATATACACATTTTATGGTTCATGGTCTCAAACTTGGACTCGGGTTTTATTGGTCAATTTTACATGTGAGTAATTTTTTGGTATTTTTCTTGTATTAGTATTAGTAATATATACACTATAGACTTGATTTTATAGAGTTTGGAGTTAGTATAGAATACATAAAAATAGGTGATTTTTAAAAGTGAGTTTAACTTCTTATTTAATGCATATGTGAATGCTAAAATGCAGATATTATCTATGCATGCATGAATGCTAATTATGCAACGTAAGTGGAAATATAATGTTAATTACTCGGGAACAAAGTTCTATTTTCAACTTTTAGAGTGATGAATCACAGATTCATCAGTCACGTACAGTGACGAATGGTGGATCGACTCTGGAGCAACCAAACACATCGCAAAGATGAAGGAGGACCTGGTGGACTTCAAGGAGCAGAGCAAAGGAGAGAAGTGGATCTTCATGGGAAATAACACCTACCTTGACGTATAAGTTGTTAGGACATACAGGCTTCACCTAAGGGATAAAGTTATGGTACTGAATGATGTACTATATGCCCCAGGGATACGCAAGATCTTGATCTCTTTCCTAGTGCTACTAAAGAAGGATTTCGAAGTCCGCTTTTATAAGAAGTATGTATATATAGGCAAGAATAAGAAGGTCTATGCGATGGAAAAGTTTGTGCCTGAGCATGACATGTTTTGCCTTCTTGTAATAAACTCTAATGAATCAATGAATGTCTCTTCTGAGTATTCCTTGTGTTGTTTGTTTGACTATGACTTGTGGCACATGACACTGGGTCATTCAAGAAATTCTAAGATGGATCAAATGATGAAGGCAAATCAGTTGCTTAAGATCATGGGTGCAAGAACATTGCCCTACGAACACTGTTTGACAGGTAAAATGATGAGAAGACCATTCTCAATCAGAATTCGATCAACAGAATTATTAGGTTTGATCCATTCGGACATATGTGGACCACTGAGTGTCAGCACAAATAGAAATAAGGACTACTTTATAACATTCATTGATGATTACTCAAAGTTCTCCTATGTCCATCTCTTAGGAAGAAAGTCGGAAGAACTTGAAATATTTAAGAGATATAAGACGGAAGTGGAGACAAGATTGGGAAAACCAATCAAGACCCTTAGGACAGATAGAGGTGTGGAATATACCTCAAAGGAATTTGAGGATTACTGCATTCAGATAGGCATCCGTAGGCAGACTACAATTGCCTATACACCATAACATAATGGTGTAGCAGAAAGAAAGAATCGAACCATGATGAATATAGTAAGATCTATGCTTTCACACTCAGGACTCTCTAAGAAATTCTGGGGAGAGGCAGTGTTGGTTGCAAACTACATACAGAACAGGATTCCCACCAAGTCTACAGAATCAACGCCATATGAAATATGAAATGGTAGAAAGCTCGAATTATGCCATCTCCCGAAATGAGGATGTGTTGCACATGTTCTGGTATCGAGTCAGCTTAGGGACAAGCTATACTTCAGGACATTAAAGTGCAAGTTTATTGGATATAGAGTGAATTCTAAAGGATATATGTTCTTCCATGAAACTAAAAGTCTGATCGAAAGTCGTGATTCTACTTTCCTTGAAATTCATCAAGAAAAGGAGCATGAAGTAGAGGAATCAAATCCTTTGATTATTCTACAAGACAATGAAGATGACTTGAGCATTAGATAACTTTTTGGGGATGATATCGATCATCCAAATATAGAGAATGAATCTATGGAACATGATGATTTTTTATAGGAAATGGGTGGACACGCACAACCTACGAGTATAATCGGCAACAAGAGGCCCAGAACACGGCCCGCATGGATGGAAGATTACATTTTTATGGATGCGAGGCGTTGTGTTACATCGTAGATGAGGATGTCGCGAATTGTATAGATCACATATCTTTTGATGAAGATATGGCTTCCTCTGAGTCGGAATCATAGTCGCCCGCCATGAAAGATGAGATGGACTCAATTGAACGAATGTTTGAGAATTATGTGATTTGCCATAAAGTAGGCAATCCATAAGATGTAACTAGGTATTCAAGAAGAAGTACCAAGTCAATGGTACTGTTGATAAACATAAAGCAATATTAGTTGCCAAGGGTTATACGCAGCAATGTAGAATAGATTTCCTGGAAACCTACTCTCCACTGGCTAAGTTTGCATCTATTCAGATGATTGTAACCATAGTCGCATATGTGGATTTGGAATTGTTTCAAATGAATGTGAAGATGGCCTTCCTTAATGGAGAATTAAAGGAGGAGATTTATATACAACAACCTGATGCTCTCAGTTTGAAGGTTAAGAGAAAAGGGTTTACAAGTTAAGAAAGTTATTATATAGCTTGAAGTAGTCTTCATGGCAATGGTATCTCAAATTTTATGAGAAAGTTATCCAATTTGGATTTATTGCAAATAAATTGGATAACTGTGTGTATGTCATGAAGAGTGGGAGCAGGTTTGCAATCATGTCATTGTATGTAGATGACATTCTGCTTGCAGGTAGTGACATACAAATGCTCAATGAAATCAAATAGAAATTAAACAATGAATTTGAGATGAAGGACATGGGCGAAGCATCCTATGTTCTTGGAATTCAAATAACAAGAGACGGGGACTCAAGGACATTGAGCCTTAGTCAAGAAAGATATTTTCATATTATATTAAGGAGATTTGGAATGCAGAATAGCACTCTCGCTTCAACACCACTTGTGATGGGAAAGAGACTCAGTAAGAGTCAGTGTCCTGGAAAGGGGCAGAAGCCTTTAGATATATCATATGCACAAGCGGTGGTAAGTCTAATGTATGCAATGATGTGTACTCGTTCTGACTTAGCCTATCCAGTATGCTTAGTGAGTAGATATCAAAGTAACCATGGTCTAACACATTGGGAAGTTGTAAAGAGGTTTCTTCCATATATGAAAGGGACAATACATCTGAAACTTGTGTATCAAGCAGAATCGTTTGAACTGGTAGGGTACTCCGATGCCAATTTCGGAGGGGATGTGGATGATAGAAAATCCACATCGGATTACATATTCATGTTTGATGGTGCAGTCATTTTTTGGGGTAGCAAGAAACAAGGATGTGTATCTACACATACACAGGAAGCAGAATACATTGCATGTAGCATGGGCACCACTCATGCTGTGTGGATCTGGCATTTTCTAGAGAATTTAAGCCCCGAACTGGTCAAAGGGCCAATTGAAATGTATTGTGACAATCAATTTGCGATAACTTGATTAATAGTGGGACTAATAGTTCTAAAGGAAAGCACATTGAAATCCAATATCACTATATACAAGATATTGTGGCAAAGCAAGAAATCACGGTAACCTACATACCTACCAGTGACATGTTGATTGATTCCCTAACTAAAGGAATAGTAGCTAGTACCCATATTAAACATGTTGGTTTAATGGGATTCAGGAATGCATGAGTCAAGGAAGAGATGTTATGAACATCATTATTGACATCTCTATACACTACATGAATAGTGGGAGTGTAAATACTTTGACTATTGCGGTCAAGTGGGAGATGTAGAATGGCATCTGACCTAGTGGTCAAAGCAAAGTCGTTGCCGACCGTTTCGAAGGCCGACGGTTGCGACAAGGTCAGGTCTTGGGGAAGACCGTAACCGTCGGGCGTGGGAGAGGGGGCGGATGACGCGAGCACGTTCACGTCCTATAAGTACCTCCTTCAAGAGGGGAATGGATCACTGCAGCGAATCAACCGACGCGAGCCCCCTCCCTCTTCCACCCCAAATCTCATCTTCATCTCTCTCACCCTCAAACTCTCGATCTCTCTCATTCTCTCTAAAGAAAAGCTCATTGGTGATGTACCTAAGTGGGAGCTTCATGATTACTGATTTGGTAACTATAAAATTTTTGTATTCGTTAGATGGTAGATTATGTGATGATGATGCTACTAAATCACTGCTACATGATCCAGCTACGATTATACATGTGGTCGACAAATTTATATGTAAACTTGGCAATGGAGGATTTGGTGCAGTGTATAAGGTTGTATGAGATATTGGTACTCCAACGATTAAATTTTAGGATTTTTATCACTTGTGCCCCTTTGAGATATCGCAATTTCAGTTATGCCCCTATCTTTTTGGTAATATAAGTTGTACCCCTCACTTCTTTCTCTGTTATCACTTATGCCCTTCCGTAAAATTGACCGTCAATGAGTTGACTTAACCATGATTTTTTCAAATCTTGGTGTAGTTAAGAGGGGTATTATTGTCCTGACCTGGGCGAAGGGGGCGGCGGGGGCAGGAGGAGGTGTGGGGGAGGAGGAGGTGCGGGGGCGGCGAGGCAAGGGGAGGGGGAGGCGAGGGGGTGACGCGGGTCGGGGGAAGGGTAGGCGAGGGGGTGGTGCATTCAAGGGGAGGGGGAGGCAGCTTCAGATCGCTCGTGCGGACCCCGGCGAGCCGCCTCCCCCATACGCTCATTCCCGTCAGCTCGACGTAGTAGAACGTATCGATCTTAGGGTTCGAGAGCATCGGGGTGTACGCTACCGCCACTCCAGATCTCGGAACGGCCGTGTCGCCGAAGATCGTTGTTGAGGAGATGCGGTGGGGGACGAGGTGGAGGAAGGCGGAGAGGTGTGGTCGACGAGGCAGTAGGAGAATCTGCGTCGGAAACGGGGGGAGGCTAGGGAGGGGAAGGACAACGGACCCCAGCCAAAGCCGAGAAGGTCGACCGTGGCGATGAAGAGGCCATGATTGTCGTGGTCGCAGCCAAAGGCATTCTCGGGGACGTGCGCACCACGGCGGAATGTGAAAGTATCAGTGGAGAAGTCGTCGGAGGTGGAGGAGCCATCGCCGTAGGAGACCTGGTAGAGGCAGGAGTGGCGGAGGGGATGGCAGCCAGAGGCGTCGAGGTGGTGGCAGAGAGGGGAGGAGCATGGGATGGGCCTGAAGGAGTTGGAGTTGCGGGGGTTAAACAGGGGGTCCGACTGTGTGTAGCATCGGCGGCAGGGGGAGCACTGCGCCCACACGACATCGCTGCATGTGTCGAGCACAAGGAAGGAAGCTGGCGTGGAGGGGCGGCAGGGGGTGGGGGGAGGTCGGGGCGGTAGGGAGGTCGGGGCGGAGGGAGACTGGGCGGAGGAGGGGGCAGGCTGGGGCGGAGGAGGGGCAGGCTGGGGCGGAGGAAGAGGGCAGGCTGGGGGTGGGGGAAGAGTTCCGGGCCGAGAGAGAGGAGGAGGAGGATGGAGGAGGAGGAAGAGGATGGGGAAGAGGAGGAAGAAGAGGATGAGGAAGAGGGTGTCAAATGACCATTGAAGCATTTTTTTAAAATTAATTCCACTTATGTCCTCAAAGGTAACGTCTGTTTGCACTGTGGATGGACGACAACTAACCCAAGGGGCACAACTGATAGAACGGCAAGAAGTGAAGGGCACAACTGATATTACCAAAAAGATAGGGGCATAACTGATATTGCTATATCTCGAAGGGGTACAAGTGATAAAAATCCTAAAATTTAATTACCTATTCTTCATAAATATGAATCTGACAATGTTTAAATTACAGAGAACTTTTCGAAATGAAGAGGAAATAGCAGTGAAGAGTATTCTCCGGGATTCGTTTCAAGATGTGGAGAATTTGAAGAATAATGCAGCATTGCTCGCGAAACTTCAGTGCACTTCTTCGTCAAATTCCTTGGAAAAATAAATCTAGTAGTTTAAGTTCGTCCATGCAAACTTCAAAATTTTAAGATGGCAGAGAATCAATCTAATTATTTTTAAGTTTAGATTGCACTTACGAAATGGAATAATTGATTGATTATATATACATAAAGGAAAAACTAGCTGGACTGAGCAGCAAGATACAATATTATTATACGATTTGCACGAGATTTGCTTTCTCTTCATGAAGAATCTCTAATCATGATCTAAAAGCTAGAAATATTTTGCTAGAAAATGAAATGAGTCTAAAAATCTCCTACTTCAGCATGGCAAGACTTTTCCTTGGTGATCAAACCCAAGCAAACACAAGTAATGTTGTTGGAACATACTAAGGAACTGTATGTGACGATAAATAAATATATTTTTTTGTGCATGTGCCTAGTATTTTGATTTATTTGTAAATTTACAATGGCTACATGCCTCATAATATTTTGATTTATTTGTAAATTTACCGTGACTGCATACCTCCAGAGTATTTGACAAGAGGTCAATTCTCTTACTATTCACCTGCCAATAATATACTCTTATTAGATATACGATGTTACTCATCTTTTTCAGTTTTGTTCTCATGTGTGAATCTTTGATCATTCTAGTTGCACTTGTAACCATTTCAAATTTCTAAATATTTTAGATCTTAAAAATCATTCTTAACACTCTTTCATTACACTGTCTATTAAGCAAAAGTGGTAGTAGCTTGGATCCCAATCAAGAGGAATGAACTGATTTGGTTTTTATTTTGTGATCATAGATTACTCGAACCATAAACAATAGTATACATAGGCATGTGGTAGCACTTTTACATGTTTGCATGATAAAATAAACATATGGGCAATACTTAAGGTTTTTTAAGAGATTTATATGATATTTTTTCTCTATGTGATTTATAATTAGATTGGGTGATCCTTTCATTGACAGGATGTATGTTTGATCTTTGAAGGGTGCACTAGATCCAATCAAGATAAAATGCCCAATGTAGACTTTTGAAGAAAATGATAGATCTAATCAAAGTGAAGAAGCTTGGTAGTGTGGAATGCAACTGTTTGCCCCTGGAACTGAAGAAATGGATGGATTTTGACTAGTTTATCTCATGTTAAATTAGATCTTGGATCGTGTTACAACTTTCTAATCTGTCTATATTCTATATTTAAGTTACAAACATGTCTAATGATGATTGTTGGAGACTCTATATTTAAGTTACAAACATGTCTAATGATGATTGTTGGAGACGTAAAAGTCATTAGCAAACTGTGCATGTTGGTTGGTTAATTACTAGTTGATTTGGTTTATATAATGACTTCTTTGATTCATCCATTTGTTGGATTTTGGCATTTTAGACATTGGATATTTTAGAGTACATCTTGCTATATAGATGCCAAAGTGGAACAAATAATTACAACAAATAAGTTTTTCTCTGTAATAAAACATCAATTTCCCACCATTTATTGTTTTGATTATATTTATCATGACTGAGAGAACCATGGTCCAATTTTTTTCGATGGGCAAGTTGTTATAATTAACATCCCTATGGAACCATCTCATGTGGCTTTTTTGTGACCGTTGCTGATTTTTTTGTGAAGACTAAATTGTCACAAATAGTATTAAATAGTATTCAAGCTTTTCCAGACAGATTATTCCCAATGACTTGACTGTCATTAGGCACTTTTCCTGACGGAATATGCATTATATGTGACTAAATTTTTCACAGGGCAAAGATACTTTTCTTGTAGTGAGGATGCATTGGGAAAAGGGATGCAAGCAGATACAGATATATACATATCCGATCAGACACTGTATCCATTTTAAACAGACGTTGACATCTGTATCAGTATTCCTTTTGAAATGGATACATATATGGATATCACTGTAATATCCGTAAATATCCATATTCGTGTATGTATATCAGTTTTCATATATAAATATAGTTGCATATTTATTTTTAACCGTGTAATATAATTTTAACTTTTTTCATCATATTTGGTATAGTTATTATGATATAAGCATATTTAATATATCTCTATCATGTGAATTCTATGCAATATAGTATATTTAATCTAATATGTTGAGTATTTATAATATTATTCATATAAGATCAGTATCCATTTTACATCCGCATCCATTTTTTTAATAATGGTAACGTAGTTATCATATCCATCAATATCCGTATATGCATCTGTATTTGTATTTAAAATGGGTAATGATATGGCAACGCCTATATCCGTATATGTATCTATTCGTTTGCATCCCTAGTAGCATGGGTTGGGTCAAGCTGGAGTAACCTTCTATCAAAGGGTTAGTCATATGGGTAACCTTCCTGCGAATAGTAGTTGCACTACAAGAAATTGACCTAAGACAACGAATAATTTGAATATTCGTTGTCATGCCTTCAAATGTTAAAGATATAACAATGAGTATATGTCATCAAATTATCTTTTGCACTTATAATTAACAATGAATGCCACAGTCATTAAAAGTTCATATAACAACGATTTTTTGTTGACTTAATCGTTGAAATTTATATTAATCATTATCAAATTTATCAACTATTACAAGAAAAAATCAACAAATAATCGATGTTATTTGATTCATTGCGAGGAATATAGTAACGAATATAATTATTCATTGCAAATTTAAAGAAGTAAGCATTGGATAATAGGAAAAACTTCAAATGAGGCGGGGTATCACCGCTTTTATGGTGAGCCATCCATCTCATCCATCTATTTTTAATCGCACGGATGTAATTAATGATGCTTTAATTATAATACTTAAATTGTCAAAAACCCATTTTGGTCTTTTTGTCACATTCTAAATATAGAATGTGACAACTATATTGCCTAATCTATCTCTTGATTAATCAATGGCAGCGACGGAGGTGCCATCTCTCTCTCTCTCTCTCTCTCTCTCTCGATCGATCGATCGTTCAACGGAGGTGCCCTCTCTCTCTCTCATGCAAGCGACTACCGGCGGCACCAACATCCTCCTCCACGCAATCATCCAGAAGATGTGGAGGAAGGAGATGCGGTGCGAGATCGTGGTTGTCCCTCTTTGCTATCTCGACGTGTGCAACTCTCCCTCCGATGGCAGTGCACGATGAGGATGATGGTGGCTCTCCTCCTGATGGCGACATGAAATGATGGAGCAGGTACATGACAATGCCATGGATCTATATATTGTTACTTCTCAAACTTTTTTTAACTTGCAGGATCGGAGGAGAAAGATGGGGAGGAGGAGGGGTTCGACGACACCAGCATCCTCCTCCATGCAACGCCTCTAGGCTTCGATGGAGGGGTTCGTCGTATCCAACTTCCTCCTCCATGCAACACCTCTCGACCGCAAAGAGGGGGCATGAAGGAGGAAGGCACACATAAGGGGCATGGCGGAGGCGAGATGTGCGCGGAGGAGGGGTCCCTTAGCTTTTTTACAAATCGTAGTTTTTTTACAAAGTTGGAATGGTTTGTGCAAATATTGAATTTTTTTTACAATCTCATGTCAATTTTTTACTTGTTACCAATATCTAACAGCGTACTTATTGTTGCAGAACTCTACATAAATATTACAAGGTGATCAGATGATTTTACAAAGAGCGCCTAAATTTTACAAAGTGATCAGACACTCTTACAAAGGAACATCTAAAAATTACAAAGGAGTGTAGAACAGTTACAACGATCCACTTGAAATTTTACATTTATGACATCTGGATACAAAGACCTATAAAGGATGCTCTAATTTTACAAATAGACATGGAAAATTTACGAAGACATACACATATTACAAATACACAATTAATTTTTACAAATGAGCAAATCACATTTAAAAGAAATAATACATTACAATTATGAAATTATTTTTTACAATTAAAACCGTAAATTTACAAAGGAAATGACTCATTTTATTTCGTAACTATTGAATGCTAATGTAAATATATGTAATAACCAACTCGCTGATGTCCTACATAATATTATTATGTTGAAATTACAAACATATACAAAAAAATCCAGATCGTTGAGAATGTTAATGGTAATTAATAAATGAATGTATATGCCAAATCTAGACAATACTAAAATAGTAATTTGATATCATTAAATGGATTTCGAATTTAGTAAAATCAAAATGGCAAAAATACCCTTTTAGATAAGATTTTTGATGCAACCGTTAGATTGAGATCCGATGGATTCGATTGATGGCTCACCATAATATTGGTGAGTCCCCACCTCATTTGAAAGGTTCCCTTGGATAATATTTGTTGTTATATATTTAACTGTGAAAGATATGACAATAAATATTAAATTATTAGTTGCCTTCAACCAATTTTCTTGTATTATTGTTTGGAGGGTTGTAAGGGTGAGGATGATAAATGTAACGTGGTGTCATTTTATATGTTATATTGATTATTTTCATGATTATAACATATTTTGGATGTTATTTTCATCAAAAAAAACATATTTTGGATGTTATCTTTTTTTTATTTAAATGTGATTTAAAATATTATAACAAAGAAAATGTGGGATAACCCATGAATGCGTGTGTAGAATCAGGGATAACCTAGAACCGAAAGGGGTGCACTCTAAGTTGCCCATTTATCCCGAGGTAACCTGAAAACTAAAATTGTCTGGGATAAGACTAAATTAGTGTAATACACAAACGACGATAAGCAAATCACAGTAAAAAAATTTAGATAGGTTCGCCCATCTTGGAGATCATCGTGTGCATCAGCTCAATCTTTCCATGGCTTATTGGATTTTTCCCATCTTATATACTAGTTGGGAAATTTCCTCTTGTTCCCAAGCCAAGGGTTTGCTGCTTTGTCTGTTCTAGCAATAAGAGGCCAAGATAGATAGTCCAGACAAGCAAGGAAAATGGAAGGGCTAGGAGTTCTCTTTGAAAATGAAAAGAACTGAGCGCAAGATAATGTACTAGGATCTTTCTTCAATAGTCCTAGTAGGACAGGCTAGTATAGATTCGAGGCTTTAGTAGAACTAATACAAAGCTAATAGTCCCTCTTTCTCGGACTACGAGAAAGCAAGTCCGACTACCAATGCTAAATTGCTAATATCTTTTTTCATGAGAAAGAATCAAAACACTTAACTAAATGAACTACTTTTTGCAGATAATATATTCTTAAAAGTACACAATTTACTAGCATTTATCCTCTATATAAGAAAAAAAGATTACACAGAACGGATCGAGGTACAAAAACCTTATAAGAATTTATATTAATAGAAAAAAATGCTTTCACACAGAACATCACTAGGTGCACAACCTCACCAAGAGTTTATCTTTTCGGGAGAAGGACCTTTTTAAAAATACTTGTTAACCAGAATAAATATAAATAAAATACTCCAATAAAGCCATAATAATTTGGGAAATGAAAATAAAAATCGAGAATGACTTTGCAGAAGGCTTTTCAAGAGAAAAAGCTAAGGGCCAGTTTGGTTGTTGGTGTACACCGGTGTACCCCTCGTTCCAACCCTCCAAACAATTTACTATTCACAGGAGTATCTCAATCTAATCCAGTTACCAAACTGGCCCTCGTGAAGCATGTGATGAATTGAGAGCATTTTGATTTGGCTAAATCTCTTGAGCACACCAGATGTAGTGAGAAACGTGCACATGGATTTACGAGGGAGGGTAGCAATCGGTTTCACTATGGTGAGAAGAGAAAATGCAGAGGATATGAAAACCGTAACTTTGAAGAGTTTATATACTACCTTCGTGCAAACGGATCCATTTACTCATAAGAAAAAATCATTTCAACAATTTTTATTTCGATTGCGAGGGCAACGCGGCAACGCCCAGACAGAGGGATGCACATGTTCTCCCCTAATACCCTCCCTCCCCCCATATGGTCGTTGACCGGGCAACAAGACCCTTGTCTGATACAGCAGGCTTCGCTCATCCATATGGAGGGTGAAGAAAAACAATTCTTCAAGTGGGTTCAACAGAACAGATAGTTAGAATTCAAGGCATGTCAACGTAAGATTTTCTCACAAGAACAGAGAGTGTGGTAGTGAGCAGAGAACTTATATTGTTGGTGTGTGTTTCAAAGATGGAGTGTTTGGCCTATTTGTAGGCATAAGGAAGCTTTAAGAATAGTAAGGGGAAAATATCTCACTTAAAATGGCTGATTAGGAAATTTAGATCATTGGTGTACTATGCATAAGAAAGTGTACCGTTGTATCAAGGAAAAAACATACAGTAAAAAAGTGTCCGTCGACTAGTGTAGATACCAGTGTAGCAAGATGTACTGGTGCGTGTAACTATGGTGTACCAGTACAACAGTAAGCAACGTTAGAAAGGAACGCCTGCTCTAATCCTGCTGTAAATGGTAGAGTCGTCCGATCACAAATGGACGACCTCGAGATACGAGCCCATTATCTATGTCCCCTCTACTGGTCATCCGATTCTCATCCGTGAGACCATCCGGATTACAGTACCGGCTGTAATTGCCATTTACAGCAGAATATCCGTTCCCAAGCAACGTATGTGAGATTCTGTGCGTCCAGGTGTATACCAGTGTACATGAATTATGTAAAGATATAACAGCAAGTAAAGCGTGTGCATGTGTGTATGTTTTTTTGTCAAAGCTGTTAAAATACAAAGTTATAATTATACTTTATTACAAACCTACGTCAATTGCCAGACGATTGTTGTAATTGAATTGTAGCTACAAACCACAAGTTTGTCACTACACCGGCGGCGACGGCTCAGGTAGATGGATTATCCATTGTCTTTATCATCAAAATTTACATAAATCGCTGCTAGATATTAAAAAATAAGAAGCTAATATTCCATTGCCTAGCTTCTTTTGAATCTCTCCGATTGCTCTTGCCTAGGTCAACTGGATGTCGTTTTCTTCTACAGTTGCAAACCCATCCTCTTTCATGCAAGACCTTGGAATGGCGACATAATTAGCATTAACAAAGCCAACTAAGACTTTGGCCAAGTCCTGTGAATTTAGTATAATAAACTGCAAGGCATTATTGAAGGACACTATATCATCGCATAGTAACTCCCAAACCACACAAGGCTATTGGTCGACATGCAAATCGTCGATCAGCGGATGTGTTGACTTCGAAAAAAAGAACTAGTCTTCGTCCCTGAAAATCTATAAGATCTACAGCTATCTTATACAGTTATCTTAGAAGTTGAGGTTTGTGGGAAGGGTTCCTAATCTTGAGAAGAAGTTGCGGAATGGATCATCACCTTCTTGAAGTGTCGGCAGCCGGCGACGTCGTCCGCCTCGGTCACCTCCTCACCGAGAAGCCCGCGCTCCTGGAGCCCTTTGCCTTCTCCATCCCACAGGAAACCCCGCTCCACGTCGCAGCACGCAACTCGCGTGTAGCCTTCATCTCCGAGGTCCTGCAGCGCGAGCCGAGGATGGGCTACGTCCAGAATACGTTGGAGGGGATGTGCCCCATCCACCTAGCCGCCGCGGCAGGGAGCTGGCAGGTAGTGACGGCCATGCTGGACAGGGATCCGGGGCTTGGATTTGCCAAAGATAGGGAGGGGAGGACGGCGGCTCACGTTGCGGCAGCGTGCGGGCAGGTGGAGGTGCTCAAGCGGCTCATCCACCGTAACCGGCATTTCGCGGAGGCGAGGACGGATGTGGAGATGGAGACCATACTGCATACGAGCGTGAGGCACAACCAGCTTACGTCTGTGAGGGTCATAAAGGATCTGTTGGGAGACGGTCTGCTTGAAGTGCCCGACCGGAGAGGGAACACCGTGTTGCATACTGCCGTGGCCGGAGGAAATAGAGCTGTGAGCTTCTTCTTCTCCTATTCCTCTCCTGTATCCCTTCTTCTTCATTCGAAAGGTCGGTTTGGATTCAGCTACCAGTTTAACCCTGCATTCAAACGCAGCCTTAAGGTCCTCCCTAACTCGACTGAGGTCCATTGATGGGCTGCGGATTTTCGGATACCTTAGATTTTCTGTATCTTGTACTCCATTTCTCTACATACTGTTGTCTTTTCTTTGAGAGCTGATCAGTCTTCTGTAATCCCAAGTTACAGCAGATCTGTTGTAATCCTGTTTTTTTTTTTCTTTTGTGATTTTGATTCCAAAATCCAACTTTATAGATTGAATCTTAGAATAATATTTTACAGATACTCTAAAATTCGTTCAAATCCGAGGTTATTTGCTATTTTATATTAATGGTCAAAAATCCAGGTCATTTTTAAATGGAATTTAAGTTGCTTAAATATTGCCTAGATCTTTGACCATTAAGATAAAATAGCAAATAACCTCCGATTTGAGCGAATTTTGTAGGATACGTAGAGCTTTAATCTATGATCCAATCCATAAGGTTGATTTTTGGAATCGAAATCATAAAGAAAAAAAATGAGATTACAGCAGGTCTGCTGTAACTGAGATTACAGCTCTTTACCTATGATTTTTTTCGGGCTACATCAGTGTGGTTTTTCCACCTAAATCATCGTCTTCTCTGTGTGATTTCTCGTGGATTGTTTATTTGGTTGGATTGTTTCTCTACATCCGAATCCCTCTATGGAATTTTTGTTTCAGATACAGAATTACCTTGTGGAGGAAACTGGCATCAACGTGAATCTCACGAACAAATATAATCAAACTGCACGGCAGCTCGAGCGTTCAGAAGACGGCTACCTTCATACCAGCCTTATGCACATCCCCTCCTACACTGGCGACACACAAAGCAACCGATATTTCAGGCATCCTAAGTTCACCGGTGAGCGTAAAGCCCGCGAGAAGGACTGGTTCCGTGAGAAGCAAAACACCATCCTTTTAGTCGCCACCGTCATCACGGGAGCCACATTCCAGGCCGGCATCGAGCATTCGAAGGCAAACGAGGGAGATCATCCTCAGAAGGATAACACTGGCTTCAGGTTTCCCCTAACTTTTCAATTCTTCAGGGCCCCTCAACCTGGATTTCTGACTCCGTCGCTTCTTCAGGTTATGCAACACCATATCATTCGCGCTATCACTGGGCCTCTTCGTCATTTTCGCGAGCGGGGGCACGGTGATGCATTGGGTGCAGATGAGGATCGTTCTCATACTCCTGTGGGCGTCGATGTTCTTCATGTCGCTCGCTTACAGCCTCTTCATTATGGACAAGGGTAACGGGAAGGTCAGCAAGATTGCAGTCATATTCACTGTTATTGTGTGCATAGGCATGTCCTTGGTCCTGCTTGGCCACTTATACTCGATGTTTACCTATCTTGTGAGCAAATTCCGGCATCGACGAAAAGATGTTGCCACATAAGGCGGCCGCTAAAAATGGAGCAGTCCGAGACGCTGCCCATTAGAAGCTAGATAGTGTTGACTTGCATGGATTCGGGCTCCATGTAGGTGGATGAGTATGTACATGCTTTTGCATATTTGCTTCGTGTGTATGTGTGCTTGTGTGCGTTTATATGTTTTAGCTAAATGATTTCCTTTGGTAAAGTTCAGAACCGCATGTTCTAAGTAAAATTCTTTACCTTTGCAAGAATTAGGTCATTTCTATAGTGTATAGAGGATGAAGAAATGACCAAATCCTAAGGCTCAAAGGAGGAAAAAAAATTGCTTGACTCCATCGCGTACTCATCCGCAAGAATATTGACATGCAATGTTTAAACTTTCTCCCAAGAACTGTTGTTGTAAATATATCAGCTAGATTATCTATGATGCCGATCTTCTTCACGTTCATCCCCTTCTCATATAATGAATGAATCGTAATCTGACATATGTATGCTTGGTCCTCCCAGAATGCACTTGATTCTTGACCGGGCATGTTACGTTTAGATAGCCACAATATACAATAGCTTAATTCTATTATATACCGATATCTTCAAGTAAGCTTTTCCATCAAATGACTTCCTTTGTAGCTTATGTCAAAGTTATTTACTCTATCAATGTGGTAGACAAAGTAACCAAAGATTGTAAATTAAAGTAGCCTTCCAATTAATTATAGTGATTGACTCCGACAAGTAGGTGTTAGATCAATCAACATGGGAGTTAACCCTGATTAGCCGGGGAGCAGTTGAGGTGGCTAAGTAGTGAGGCGGCAATCAATGAGCAATCATCTCATCCCTTGGTTGACTAGATTGACCCGGCCACATGCGACATAAGAAAATTCGAGAAAAGTGGGAAGAAAAAAATAAAAAGAAAATAACAAATGAACTCAAATAAAAATAATCTATATGAAATTCGTAGATCTTATTGAGATCCACAACTCTCGAGAAGACTTCAAATGAAAATGAAATAATTTACACGTGCTTAAGTATTTTTATAGGTATTTTATAGGTTAAAATACTTTATATTTATATTTTTGTTTTCTCCTTAATACTATGCATATATATTATATTTTTAATATAAAAATATCATATATTATATACACTAAAAAAATTATGTATTTTTAGGAGTTAAGGAATACTCTATAGAAAAGACAAGTATAATGTAGCTATATATAGGTAGATGGTTTTTTATTTATGCATCCTCTTTGATTTTAAGGTGTTTTTGAGTCTTCATTTTTTTAGTTAGTTACATTACATTATATAAAGATTAAAAAATTTTAAAATCCCGAAGAAGATATGTACATGAAATAATGAGGTTTTGCATTTACAATTGTACAATACATCAAGTAATTAAAAAAATCCAAGTTTCATTTTATAACTCCAATTGCCTTAAAAGTGATCTTGGTTGAAAGATAATAAAGAGTACATACAATACTTTTAAGGTGGGTAAAGTTTCATTGGTGGCTATGCTCAAGATATTTAGCTTTAAATGCGTGCAGTATATATTTTCATAGGTGAATATTTACATGTGTAAGACTATATTTT
The DNA here is from genome assembly GCA_037367405.1 of Ottelia alismoides. Classification (NCBI taxonomy): domain Eukaryota; kingdom Viridiplantae; phylum Streptophyta; class Magnoliopsida; order Alismatales; family Hydrocharitaceae; genus Ottelia; species Ottelia alismoides. Next base: position 336,994 of record JAZKJV010005896.1, on the reverse strand, counting down.
TCATATTCTTTGATTTTCTTCTTTTTATTTTGCCGATCGTGTCATTTCCATATTCATTTCTTATTCCTTGGTCAGTCAAAGGAGAGGAAGGTGCCCTAATATATAACATAGACTGTTTTGCTCTGCTTTTTGCAAAATCGATTCCAAAAATCCTACCACATAGGTTGAATTTATGATTAATATTCTACCTACCTATAAATTTGGCTCAAATCCAATGTTTATAGCTAAACTATAGCTACATTGCTCATTTCATGCTATCATTAAGATAACGTCGAATTTGAGCGAAATTTGGTAGATGTTTAGAACATTAATCATGGACTCAATTTAAGTGGCTGGATTTTTGGAATCAATTTTGCAAAAAAAGGCGGAACACAACAGACTCTGTTGTAGAAAAGGCTACAGCGTAGAATCGGCTCCCCTCAAAGAGACCCCCTGGTACTCTACTACTCCGTAGAGAGTTTTTGATGCAGCTCAACAGGACAATAGCGACTCTGAAAAACTTTTTTACATGGTGTTGGATGGGTTCCCCTCCTTGTGGGAACATATTCCATATATATATATGACATTGGTAGTCCTATTTGGAAAAAGAAAAATCATTTATTGATTGGAGAAGGATCAATTACCTTTTAGGATTAGAGTCATCTTTTCCTAATCCTATTGGAAGTAGGAATTCATGTTTCCTTATTTGCCCATCTTCATGGAGTATAAATAGGGGGTATGGGGTGCATACTAGGATCATCCCAACACAAGCTCTCCTAGCACGAGAAAGAAATAAAAGAGAGAGGAAGAAGAAAGAATGTTCATGGTTGCCGTGGAGTTTGAAGGGAGTAACCTTTGGGGCAGTTCTTCTCCAGCATTCTTCCCTACAGTTTGGCGACGGATTCATCATTTCGGTGATATTTCTCTTCTTTATTATTCTCCATTGTTTTGTGATTTATAGTACCGTATAGAGGGCAAGCCTTTTGTAAGCCCTTCACGGGAGATTACTTCGCTTATATTGCTTGGTTTTGAGTTGTGATCAACCCCGTAGTTTTTTTCCTCACATTGAGGGTTTTTCACGTTAAAATTTCTCCATGCATCTGTGGTTGATTTTCTGTGGTTGAAATTTTCTTACGTAGTTTTTATTAATATACCGTGCAGGATCCACTTATCAACTTTGATGATTTTTCTGTGATTCGATCTATATGGGGAATCTGTTCTCAACCAGTGGAATCAGAGCAAGGTTCAATGGCGGATTACAAGATGTAGTTTGGTTCGAGCAGGATGATTAGTCTTAATGAGACTTATTATAATTTGTGAAAGAAAAAGATGAAGGATCTTTTATATGTGAAGGCTATGCACCTTCCAATGTTCTCCACGCAGAAGCTCGAAGCCAAAACCGATGAGGAATGGGAGTTTGAACACGAGCAGGTTTATGGCTTCATAAGACAGTTTGTTGATGAGAATGTCTACAATCATATCCAAGATGAAAGTCACGCTAGAAGCTTGTGGTTGAAGTTGGAAAATCTTTATGCCTCTAAGACGGGAAGTAACAAGTTGTTTCTTCTCAAAAGACTAGTGAACTTGAGGTTCAAGGAAGGCAATTATGTACCAAATTTTCTGAATGAATTCCAAGGAATTACTAGATAATTGACGAGCATGGGGATAAAATTTGAATATGAGATGTTGGGACTATTACTACTTGCTACTCTATCAGATTAATAGGAGACTTTCAGAGTATCACTTACGAATTCTGCAGTCAATGGAGTCGTTTCTTTGGAGACAGTCAAGTCTAGCATTCTTAATGAAGAGAGGCGAAGAAAAACCCAAGGAAACTCTTCACATTTAGAGGTTCTTGTCACATAGAACAAGGGGAGGAGTCAGACCAAGGCTGATACGAATAGAGATAATGGCAGAAGCAAATCTAGATCCAGATGTCAGAATATGGAGTGCCACTATTGCAAGAAGAAAGGGCACATCAAGAAATATTGCTTTCAATTCAAGAGAGATGACAAGAATGGTGGCGACAAGTAAGAGAAAAAGAATGAACAAGTTGTTGTAGCTGCACGGCATGAGCTCCTCATTGCTTGTGATGAGGAGATGATAAATGTCAGACAAGATGGTACTTCTTGGCTTGTTGATAGCGGATCTGCTCTACATGTCACATCTCAGAGAGAGTTTTTCTCTTCATATACAGCTGGTGATTTTGGCACATTAAAGATGGAAAATGGTTCTTTGTCCCCTGTTGTTGGCATTAGCAATATTGCATTGAAGAATGTCAATTGAGCGGTGTTGACGCTTAAAGATGTGAGGCATGCACCAAACATGCGCTTAAATCTCATTTATGCAGGCAAGCTTGATGATGAAGGATACCTTAACACTTTTGATGGTGGTCAATGGAAACTTACGCGAGGATCCTTGGTTGTTGCTCGTGGCAAGAAGTATAGCAACAATCTTTACATCACGAATGCATCCATCTCCCATGATGTTGCACATGTGACTGGAGATGTAAAATCTATTGAGTGGTGGCATCGACGATTGGGGCACATGAGCTAGAAGGGGTTGCAGTGTTTGGTGAGGAAGAATATGCTAACAGATGTCAAGAAAGAGAAGCTGAAGAGATGCACACATTACTTGGCAGGGAAGCAGACGAGAGTCTCCCTCAAGAGCCATCCACCTTCTAGGAAGATGCAGCCATTGGAGCTTGTTCACACAGACGTTTGCGGTCGTTGAAAATAAGTTCTCTTGGTGGTGCACTTTATTTTGTTGCATTCATTGATGATTTATCCAGGAAAATTTGGGTCTACGTCTTAAAGAGGAAGGAACAAGTCCTTGGTGTTTTCAAAAACTTCCATGCACTAGTGGAGCGACGATTTGGGAAGAAACTTAAGTGCATCCGCATTGACAATGGTAGTGAGTATAATGGGCAATTTGATGAGTAATCATGGTATCAGGCATTAGAAGATTCCACCCAAGACGCCACAGTTAAATAGCATTGTAGAGAGAACGAACAGGACCCTGATGGAGAGAGTCAGATGTCTTCTTTCTGAAGCTTAGTTGCCTAACTCTTTTTGGTATGAAGCACCTTATATTGTTATTCATGTTATTAATCTATCTCCACATGTACCTTTGGATGGTGATGTTCCTGACAGGGTTTGGCATGGAAATAATGTCTCCCACAACCATTTGTGGGTTTTTTTATTCCGTGCTTTTGTCCATGTCCCCAATGATGAAAGGTCCAAGTTGGATGCAAAGATGAAGCAGTGCATTTTCTTGGGATATGGTCAAGATGAGTTTGGTTACAGGTTGTATAATCCAGTTGATAAGAAGCTGGTGAGGAGCAAGGATGTGATCTTCTCTGAAGGTCAAACCAATGAGGACATCCAGAAGGTTACTAAGGACTCTCCTTCGAGCAGCTATCAGCCAGATGATGTGGAGCCAGTCCCTTCGCAGAGGGCTCCACATGTGGTGGCAGATGATGTATATGAGTAAGTGCCAGATGCAGGATATGAGGATGATGTACCACATATCTCCACTCCTGATGATGATGATGCATATGATGGCGGTGATGATTGTCGGCAGGATGATGAGAGTTATTCTTCTTCAGAGGCTCTCCTACCACATAGACACGTGAGGGAGAGGCGACCCTCCACCAGATATTATGTACATGAGTACATTTTGTTGACAAATAGTGGCAAGCCTGAGTGCTATGAAGAAGCCTTGCAAGATGCAAACAAGGAGAAATGAGTATAAGTTATGAAAGAGGAAATGGAGTCCCTTCAAAACAATCATACCTTTGATCTTGTCAAATTGCCCAAAGGCAAGTGGGCATTGAAAAACAAGTGGTTTATAGATTGAAACATGATAATACTCTAAAACCCAAGGTACAAAGCTATGTTGATTGTGAAAGGTTTTAACCAAAAGAATGGAGTTGACTTTGAGAAGATTTTTTCTCCTCTGGTGAAGATGTCTTCTATCAGGGTAGTTATCAGCTTGGCAGCTAGTCTTGATTTGGAGGTTGAATAGATGGATGTGAAGACAGCTTTCCTCCATGGTGACCTTAAGGAGGAAATCTACATGTTACAACATGAGGGCTTTACAGTCAAAGGTAAGGGAGACTATGTTTACAGACTGAAGAAGAGTCCATATGGCTTGAAGCAAGTGCTCAAGCAGTGGTACAAGAAGTTTAACTCGTTCATGGGGGAGCATGGTTACTCCAAGACCACTTCAGACCATTGTGTGTTCATGAAAATATTCTCATGTGATGATTTCATCATTTTGTTGCTTTATGTTAACGACATGTTGATTGTAGACAATAATGGAGAGAGAACTTCTAGCCTAAAGAAGGAGCTGAGCAAGTCCTTTGCAAGTCAGATTCTGAGCATGAGATCACTCGGGAAAGGGCAGTAAGGAAACTTCAGCTTTCAGAAGAGAAGTACATTGAGAAGGTACTTCAAAGATTTCATATGAAGAAGGCAGATCCAGCTAGCACCCCTCTTGGAGTGCATTTCAAGTTAAGTTCCAAAGATAGCCCACCGAACAATGCAGAGAAGAAATATATGGAAAGAACTCCCTATGCATCAACCACGGATAGTCTCATGTATGTCATGGTTTGTACGAGGCCAGATATTGCCCATGCAGTTGGAGTTGTTAGTAGGTTCATCTCAAATCCAGGAAAGCAATATTGAGAAGCGGTTAAATAGATCTTGAGATATCTTCGAGGTACTAGCAGTTACTCTCTTTGCTTTGGAGCAGAGAAGCTTATTCTTCTTGGATACATAGATTCATACATGGCAGGTGACATTGATGGAAGAAGATCTACATCAGGTTACATAATGTCCTTTGCAGGTGGTGCAGTTTCTTGGCAGGCTCGTCTCCAGAAGTGCATTGCTTTATCCACTACAGAAGCTGAGTTCATTGCATCTACAGATGAATTCAAGGAGTTATTGTCGATGAAGAAGTTCATGCAAGGACTTGATTTTCATCAGGACAAGTACATGTTTTACTGTGACAATCAGAGTGTTATTCATCTTGGCAAGAATTCTACATTCCATGTAAGATCGAAGCACATCAATGTCAGATATCATTGGATACGTGATGTATTATAATCGAAGCAGCTTGTACTTGATAAGATCCGCGCAGACGATAATGGTGATGATATGATGACAAAGACTTTACCGCTTGGAAAGTTCGAGAGATGCTACTCTCTCGCAGGTTTGGAGCAGTTCCTACATTGTCATGAGGAAGAGATTTGTTGAATGATTTCCCCCTTGGGGGAACCTATTCCATATATATAAGATATTGATAGTCCTATTTGGAAAAGGAAAAATCAATTATTGATTAGAGAAGGATATCAATTACCTTTTAGGATTAGGAATCGTCTTTTCTTAATCATATTGGAAGTAGGAATTAATGTTTCTTTATTTGCTCATCTCCATGGAGTATAAATAAGGGATATGGGATGCATACCCGAATCATCCCGACACAAGCTCGAAATAAGAGAAAGGAAGCAGAAAGAAGGTATGTGGTTGCCGCAGAGTTTGGATGAAGTACCTTTGGAGCAGTTCTTCTCCAGTATTGTTCCCTACAGTTTGACGACGGATTCATCGTTTTGGTGATATTTCTCCTTTTTATTATTCTTCATTGTTTGATGATTTATAGCATCGTATAGAGGGCATGCCTTTTATAAGTGTCTCACGGGAGATTACTTTGATTATAGTGTTTGATTTTGGGTTGTGATCAATCTCGTGGTTTTTTCCCTCACATTGAGGATTTTCCACGTTAAAATTTCTCCCCGCATCTGCGGTTTCTTCCGTAGTTGTTGATATACCGCGCAGGATACGTTATCAACTGTTTTCGTGATTCGATCTATACGGGAAATCGGTTCCCAACACATAACTCGCTTGGACCATCTCGGATGCCATCAATCCGGCCCATCCCTAAACCAGCCATTCAAACTCTACTAACATGTAGCAAGAGATGAGCAATGGAGCACCACCCTGATATCAAATAAAAAACACTGGACAATGCATGAATAGCGTAAGCTTTATGTGCATCACCAACAAATAGGGCATTGTTCATTTTTTAGGATAAGTTCCACCAGGTTGAAGAACAGAAAAAAAACAAGGTCTAAGATATCTGATCAGACAGAGCAATCACAGAAAAACCACAGTAAAAATTGCTCCATGATGGAGGACTATTTTGATGAAGACAACAACTTCTGCATTATTTTCACGACTTAGTGTCTAAAATAATCATGTGGACAAGTTTACATAATTGACTCCATGATTGATGACAGTTGTTTCGACGGAAAAATTGAGCAACTGCAGCAACCAAACAGCAAGAACATAACGAGTGGAGAATCCATACCTTGAAGCCAAAAGAGCCGATTGGTAACCGCTGACAGCGAGCAGCAATAATCATCCATTTTAGTTGAACATTAGTCCCAGAACTGCTCCATTGTCAAGATAAGAAATAACCAAGAAAGACCTTGGCCCTTTTTCTTGGAAGAAAACCCATGCTCGATATTCAGGAACTACTCCCAGGGCCACGTTTCGAAAAGATTGTAAATTGAGATCGGTGTGTGATCCTGATCTACCATGTCGATGGCAAAGGTCTTAAGCGGGTACATAGGATTCCAGCATCAACTGCACTGGAGAAGGCGATTTAATTTCAACAATCAGATATGTGTATTTCCACTGCTTGTCAACCTTGTCTTTAAACATCTCTGTATACACCTTCCCAGCACCGCGAGGCCCACGGATATAGAAGTTCACCTAAAAGATAATTCCAATCAAGTTTATAATCGTGTGGATGAAAAACATGCATTGCTATAGAAAATGATGCACATTACCAAAATATAGGCCGCGTCATCCATGATGTAGTGACAAGAACATTTACCCTAAAACCCCTATTTACCATTTCATAAAAAAAAAAAGAGCATTACCTCAACTCCAAATATGGAGCAATAACCATTACGCACGGAAATAATCACCACCCCACCCAAAAACTCTAGTGCTTTCTGAAAGAACAGCTAGACCATTGTTCCTCCATGAACAGTTTGGTGTTGATACCAAAGTTTAAAATGACAAAAGAATTCCCATGGTAAGCACCAAGGTTTCGTGGATTCACCAACTCCAAACAAACATTATTCTAATGCATACCCCATCCCCATATTTATATTGGAATAACTCACATCAGGTTGGATAAGATAATGGAGAGAAAGCATCGGTGTCGGAGGAGAGTGTTGGGGCGAAGAAGATTGCTAGGGAAGATGTGGAGATAGAAAGTGAGTGTGGCAGGCTGGGGCAGGAAGAGGGCAGCAGGACGGATGAGAGACTGGTCTGAGGTTCGTCGCAGGAAGATGTGAAGCATGATGTCCGTCCATCAAGTCATCATTCCGTGGAGCCGTAAGCGGATGCTGGACAGCTCTGAAGTCGAATTGGTGCTTCCTGTGCATGGATTGCGGCCACATGGCTTGGTCATACAGGGGCCCAATTAGGTGTTTCAAGTGCAGAAAGTCTGGCCACTGTCGAGATGTTTGCAAGTTTAAAGGTGTATCGCGTTTTGTGAACCTGAGCTCCTTTTGACTCTGCGGCTCCTAAAGACCGAGGTACGATGGTGAGCCATTGGCAAGTTGATGGTGGAGTATGCCCAATGCAAAAGGTTTCTTGTGGTCGGCATCATCAGCGATCGGCGTCATTCTTGAAGACTTTCAAGTGAGATGTGATGCGGATGGGGAGTCTGTGGTTTGTGTACGTGGCCTTTCCATGTCTGAAGTCCTACAATTGTTTAACAGCAGTGACGAGGATGTTGTTTGCGCCTGCAATATTGGAGTTGGTGTGGTGACCATGTTGCGAATGAGGTGTGTGAACAAAGATGCAGACTCAGAAGGGGCCAAAGATGGAAGTGGTTCATTATCAAGGATGCTATGATTACAGGGAGTGCTGTCATGTTTTTATTGTTTTCTTCTTTAATTATTTGTTTAAGGAATTCATCATGTTTGGAAGTTCTAATAGTGAACTTAATTAAAAAAATGTGTACCTAAATAGAAGGGTTTTTATTAGTTGTGCCCCTCTGAGATATTCCAATATCAGTTATGCCCCTCCCTTTTTAGGAATATCAGTTGTGCCCCGACTTCTTCCCGTTCTATCACTTGTGCCCCTCAAGTTAGTTGTCGTCCATTCCCAACGCAAACGGATGTTAACTTTGAAGATACAAACGGAAATAAATTAGAAAACATGGATTGTGGGGTCTTTATACCCTATCACCCTCTCACATGGCCTCCGACAACGCCCACCATGCTCCGCCGTCGTCGTTGAGATCGGCGTTGTTGTCGACTCCCTCAAGGCCCTCAAGCTTCACGTCGCCTCTGCCTCACGCCAGCTCCAATCCTCCCAGATCGACCTCCCCTTTCCCCTCCTCTCCTCCTTCCCGAGCTCCCACCCCCCTCATCCGCCCCATCCTCTCCTCCTCCCCGAGCTCCCCCCTCCTCCGCTTGCAGGCCACCGGCCTCTACCCTCTTTTCTCCTCTGCCCCCATCTTTCCCCCTTCTCCGCCCCCAGGCCACCCTCCTCTGCCCCCAGGTCACCCTCCTCCACCCCTATCTGCCCCCTCCTCCGCTCCCTCTTCTCCCCTGCCCCCAGGCCACGCTCCTCTGTCCCCTCTTCTCCCCCGCCCCCTCTTTTCCTCCACCCCCAGACCACCCTCGTCTGTCCCCTCTTTTCCTCCAAGGAACCCCTTCTAATCTCAACAGCCGCCCCAACCCCCATCGTCTATGGTCGATCCGAGGTTCAAGCATCACTCCCAAGGTGGCTGACTATCACCACGGTTGAAATCTCGCAGCTCACGTCGGGAGTAGGAGGTTATACAATCCCTACCAAGACATCCAAACGAGCTTGGACATCTCGTCCGGGTGCAGGAAGTGGCATAGCATGGAGGAGGGAGGAGGGAGTAGATCTAGCCGGGTTCGAGCCCGAGGGCCTCGGAGCAAGGGATGGCAGAGAGGGAGCCATTGAGGTCCATGTCGTTGGCACAGCAGAGTCTGTTGTCAGCCTCTTTCCTTCTCCTCCCCTAGCCCCTCCACCCCAATTTCCTCCATCCAGTCCCTTCGCCCCCGCCCACAAAAATGTTACCACCGCCCACGTCGTCGACTGTTCTGAAGGCCAACCCGAGGAACCCGAAGGCCGGCACGAGGAAGAAGATGACGGTTTCTCGTTTTACCCCTCCTAACCTCACTATGGTTTGAGAAAACCAAGGTTAAATTCAAATCATTGACGGCCAAAGTAACAGAGGGGCATAAGTGATAGAACGGGAAGAAGTCAGGGGCACAATTGATATTCCGAAAAAGCGAGGGGCATAACTGATATTGGAATATCTCAGAGGGGCACAATTGATAAAAACCCAATAGAGGCCCATGCTGCAAGTCGAAAGATGATGTGCAATTTTTTTTTTGAGAAACGGTGGGATGGGTCTCCTTGAGAGGGCCATCAAAAAAATATATTATAAATAAAACAAATAATTACACCTGCCAGGAATTTAAGAGGGACCCAGCATGCCCAAGTACATTTTCAAGATAAAATATCGACCCCTCAAAAATCACACCGTTTCTGTTCAACCAGATGCACTAGATCGTCGCGCAAATCTTCTGTCTTCCTAGCTCATATCCTGCCCACCTCATGCACGAATCCCAGAACCTGTCCTTGCTAGCGAAGTCAAGGTCCGAAACCGACAATCTTTGCCAAAATTCAACTAAGCCAGGGCACTGAAAAAATAAATGGTCCACGTCCTCCTGAGATACATCACACCTACTGCACATGTCCACGTTCCCAGGGAAGAGCCTTGCTCTCCTCGCCGTCGTCAACACCCGCTCTCTTCTCAGAAGCCACAAAAAGACTTTTAACCTTGACGGAATCTTCCAAGACCAAATCATTGCGCAGTCTCTAGAGATCAAGGGATCCACATTGGATGGATGAGCCACCAGCAAACCATACGCCTTTTAACACGAAAAGTGACCATCCCGCCACTGCCACGAATCACGCCCCTCCGTTGGCCCCGCCCGATTGCATAGACGATCCGACAGACCCAGAAAATCTTCCGCCCTCTGGTAAGATAACTCGGCAACAAAGATAGGCGACCAAGAGTCATTCATCCACATCTCAGCCACGCTTCTCTCCTTATCTGTCGCCAACGCGTATAACCTTGGAAACAGATCACAAAGAGCACCCCCGTCTGTCCAGTTGTCCCTCCAGAAGCGAAAATTACGACCATCCCCAAGCATCGGTCGCAGGTGAACCATTAGATCCGGTAGGACCGAGCAAACCCCCTTCGAGAAAGAAGATGAAGAACCCCCTCCCGCCACGTGAACCGACAAAGAGGAAGAAACATCATAGATTGCCCTGATCAGAGTGGGACACAGATCCGTGCCAGGGCCCCAGATCCTAACGACCCACTTCACCAACAGCGCCATGTTCATATCTCCCAGTTTCATAACCCCCAAGCCACCTTATGTAGTCGGCGTAGAAATTGATGACCAGTCCACCAAATGCAGCCCTCTGTCCCCACGCGTAGACGACCAGAAGAAACGGCGAATCAGAGACTCCGAACCTGGACCGAATGCCCGCCGGCAGGGCCCGCGTAGACATGAAGAGGATCGGAATGGCAGACACAACCGCCCTAGTCAGAACCAAGCGCCCTCCCTTAGACAGAAACGCCGTCTTCCAGCCGGCCAGCTTCCCCTCCAGCTTCCCCACCACAGGCAGCCAATCGACATGGCGTAATCTACCTGTCAAAAGAGGCAAACCCAGATAGGTGATAGGCAAAGACCTCACCGGCGTATCGAGAACCACACCACACGCCTCCACGTCCTCAGTCGTCATATTAATGGGCACAAATGTTGATTTCACACCATTCACCCTCAGACCGAGAGTTCACCAAAAATATCGAGCACCGCCTTCACAGCTTTGCATTCCTCCACCCCACCCTCCATGAAGAACAATGTGTCATCCGCATACTGAAGGAGGGGCACACAATTTTTGTAACCTTTTTTCTTTCAAAAAAATTATAGCCTTTTGATCCTCCTCTCGCATTTAATAGGATCGTCAAATCGTGACGGATATTGGTATGACATGCTCTGGTATTAATTAATGTGAAAATGGATTTTGAGATGGGAGAAAAAATGGATGGTGAGATAAAAAGGGGAAACCCCTTCAAAGGTGCAAGATTTTGAGAGAGAAACATGGAAAACCGTGCTGAAAGAGGAAGAACGGATAAAATAGAGAAATTCCAAATTTTATATTACACGAACTTGAATTTTAATCGACCCATAAGCCCCTGTATGTATATAGATAGGAGATGGCATTACAAAATAATATAAAACTTATTGACTCCTAAAAAGGTGTTGATAAAAAGACTAATTATCTAAAATAGTTTAGATATTATTAGAACAGCAGGATTTACGTGGAGCCCTACTCCCTAAGGAGTGGGATGAAACCACGGGAGAACGCCTCAGAGGGTTGATGTGTCTATTGCACTTTTCATCTGATACAGGAGGTCTGGGGCTCCTTATATAGCCTTCACAGAGCCTCCAAGTCCCACCACTGGTAGATGTAGGTCTAAACTCTTGGATGGGGTAAATGGATCCTGGAGAGATCCATTTAACCATCTCCCATACATATAGCGCACAACCAAATACTCCAACACTCCCCCTCAAGCTAGAGCATGCAATGCTCAGCTTGGACAAACAGAAAGAAACTCAACTCACTCTACAGGACACTACAGACAATATCAACTCAACGCGCACAACTGTCGACTGTTGTCGAGGACGATGGAGTCTGAAAGAAGTTTCCTCGTCGGAGAACTGGGTCTCTCCCATCTGGCTCAGAGAATGATACTCTACTCTGGAGTACCTATGATTCACATGAAAACTCTGGCCGACAACAACAAGAAAAGATAGGGACCACTACAAAAGATGGCAAACATCTGCACATCTGAACAGACCGCATACTTGTGTGTGTCTGAAACTGGAGACTCGGAAACCATGATCGTCGAGTCTGAACAACTGTAGAGTCTAGAAATTTGAATGGTCTGAAAATCTGCATCTAGAGAATCTGAATCTGGAATGTCTGAATAAACATGTGACTCTACATATACTCCCCCTTTCTCCCATACTGGTCGGAATAACATGGGCGTCGACCAAGTTGGGAGAAGACAAAGAAATTGGGGGAAAACATGAACATAAAAAAATCTTCTTCTTCATCTCTTTTTTTCTCCTGGCTATTTCCTTCCTTTTTTTAATAGTCGTACACTTTTTTTTTGAAATCATCATTTTTTTTGAAACGTTTTTTTTGTAAGCCATATCATTTCTCCTCTCTTTTTTTACGGCTTCTGTAATATTTTTTCTCCTTTTTTCAAACTTTTGCGTACGATTTTTTTTGTACGCAGTTCGTCTTCTTTTTTTAACAAAAACTCGCGGCCCAAATTGGGCCCACAAAAAACAGCTCCTTTTTCTGGATGAACCGTCAGTCCACATGGGCATTTTACACTACAAATTTTTTTATGCCATCGTGGGATGTCTGCCTATTTTGCCCATGTGGGCACCACTATGGTTCCCACTGTGGGAACCCTCTCACAAAATCGTCGTCCCCCCTTGGGGGTTTCTGAAAATCGCCTGCGTGACCTGGATAGGAGGGCGCCGCCTTCGGGATCGGGAGCACGCGCTGCTGGCGCTGATGGAGGAGGTGCGGTGAGGCGCACGAGCACGAGGGCTCCGATTTTGCTGGAGGAGGCGGTGGCTCCAGGTATCTCCGTGATGTCGAAGAGGAATCCGACTATGTGAGGTGGCATCTCTGGAGCACGCGAGGGCTTCTCGCCGCCCTTGGTCTAAGTGGGTTGCCGCCAGCAGCCCACGCCGCCTGCGCGCGAAGAGGAGAGATGAGCGATGCCATCGCTTGCCTGGAGGCAGCTCGAGGCCCGCGCTCGGGATCAGGCGACGTCGCCTGGTGGTCCTGAAGGCTACCGCCGCCTGTGCGGCTTGAAGGAGATGCGCCAGGAGCCTGAGGGCGATGACGCCTGGAGTCAGACTTGCTGATGCTGGAGTGTCGCGCGTTGAGGAAGATGTGCGTTGAGGAGAGGCTGCTATCTGCTTACTTTCTTCATGTGCGATTCGAAGAAAGTGATGATTTTTTTTTGAAAAATAGGGCATCACGCGCAGAGAGGAACAGTGATCTGGCAATCATAGGGGAATCTCGCTACCGCCCCAAAAAAAATTTTCGTCTCCTGGACGCGGTTGCGGCCTGATCAGAATAGGTTGGAACCAAAACACAGAGATGCAGCAGAATGACGAACATGGCTTATGAATGTTGAGCAAAAAAATTAAGGTTTCGATAGAAACCCTAGAACTTGAACAATCTCACGTATAATAATATTCAAGAAAGTAACATCAGAATCAAATCTCAACCATAAAATATATCCTTAAAACAAATCCTCGAGAATCGAACCCGCTCTTATACCATGTTAGAAAATAGGAAGCGGAACATGGAAAAAGATAAAGAACAATAAGAACAGCGGGATTTACGTGGAACCCTACTCCCTAAGAAGCGGGATGAAACCACAGGAGAATGCCTCAGAGGGCTGATGTGTCTATTGCACTTTTCTCATCTGATACAGGAGGTGTGGGGCTCCTTATATAGCCTCCACAGAGCCTCCAAGTCCCACCACTAGTAGATGTGGGTCTAAACTCTTGGATGAGGTAAATGGATCCTGGAGAGATCCATTTAACCATCTCCCATACATATAGCGCACAACCAAATACTCCGACAGATATCTTAGTCAATCTTAATTTATTTAAAACAAAATTAAAAGTTTTGACAAGCTCAAAATTAATTAAAAAACCAATTAAACACTAAATTTGACCTAAATACCATCTTTATGCTATCTTTCTTAGGTTTCAGAGACGGGATGAGGACCCAACTAGGGAATCAATGCATAAATAGAAACCATTTGTGTGATTTAGCCGATATACAAAGGCAAACTTGTATACGATGTGGAATTGCCGATATAAAGACAGAGCATGAAAAGACTCTAAAATATAAAAAACGAACTTGACTAATTGACAATTCTTCATCAACCAAACAGATGCAATAAGACAAGTTGCATCAAATTTCGACCAAGTTGGAACTTTGACTCTGCATGGACTACCTGATATATTCACGATGAAGGTGGAAGAAAATAAGAAGTGGGGTATTGAGAGGACAAATAAGAAGATTCCATAAGTCTTGTTATTTTAGAGAGAAAGGAGGGTGAGAGGATGCAGAAAGAAACCAAAAAAGAGAACACATAAGGTTTACTTAAAGAAGAGATTTGAAACCAAACTCAAAGTTATTATATTCATCGATACCAACTTATCATTTGAAATGAAACACTTAACATACTGTGGAAGAGACTTGTGGTGGACACCCTCGTGATAGCATCTGAATTTAGGTTGTACTTGAAGACAAGGTTTCAGACTGTTGAAGATATATAGGGTGTACTTGAAAAGTAGTTTTCAGAAGGCTTTCATCCGGAGTAGACTTATGGCAGATAATCTTGTGACGGCAGCTAAGTTTGTTGTTGACTGGAAGCAAAGGCAAACCAAGGCATGCTATGGAAGGTAGATTTCTTGAAAACTTATGACCGTGTCGACATTCAATTTTTTTGGACCTTTCTTCTTATCCGGATTTCCCGAAGACTTGGATTGCTTAGATGAAGTAGCTATCATGACAAACTCCAACTCAATTCTAGTAAATGGATGCTCGGAACGGCGATGTGGGGATGTATAAGATTAACCCACTCGCCTAGATTTTATTTGTTGTTGTGATTGACACTCTGCCAGTCTTGCAGTAACTGACAGCATATGCTATGGATACAGGAGTGGCTAATATTTCTATCAAGATTTTGCATACACCGACGATATGATTCTATTCACCACGGTTGGGGTGGTGGAAGCAAATGGAACTTCTTTCATCGGAATTAACAGAGAGATGTCAACATTTTTACTTTTCGTCTCTTGCAAGATGATGTGGATGGTTGTACCAAAGCTTTGTACACTCCGTTGCCTACTCTTATGCTCAATTACCTCGATTTATCATTGATCGAAGGTAGGATTCGGCGATTGGATTGGATCCCGTTGGTAGAAAAAATTGAGAGGAATTTGGCAAACTGAGAAGCCCAAATTTTATCACGAGGGGGCACTTCGTTTTGCTCAAGTATATACTATAAGCCTTTTTCCTTTTATCTACCAGGTTAATGTTGGCAAGTGTGCGGTGGAAGTTGAAATCTTTAATGAGACAATACCTTTTTAAAACATGTGACTCTGGTGGGACGAAGGGTGGTGTCACCTAATTAATTGATTGGGAGACAATGAGTATGCCAACAATAGGAGGACTAGGAGTGTTGAAGCTCAAAGATAAAAATAATGCCTTTCCTGTTGTTAGAGAATATTCTGTGTGGCTATTTGTTAAGAGAATATTCTATAGAGAACATCCTATAGAATATTCTTCCTTGAGCTCCTATATAAAGAGTCTCACACCCACTGTACTCATTGAGAAATTCTAATAGAATATCTGCCCCTTTGAGGGCTTCTCCCGTGGTTTCATCCCGCTCCTTATGTAGTAGGGTTCCACGTTAAATCTCTGGTCCTCATGTTTATGATTTTTTGTCTATCATTCCGCTTCCGCTTCTCAGATTTCAACATGGTATCAGAGCGGGTTCGATTCTCAAGGATTTCGAGTTATTATATATTTTTTTGAGACTCGATTTTTTGTATTGTTCTTATGTTCAAGTTCTGAAGTTTGATCACCGGGTTCTAAAACCCTAGATTTGATACTCTGCTATATTTGGGGTTACTTCCTTGGAATCCTAAAATCAAGGCTGCGGCATGGATTTGAAGCCTTCTTCTCTGGCCAAAGGCATCGCGCATCAGCAATACCTTCTGTTCGCGCAAGCAGTGCGCATGATCACGAAGTCCCACCAGGCTCCTCCCCGCTAGGCTCTTGAGACCTTCCAGCGCGCGCCATCGCGAATCATGGTCGCGCACGCATTCCCAAGCCCCAGCCGCTTAGCTGCATCTCCAGGCCGATCTAGACCAGCCCCAGTCGTCGCTCCACCCGCAGGCAGCATCTTGCACCCTCCCAGGCAAGCCCTCCAGTCGCCTGCTTCCCAGGCAATCCCGATCCAGGCAGTACACGCTCACAGCCCGATGCAAGCATCGCGAGTCCCGGCGCACAGGCTGCGCATCCAGGCGGCTCCAGCGGCGGCACATGAAAACCCAAAAAAAAGGGCCCCAGTCTCGCGCACGTTCACAGGCATGATTCCTCTCGAAGTTGCCCTTCTTGGCAGAACCAACAGCGGAGGCGCGCGACCCCCCCCCCCAACGTGCGGGAAACCATTCCAAGCGAGTACCCCGCTCGCGCGAGTATCTCCTGCGGCGGCTCCAGCCGCCATAACCAGCGGCGGCGGGAGCAGTGAACCTCCTCGTGCGGCGCTCCTCTTTCCCAACACGACGCTCCCGTTGGCGCCACTTGCGCTAAGCTCAGCACATAGCTTCGCGTGCTCCCGCTACCAGAGCACCTCCCGCTCCCATGGCGAGGCACGACACTTCCCTTTCCAGGGAAACGACGGCGGAACGAAACCCCAGAAGAAGAGGCGTCCTTCGAAGACAAGGGTTCCCAACTGGGAACCCTAAATAATATGTTTTTTTGAGTTGTTGCATGAGCCCAGTATGGTCGTGAATTATTTAAAAAAAAAGGAAGGGAGGCGTTCAGGCCTACAATGGGCCGTACCTTAAAAAAAAGGAGAAATGAGAGCCCAAGTGGCTCATGCAAAAAAAAGAGGGAAAGAGAGATTGGGCCACGTTGGACTGAGTTTCAAGTTCAAAAAAAGGGGGGTATAAAAAAAGGGGGGAAGATTTAAAAAAAAAAAGAGGGGAGATGTTCTAATGGGCTGATGCATTATTTTGTTAAAAAAAAGAAAAGAAAAGAAAAAGCGCGTACATCTCAAAAGCCGTATGCAAATTGTGAAAAAAAAGAGAGGATGAAAAGTCGAAAAAAAAAGGTTGAACGGCTTGAAAAAAAGAGCAAAAAAGAAAAGAAAAAAAAAGAAAAGAAAATGAAATGATGAAAAGAAAATGCATGTTTTTTTGTTTCTCCCAACTTGATGTTCCAAACTCTTTATTCTATCAAGTATGGGAGAAAGGGGGAGTCAGAAATGACATTCTTCAGGACTTTTGCATGTCTACGACTCACAAATCGACACTCCAGCTTTCTACAAAACATCCATCTTCACCGAGCATCAATTTCTTCGACAGGGTGCATACTTCTTCTTTTGCAACCCGACTACTTACTCCACGTTGGACTTCTTCTTCTGCAGCGATTCTGCTCCAGGCACGACAGAGATATGTTCCGGTGACCTGCAGGCACGACAGAGATACGTTCCGGTGACCTGATATCGCAGCGGTTCTACAGGCATGACAGAGACACATTCCGATGACCTGAAAGCCGCAGACCCGTCCTCGTGCGTGGTCCTCTACTAGCAGCGACATGTGTTCTTGTGATGTATCGTGTGAGGATGTGGTGTATACTTTTTTTTTTGTTGCAAGCTGCAGCTTTCTCAGCTCCAGCTTGAGGGGGAGTGTTAGAGAATATTCTGTGTGGCTATTTGTTAAGAGAATATTCTATAGAGAACATCCTATAGAATATTCTTCCTTGAGCTTCTATATAAAGAGCCTCACACCCACTGTACTCATTGAGAAATTCTAATAGAATATCCGCCCCTTTGAGGGTTTCTCTCGTGGTTTCATCCCGCTCCTTAGGTAGCAGGGTTCCACGTTAAATCTCTGGTCTTCATGTTTATGATTCTTTGTCTATCATTCCGCTTCCGCTTCTCAGATTTCAACACATGTAAAATGGGTGGGTGGTGAGAATATAGGGAAACAATGAGGGCGTGCTTTGCCATATGATACAAACTATCTATGGCCTCATTTCAAGCTTACTCGTGGAGGAGAACGTAGTTTGCGTCTACTACTTTTTGGCATGGTAGCTATGATATTCTCCTTGTAGTCTTGCACTTCTTGAGGCTGGTTGTGAGAAAGGAGGAGTCTTTCAAGTTCTGGATAGATGATTGAACTAAAGCCTTTCGTGAATGATTCCTGAGTTATTTTGCACTGGCCAAAGATCAGAATACCTCAGTGGTGCAAACATGGATGGAGGGGATTTAGTCCCCATCATTTACTGTCGACTTCTTGGACCAATGAATATATGATTTCTTGAAGATGACAAAGGCCCTTGAATCTTGAGGTGTCAAATGTACCTTGTTGAGATATTTGTTATTATTATCATTGTTTTTGCTTATTTTCTATTTTTGTGTCCTCTTCTTCTAATTTGCTCAATAGGTTCCTCTCATATATAAGAGAATCCTAAAACCTTAGGGCCTCTCATTAATCAACTCATTCATTTCCCTCAACATGGTATCGGAGCGTCGGTCCTACACCGGAGTTCCCATATCCCACCTAACCCTACCCTACACGCACCCTCCTCGCGCCGCCGCCGCCGTCGACAACCACCCTCCAGGTCGTCGCCGGTAGCCACCCACCACACCCCCGCAGCCCAGGCTGCCGCCCAAGGTAGCCCGAGCTGCCAACCAAGGCCGTCGCAGGCTCTCCCTTGGCCGCAGGCTGCCGCAGGTTCCCCTCCCGGCCACCTAGGTCGCCGCAGGCACCCCTCCCGGCCTCCCAGGCCGCCGCAGGCACACCTCGCAGCCACCCAGGCCGCCGCCCGCCTCTTCCTGTTGCGACGCAAGCCACCCTCAGCCCTCCCAGACCGTCTCTGACCCTAACGTATGACTTTGTACATCTCTGCGACTCGATCTGCAGTTCGGATCGGTCTGATTTTGATCGGAAAACGCGATTTCATACCTATAAATTGCATTTTCTGGCCTTATGAGCAGCGAAGATTGATGAGGATGGTTGTATGAGTTTACACGTACAACCAATCCTCTGTATGATCGTGTAGACTCGTTTATATCGGTCTACTTCCTAGTTGAGTCCCATTATTCGGTAGTATTTATCATCATATCAGAGAACAAGGGTGACATTTTCGTCCGGAACCTTCAAGGGCCCGGCTCCCATCGTTAAGATGGATGGGACCAACTATGAGCTGTGGTCCATGCAGTGCAACAACAAGGAGCACTTCCTGACAGATCTAGAGCCAACGGATATGACTGGGGCAAATGCTTCTTGGAAGCAAGATGACGCGTATGCGCGTGTTTGGCTATGTGGGAAATTCACCATAGAAATAGCCAATGATATGTTGAACCAGCCCACTACCAAGGCATTGTGGAACTCTTTGGCTTCCACCTATGCTCAAGTGAAGAATGAGGCCAAGATTCTTTAGCTACAGTTTGATATCTACAATGCTAAGCAGAATGGTCGTCCTCTGCACGTGTACTATTCTTCACTCAGTGGCATGTTCCAGAAGCTTCATAGCTATATGCCTATTACGACATCTCTAGAGCAGCAGAAATCTTATAGGAACTCCACAATGGTTGGAATTTTCATGGTAGGTCTTGATAAAGAATATGATGCAGCGCGCACACAGCTTCTCACTGAAGCTACTATACCTCCCATGGAGGAGGCCTATAGCCGTCTCAGTCGGATTATTATGCATTCTATAGCCACTCTTCAGCTCTCTTCTGTTGTGGCCGCTTCTCGTGGACGAGGAGGGACGACCCAGACTAGAGGACGCACCCCTCATGACAGAGGTGGTGGACGTCTGCGTGGTCCTTGTACCTTCTGTCATCGACCGGGACATGCAGAGGATACATGCTACCTGAAGCATGGATATCCTGTTTCGGGTCGTGTAGCGGAACAGATTGAGTCCTCAGACTCCAGCTTCTCAAGTCGATCCTCGCCTAGATGATATTCTCTCATATTCGAGAGATCATGACTCCTACTGTTGGCACCACCAATACAGATACCACAGCTGCGGCCAGAGCCTCTTCGAGCTCCTCAGGTATCGCCTATACTTTTATTGGTAATACTGGTGCAGACATGACAGAGTGGATTATGGACCTTGGGGCTTCACACCAACTGTGTGAAGACAGAGTGCGGCTGAGGTCCTATAGGACTATACCACCTGGCAGATGGGTTGTCATTGTTAATGGGGACCACTTACCCGTTACAGGATAAGGGGAGGTGCATTTGACGCCATTCAAGCATTTTCAGAATGTTTTATATGCTCCTGACTTCCAGATGAATTTACTTTCCATTAGTCAGATTACTAAGGATCTGCATTGTCATGTCATTTTTGACCCATCGTCTCTTGTGTTTCAGGACATACTCACGGGCAGGGTGATTGGATGTGGTCGTGAGCAGCGAGGGCTATACAGACTGGTCCAACCTCCTCATGCTGGAGCTTCTACTATACCTACTGGACTGTCTCTCCTTATCTGTGGCATCTTCATTTTGACCACCTTTTTCTGCAAAAGTTGTGTCATGTTCTCCCTCAGATTTTTATGAGATCCTCCTTTCAGTGTGGGGCATGCCAGCTTGGGAAGACTCATCGTTCCTCCTTTCCATACTGCCAGAGTCGGAGCAGTTTTCAGTTGTTTGAGCTCCTACATTTAGATATTTGGGGTCCAAGTCGTGTTCCTGATCACCAGGGACACTGTTTTTATCCTGTTGCTATCGATGACGTTTCTAGACTGTCTTGAATCTTTTTATTCAAGGTTGAAGAAATTGGTAGTCGATACTCGGTCGGCGGGATCACTAACTAAGGATTAATCAGCAGTCAGGCGACTAATCAGATTTAGTTGGTCATTTGTCGGTTTTGAATTTTTAATTATTTTAAATATATAAATCATTTTTTAAGCCCAAAAAAGAGGGGGAAACACTCGATGGTGCGCGCCCCATGGATTTTATTCAAAAGACAAAAAGAAAAGAACAGAAGGGGAGAGAAACAACCACTCGCCGACATCACAGGTCCATTACAACACCCAATCCTCCACCATGCGCTTGGCATAAAACCCCACGTTCTCCTTATAGAATCTCTGGCCCGAGAACATGAAGTCATTCCTACCCCGCCAAACCGTCCACAGAATGGCCAACGGATAAAGCAACTCCCTCCTCGGCCTATCCTTATTCGCTTGGAGCGCATTCCAGAAGGTTAGAAGGTCGTCAGTGCAGCACCACGCCAAACCAGCCTCTTGCCAAACTTGAATGACCATGGAGCAGGAGAAGAAGAGGTGCTCCACGGATTCAATCGCCTCATTGCACAGTAGGCATCTGTTAGAAACGCCGCCCAGTAGTCTGGCACACCGGTCTCTCGTCATCAGCTTCTGCCTTCTGAGCAGCCAAAGGAAGAACCCAATTCTCTCAAGAAGCTCGAGAGCCCAAAGTAAAGCGCAATCCCTGATCAACAAC
The DNA here is from genome assembly GCA_037367405.1 of Ottelia alismoides. Lineage (NCBI taxonomy): Eukaryota > Viridiplantae > Streptophyta > Magnoliopsida > Alismatales > Hydrocharitaceae > Ottelia > Ottelia alismoides. The sequence goes on along the minus strand of JAZKJV010005896.1, from coordinate 315,564 downwards.
TCCGACTGCGATGGCGGCGGCCTGGAGATAGCCCCGAAAGCCTTCCTGACCAAGAACGGTCCCTCCCGCCAACACCAGTGATCCCGCCACCCGGATGGACGTCCTACCTCCCTCACAGTGTTGTACATCTAAACTTATATATTTTGCACAGATTTGTGTATTTTTCTTTTTTTGAAAGAATATTTGTACACCTTCTATACTATTATAATGAAACAAAGAAGTAATTGACTTTAAATATAAGATTAAGCATAATAAAATAAGTTTGCTTTAGAAAAAAGCAAAAAAAATAAAAAAACCTAAAAAAACTCGATGTAAAAGTCAGTCGAGTAGTCCTGATTAGTCCGGTTGATCGATTAATGGCTGACTAGGCCTAATCGAGTCGGTACTCACCCCCACTCGACTAGTTGGACCCGACTTTTACAACAATTTTTATTACAGAATAACTCTGAGGCTGGATCCGTCATCAAGTATTTTATTAATGAGATGATGAATATTTTTTCTGCCAAAGTCAAATACCTTCATTCTGACAATGTTTTAGAGGTCTGCACTTTACAACTGTCTGAGTTCCTTAGATATCTGGCATTATTCATCAGACCTCGTGCGCATATACTTCCCAGCAGAATGGTGTTGCTGAGCGCAAACACCGTCATCGCTTACTTGATGTGACCAGAACCTCGTTGATACAGTCATGCTCCTCATGCTTACTGGGGAGATGTTGTCCTCACTGCATGTTATCTGGTTAACCGCATGCCCTCGTTGGTATTGGGAGAGAAGATTCCTTTCTTGATTCTGTTTCTCGAGAAGGATCGTTTCTCCCTTATTCCTCGTGTGTATGGTTCTATTGCATTTGTCCATGATGTCTCTCCTGGTCGTGACAAGCTCTCTCCCAAAGTTGTCAAGTGTGTTTCTGTCGGCTACTCTCGTACCCAGAAAGAGTACCGTTGCTTTGATCTATTCAGGTGGAAGTACTTTGTCAGTGTTGATGTCACTTTCTTTAAGTTTTCATGTATTTTTCTCCTAAAGGTGATAGAAATGCTTCGTCTTACTTTGATGCTGGGATCTACATGTCTCCTCCTCTTACTATCATACCACCACTTCTACCACCACCACCTACACATGCTCGTGTGGCTCATCCTTCTACTGTGACACAGTTTTTGTCTCGTGTTTTACTCGCAAGTCTCACTCAGTCCCCCCTGTTCACGGGTTTTGCCCGCCATCCAACACGCCTCAGGTATGTAATGAGCACATTGTTTCTACTGATAGCACTCCTGAGTTTTTTGTGCAGCATGATTCTATATAGAATGAGCAGGTGCCCTCTCAGGAGGGGAACTCACAGGTTATGGACTTGGCAGATGATCTTGATGTACCGATTGCTCTTCGTAAGCCGCAACGTAAGTGTGCTACTTATCCTCTTGCAACCCAGTTTTCCTTGAGCAGTACTTCAGGAGATTTACCCTGGCACTATCAGCTGTGAAGATACCACGATCATATCAGGAGACTCTTCAGGACAGTCAGTGGAGGTTAGCTATGGAGGAGGAAATGGCCGAGCTACAGTCCCGTGGTACGTGGAATCTTGTTTCTGCTCCAGTTGGCCCATTTATTGTGGGATACAAATGGGTGTTCACTATAAAACATTGTGCGGATGGCAGTGTGGATCACTATAAGGCGAGACTTGTGGCACGTGGATTCACCCAGACATATGAGGTGGACTATCAGGATACTTTCTCTCCAGTTGCCAGACATTCTACTCGGTGTATTCTACAATCTGTTGTTGTGACACGAGATTAGCCTCTTTACCAGCTTGATATGAAGAACGCCTTCCTCTATGGTGATTTATAGGAGGAGATCTATATGCAGCAACCACTTGGGTTTACTGCTGAGGGAGAGTGTCAAAAGGTTTGTAGGCTACACAAGGCTATATATGGCCTTAACAGAGTCCAAGAGCAAGCTTTCAGAAGCTCTCGGACCTGATAAAGCAGCAGGGGTTTATGTGATCGACCGTTGATCACTCCTTGTTTGTGCAGAGGACTCGGAGAGGTACTATTATCATTCTTGTTTATGTTGATGAATTATTGTTACAGGGGATGACGAGCAGGGCATTCAGGGTGCCAAGGAATTCCTAGGTCAACAATTTGTGACCAAGGACCTTGGACAATTACATTACTTGGATTGGAGTTTGCTAGGAACTAGCGGGGTCTTGTGATGACCTACAGGAAGTACATTACAGACCTTTTAGAGATAGACATGTCAGATTGCAGACCTGTCACTACTCCTATTAACCCGAGTATGAAGCTCTATGATGATGATACCGAGGAGGTCGACAAGAGGATGTACAGGGAGCTTGTTGGCAAGCTACTATATGTGACTATTACTAGGCTTGACATATCATGTGCTGTGAGCAAAAAGAGTCAATTTATGGAGCAGCCCAGACATGCACATATGGATGCAGTCCACATGATTCTGAGATATATGAAGGCTCCACCTGGTACGGGACTTCTTTTCAGTAGAGGCGCATCTCTTTTAGTTACCGCATGTGCAAATGCAAATTATGATGGGTGTCCAAAGGATAGGAAGTCTACATCAGGCTTTGTTGTGTTCATAGGGAATTCTCTGGTTTCATAGAAAAGCAAGAAGCAGACCGTGGTTGCCATATCAAGTGTTGAGTCAGAGTACAGGGCCATGGCGTAGGCTAGCACAGAAATGATGTGAGTCAGATCTGTTCTTACTGACCTGACTATAAAAGTGCCTCTTCCTATGCACCTCCAATGTGACAATCAGTCTACTCTCTTTATTGCCAACGACCCAGCCTTTCATGAGAGGACGAAGCACATAGAGGTGGACTGTCACTACACTCGTGACATGATACAGAAGGGCCTTATCTCCACTACACATGTCAGCTCTGGAGACCAAACTGCAGATGTTCTTACTAAGGCTCTAGGCAGAGGACTTTATCAGAGATGTTCCAAGCTGAGTCTAATCGATATCTATGCTCTAACTTGAGGGGGAGTGTTGAGATATTTGTTATTATTATCATTATTTTTGCTTATTTTATTTCTTTTGTCCTCTTCTTGTAATTTGTCCAATAGGTTCCTCTCCTATATAAGAGAACCCTAGGGCCTCTCATTAATCAAGTCATTCATTTCCCTCAACACACCTTCATATGGGCTGGACGACTGGATATGGTCAGATCACACTTTTCCGGTTAGAAAGGCTTATGAGGCTCTCTCTCCATCACATTGGTGTTTAAATACTAGGATATGGTCTGAGACTGCAAGCCCATCTCGAAATCAAATTGTCGATGTTAGGAGAATATTCTGTGCTAGGAGTATATTTGTTAGGAAAATATTCTATGTGCTAGGACTATTCTATAGGAGAATATTCTACGTGCTAGGAATATTCTATAGGAGAATATTCTTGGAGGCATCTATGTATTTTCTCCTTTGAGCTCTCTAGGGTTTTGTCCTATATAAGGACCCCTAGACCTCTTGAATAGAACATGCTCTTTCATCTTTTCATTATGTTCCACATGGTATCAGAGCAGCGGTCCTAGACCGGTATTCTGGCCTAATCCTACCGCCACCACCAGCCCCGCATCCCCCCTGTTGCCCTACGTCACTTCCCGAAGCGGCCCCGCGCCGCCTCCAGCAGCCTTGTATCACCCTCTCCATGCGGCCCCGTACCGCCCTAGTGACGCCACGCCGCCCATCCTCGTGGCCCCGCGCCGCCCACCCTCGCGGCCCCCGCCGCCCCTTGCTATTCCACCGACCCAGTGCTGCCTTCAGCGATCTAACCCTCGCGCGCCACCACCATTAGCGGCCTCATGCCTCCAGCAGCCCCACCCTCACGCGGCCCTGTGCCACCCCTCAGGTTGCACCGACTGCTGGACTTTCGTTCGATGTACTGCTAGGTCTACATGATACTTAAGACTACAAGTACTATCTAAGTCATTTTTTCTTGACCTTTGCGGTCACCATGGCATTTGTTGAACCCAAGCCCCTGTACTCGACTTCCTCTGTGATGGTCCAGGGCACTTCTATCAAATTCAAGGGATCCGAGAACTATGTACTATGGTCTCGATCCTTCAAGGTTTTTATTGGTGGTCAGCGAAAGAACTATGTCCTTACCAAGGATCCGTCCAAGGAGATAGAAAAGGACTATGATACCTAGTACGTCGACAACTGCCAGGTGATTACTTGGATGACTAACAGTGTCGATCCGAATATAGCCTCCAATCTTCTCTACAAGAAAACTGCAAAGGCAATGTAGGAGAGCCTTGAGAACACTTACTCCCAGAAGACAACCAAGTCCGAACTCTCAGAACTCTATACACGGATTTGGTCTGCAACTCAAGGAGATACATCCTTGATCGAGTACTATCGACTGCTCACCAGCATGTTTGAGGAGCTCCTTATCTTCCAACATGCTTGTTGTGACAAACAGATAGGAGAACGCGCAGAATGGCTAGTGTATCGTTTCTTATCAAGACTACATCCACGGTACAAGCCAGTGAATGATCAATTTTTGACCGTTGCAGCTCTACCATTTCTTGAGGCCATCTTTGAACGATTACAGGAACTAGAGTATCCTCCACCTCCTCTGTCTGCTGAGACTACAACACATTTTGCTAGAGGACGCTCGACCTACCAAGGAGGAAGTGGCCATGACTTTGACCGAGGAAGAGGCCGTGAGCCTAGACAGGGACGTGACTCAGGTCGCAGCCGTGGGCGTGATCCTACTATTGCCCGCTATCCACCATGCACTCATTGCGGAAGCATGAATCATCTGTCAGAACGTTGTTGGGTGAAGTTTGGCATGCCTCCCAATGCCAACAGCGTCTATGAGATTGTCTCTTACGATGGAACCTATGATACTATGGACACCTCTCATGCTCAGTCTTCCAGTGACCGTCAGACCTCCTTTACTGCTTCTGAGTATGCTCGCCTTTGACAACTGTTACAGAACTCTACCAGTGATACTCCTGCCTCTACTCCTACTGCTAGCCTGGCCACTACATCAGGTACAATTGCCCAAGGTTGCAAAAAACGGTATGCGGTATACAGTCGGTAGGGTCACTGATTACTGTTTAAACGGTATGCGGGAGTTTAAACGGAAATTAAACGGTCTATGTGGTTTTACATTTTTAAATTAATAAAAAATATTACATATATATATTTAATAAAAAAGTATAAATGAACTTTAAAAATATAATCACATATCCACAATTTTGATCAGATATTGCCAATTTCAATGACTTCTTCATCCAAATGTGACATGTCAAAGTAGATAGCATAATCAACATAGGGTTTATGTAACCTTAATGCAAAACGCGGCCGTTTAAACGGCGTGTAAACGGCTGATTATACCCGTTTAAACGGCCTGACCGTTTACATAGCCGATTAAAGGTTATACAGTCGGTCGAGGACCGAATGAGTTTAAACGGCCTTTTAAACGGCCGCCTGAACCGATTTTTGCATCCTTGCAATTGCCAGCTTTGCCTCTACATCTGCTCCTGCATGGATCATCGACTCGGGTGCATCAACTCATCTGACAGGAGAAGGTAGTCTTCTCACCTCCTAGCGGCCATCTTTCGTTGTAAAGATTGTTCGAGTTGCTAATGGTGCCCATTCTCCTATTACTAATGTGGACACCATGGAGTTTTCCTCCAAACACCGGCTTACTAGCGTTCACTGCGCTCATGACTTTCCTCTTAGTCTATTATATGTTCACAAGCTGTGCACTAAGCTTAACTGTCAAGTTATATTTAATGAGTTTTGTTGTTATTTTCAGGACATTCGGACAAAACAGATCTTTGGTGGGGTACATGAGAAGAACGGTCTTTCTTATCTTGATATTCCTTCTGACTCCGATTTTGTTGGCGCTTCATCCATCTCTGTTGATCATCTTCTCTGGCATCTTCGTCTCGGCCATCTGTCTGACAAGGCTCTCTTTAATGTTCCCTGTACTCCCTATGCTTAAGCCTTTTGAGTGTGAGGCATGTCAATTTGGGAAACATCATCGAGCGTCGTTCCCCGCTCGTATTGAGCCTCGTCGTGAAGTTCCTTTCTCCCTCATCCATTGTGATATTCGGAGACCTTGTCCGATCCGTACTTTGAGTGGACATAGGTATTTTGTTGTTTTTGTTGATGATTATAGTAGATCGTCATGGGCTATCTTCTAAAAGACGTTCATAGATTAATAAAATTGTCAAAAACTTCTTTCATTATGTCAAGAATATCTTCTCCTCTGGTATAAAAATTTTTCGTTCTGATAATGCTCTAGAATTTACCCCTAACAGATTTCTTTGCCTCCTACGGTACCATACATCAAACCTCTTGTCCATATATGTCCCAACAAAATGGGATAGCAGAAAGAAAACTCAGACATCTCCTAAATATTGCGCGCTCCCTTCTTACTCGGATGAAGGTTCCCAAAATCTATTGGGGTGATGCCGTTCTGACCGTTGTTCATCTTATCAATAGAATTCCATCTCCAAACCTAAATGGATCAACCCCCTTCTCTCTACTTTACCCAACTTAGTCACCCTTTCCTCTTCCGTTGAGAATCTTTGGATGTGTGTCCTTTGTTCATAATTTTCACTCTACAGACAAACTTTCTCCTCGTGCAATCAAATGTGTCTTCCTCGGTTACTCCCGTACTCAAAAAGGTTACAGGTGTTATGATCCAATTGAACGTCGCTATATATCTCTTCTCTGCAGATGTAACCTTTTTTGAGCAGACAAGCTTCTTCACTCAATCTGTTACAGATATCCCTCTGGATCACCCACCTCCACCCATTGTCTATAAATGCAAACAAATACCTTCATCACCAGATGTTCCTTTGCATGTTTCTCTTTTTCAGTATGATATGCCTTCTACAAGTGTCCCCTCCAATGTTGTCTCGGATGATCCCCAAGATTTTCCAATTGCTCTGTGCAGGACTAAGAGGTAATGTACTTCTCATCCCGTGTCCCATTTCACCTCTACTGTTGGTTTATCTTACACTGACAGACGATATGCAGATGCTCTCATGACTATTTCTATTCCGAGAGATCACCATAGAGCTTTGCAAGATTCAGGATGGCGAAAGGCCATATATGAAGAAATGGATGCTCTTATTACCAGGAGAACATGGGGATATAGTGCAATGCCCCAAAGGGACTAGACCTGTGGCATGTAAATGGGTCTTCACGACCAAACAATCACCAGATGGATCGATTGACAGGTTGAAAGCCCGTCTTGTGGCAAAGGGCTTCACACAGACATATGGAGTGGATTACTTTGAGACATTCTCACAGGTTGCACGTATGGGGTCAATAAGGACTATCCTTTCTATAGCAACTAATAAGGCATGGCTTATCTTTCAGTTAGATGTGAAAAATGTGTTCCTATATGAAGATCATGATAAGGAAGTGTACATGATGCAGCCTCCAGGTTATGAAGTTGAGGGGGAGTATGTATGTCGACTTCGCAAAGCAATATATGGCCTAAAGAAAAGCCCAAGGGCATGGTTCGACGGACTTACTGCAGAGATCAGCACTCTTGGCTTCCAGAGAACAACCTCTGATTACTCTGTGTTTGTCAGAAGATGAACAACTGGTACTGCGATTCTTGCAGTCTATGTGCATGATATGGTTATCACACGTGATGATGATAAAGGGATACTAGAGACCAAGGCCTTCCTCCAGAAGGTATTTGTTACCAAGGATCTTGGTCCACTACGATATTTCTTGGGCATAAAAGTACTACGCACTACAGGGGGTCCTCATCTCTCATAGAGGAAATATTGTCTGGACATTCTTACGAAAGCGGATTGCTTGGATGCAAGCCCGTTCACATTCCTGCAGATCCTAAGAAACACTTCACATCCTTTGATCCTATCTTCGAAGATGTTACTCGATATAGAAGCCTAGTTGGCAAACTTCTTTACCTTACTGTCACCAGACCACATATTTCCTATGCAGTCAGCAGAGCTAGTCAAGTTAACACATGGAGCAACCTTGTTACAGTCACTGGCAGGATGTTCTTCAGATTCTACGATGCGTGGAGAAATCACCAGGGTGTGGCCTCTTCTATGGGGCAAATGGGTACACCGATGTTATTGCATATGCTGAGGCCGATTATGCAAGCTCACCAGAGGATCGACGCTCCACCACAGGTTATGCTATGATGGTTGGAGGAAATCTTGTTACTTGGAGAAGCAAAAAGCATACTGTTGTATCAAGATCTAGTGCAGAAGCAGAGTACAGGGCGATGGCTCAAGCTACTTGCGAGATCACGTGGCTATTAACTTTTCTGCAAGAACTTGGTATTGTTACTACTTCTATTCCACTCTATAATGACAACAAATCTGCTATATATATTGCCACGAATCCAATGTTCCATGAGCGAACCAAGCATATAGAGGTTGACTGCCATTTTTTTCGTGATGCTGTCAGGATTGGAAGAATTACTACTCCTCACATCAACATTGACCTTCATCTTGAAGATGTCTTCACAAAGGCACTATCAAATAAGCGACTTTCATGGATTGTTTCCAAGTTGGGCATGACTGATAAATATGCTCCAACTTAAAGGGGTGTCAGGAGAATATTCTGTGCTAGGAGTATATTTGTTAGGAGAATATTCTGTGTTAGGATTATTCTATAGGAGAATATTCTATGTGCTAGGAATATTCTATAGGAGAATATTCTTGGGGGCATTTCATTTTCTCCTTTGAGCTTTCTAGGGTTTTGTCCTATATAAGGATCCCTAGACCTCTTGAATAGAACATGCTCCTTCATCTTTTCATTATTTTCCACAGTCGATATAGATAAAGGGATTCCTTTGGTTGTTGAGACACAAATGGATGGCACAAATATTTAGGAACAAGATTCTCAGTGATGGTAACATAGCATGCCCGAGTTTTATGGATAGATGATTACAACCTATTTTGCAACCGCCCCATTCCATGGAGGTTTGAATCAACTCGTCCGAGGCATGGCTTGACTTGACGAGCGTTGAGACCTTATGGGCTTTCATCAGAGTTGTTTATGCCAACTCTTAGAAGGAATGTCCGAGGCCATTTGCACTTCTACAGGTGAATTAGGTTGCCCGAAATGAGGTCATATTTCACCAAGAGAGATATTATACTCAAAACGTGATCGAACATGCCGAGGTCCTTGAGGAGGCTTTGAGGAGGCTTTCCCTTTGTAATTTTTTTGTTGCACACTAATAAAAAGCCCCTCGCTTAGGCATGTCCCGCAAAGGCTAAAAAAATATTAAAATTTTCAACCAGGCCCTAGAATCTAAAGAAAAAACAAAGAACTCTAAAAGACTCAAAATATTGTAAAGAGAAGAATTCAACGAAATGGAATAACTCCTATTCAACTAAAAACCCTAAAAACAAATTCAGTAAAAATCCAGCAAAATCGGGATCTGGCCTACATCCTGCCACCATCTACCATATTAAGGGGTCTGATCTGAGATGTCCCATAAACACATTTAAATGAATCAAACCCTTATTCCAACCAAATAATATAGCAAGAGAAAGTACAAACCATTAGAACGGTATATGTTAGTCAACACCTAAATGGAGCTTGGAATTCCATAATTCAGTCAAAGAACAAAAAGAGTTACCTCAACACGCTCGATACCATCTTCATCCGTCCACGCTCTATTTGGAATGCGTTGGCGAGCAGCTCGGTTCATGCTTTCTTGTCCATAACCAGTAACAGGAGACCCAATTCTCACTCGAACCTAAACAACAATAACTCATTCAACGAAATAAAATACAAGATCTAGCAAATGCAGAAATGATGATCTGGTTAGAACAGCTCTTTGCTCACCTGACTATCATTCTGAACTCTTTCCAGGGCTTTACCAAAAATCTTGTATCTACATATTTTACATGATGCGGATTATCACATATCAAACAAAATGATGAGAATAATGCGGCATTCCACATGCACAAAGATAAAGTTGCAAAAGGACATGAAAGCATTAATAAAAGGGATTTTATCAATTGTGCCCCTTGAGATATTACAATATCAATTATATCCCTCCATCTTTTGGAATATCAGTTGTGCCCTAACTTCTTGTCGTTATATCACTTGTGCCCCTCGTGTTAGTTGCCATCCATTTCCAATGCAAACGGACGTTAACTTTGGGGGCACAAGAGCAATTAAATTTAAAAAAGGTTGAAATGAACCCATCCCCCCGTCCTCTCCCCCTCCCCCTTGCTCCTCCTCCTTCCCCCTCCCCTGACGCCCCCGCTGCTCCTCCCCCGTGCCCCTCTCCTCCAGTCGTTCTCCTCCCCAACCTCCTCTTCCCGATGCTCCTCGTCAGCCTCCTCCGCCCGTTGCTCCACCCCCACACCCCCTCCTCCTCCACATGTTGCTCCTCCCCCACACACCCCCTCCTCCTCCTATGCTCGATGATCATCCCTCGTGCCATCCTCCTCTGCATGTTGCTCCTTCCCCAATGTCCTCCTCCACTCGTTGCTCCTCCCCCGTCTCCTCCACCCGTTGTTCCTCCCTAGCCTCCTCCGCCCGCCCTCTATGGGTGTTGGAGGATAGAACCCCCACCCGACGCCTTGAGGAGTTGCTGCATGGACGAAGGTTGAGGTACCGTCAAAAATACGTTTTGGGAATGATCGCCCCTTGTTCTGTTGCTATGTGGTTACAGCTAATGGAGGTCGGCCGACCGTTAGGGCGTTCGCGGAGGAAGAAGGAGAGGGCGACGGGCGGAGGACGACGCGAGGAAGAAAAGGGAATGAGGAAGAAGAGAAAGAGGAGAGAGAGAGAAAGAAGGAAGAGAAGATAAAAAATAATGAATAATTAATTAATAGTTAAGTAAATAATTAAATAAAATTAATAAATGAATAAATAAATACTTAAATAATAAATAAGTAAGTAAGTAAATAAATTTTTATTTATTTAATTTAATAATAAAATATTAATGACATATAAAAAATATAAGAAATGACATGTATTAGATAAAATAAAATTAAGATATATTGTACATTTTATACCAATAGGATCCGAAAACCTACTTTTTGCATATTAACTCCGATTTTAGTGAAATCGGTTTCATTTGATAGATAATTCTTTAAGACGAACTTTAAAAGTGAGTACGCCTAATTCGGAGTCCATATGGCCGAGTTATGAGGTCTGGAAGTTTAGGGTCACGGCTTCGTGGCTTTGAGATTTATTGGCATTTTATTTTAAGTTATACTTTTATATTTTTATTGATTTTTATAAACACATTAGAAAAAGAATTAAGTCAAACAGTATTAGAAATAATTAATTAGAAAATAAAGAATATCTATATATAGTATATTTATATACACAGGGGTCCAAACGCCAAAACTCACATGTTTTATTCTAATATTTTTTGATATTTTTAATAAATAGTATTAGTTATAAAACAAAGTTTAAAAGTGAGTTTGGTCAATTTGGAGTTTTCTAAAATAGTTATGAACCTTGGAAGTCGGCTTTTTCGGTTCATTATAATTAATTATTTATAAATTTTTTGATATTTTCATAAATTAATATATATTATTATAAATAACTTTCATGAAGAAAATATTTTAATTTGAAATGATCTTAGTGATAAATAAAATGGGAATTTTACACCCATAACCTTGAGTGATTTCGTAATAACATTCATAACACTGAATAATCGCGAATTATGCTCAGGACCCTGAATAAGTGTGACGTCTTACATCCATAACCTTCTGTTACTTTACTTCATTAACTTAACCAGACATTGAGTTAATCTAACCAATCAAAGATCTAACGGTTAGGATTAACTTAAATAAAAAATATATCCCATCGGATAGTCAATCAATTTTGAGAAGGAGCTCCTCGACGGCGGGTCTCCAGGGGAGGAGGGCTTCTTCGAGCAGGGGAGGCACGGAGCTCCTCGTCGGCGGGTCTCCACGGGGGAGGGGGGCTTCAAGGAGCTGGACGTGGAGCTCCTCGGCAGCGGGTGGGGGGCTTTCTCTGGGCGGTGGGGCTTGGCGGGTGGGTCTCAGCTTCTAGGAAGACGGGTGGGTCTCGCGGCTTCCAGGAGGACGGATGGGTCTCGCGGGCTTCTCTGGGCAGTGGGGCTTGGCGGGTGGGTCTCGAGTTCTGGGGGGGGTTGGGCCAGGAGGAGCTCGGCGGCGGGAACAGCGGGCGTGGGGGTAGGGGGCAAGGACTTCGAGCAAGGGAGGTGGCGGGGGAGACGGGGCTTCGGAGGAGGAGCAGGGCTCGGGTGCTACAGAACTCGGGGATGCGGGAGAGAGGGGGTTTCTAGGAGGAGCTCGGAGGCGGGGGCTACGAGCAGGGGCGGACGTGGCTTCCATGAAGAATGGCATGTTATTATAAATAAGAATGAGATTTAGGGGCACTTTTGTCTTTTTCACCAAAAACCGTCAAATATAACGGGTATATCAAATGGAATATAACATGGGGTTATGTCACGTAAGAGTTAACCACTACTCGGGGTTTCTCATGTAATTCGTGATTATTCAGGGTTATGAATGCTATTACGAAATTACTCAGGGTTATGGGTGTAAAAATCCCAAATAAAATATGTGAATATTTGTACAAGGTGAAAAATGTATTTATGTACATTTATAATCTTAATTTTCTGATATTTTTATAAATTAGGATCCTTATCTCCCCTTATTTATTTTGTCGACCATGCCAATATTGACCTGGTCTCAGGGTTAGGATCAGTCTGTACATTTTTCATATATACATCCTTCTTTTCTCTTATTTTTCTTTTTCTCTTTATTATTTTATTTTGAATAAAATAAGTGTTAAATATGTAATATTAACAAATGTAGTTAGAATGTTAATTAGTGAGAATTAGTGAATATTTACATGTATTTTACTAAGGATTTTAGCCAAAATGAAAGAATAAAAGCGATGAATCATGGATTCATCACAACCCATCACTTATGTGGGGACAGAGATCAGCTTACAGCGTATAGACAGGTTCCTCTAGGGCGAACTGTCGTGATAGCCGATGGGACTCATTCCTCGATAACAGGACAGGGGGAGATCAGTTTGACGCCTTCGATGCATCTGCAGCATGACCTCAAATCTCAGCGAAATTCGATCGAATTTCTGTCGAATATTGATATCCTGTCGAAATCGAAATTCGACCGAAATGGTCGAAATGACCGAAATATGAGGGTCATAGTACAAAAAATGACCGAAATTTCGATCGAATTTCGATCGAAATTCTACCAAAATTCTATTTCGGTCGGTCGCCGAAATGGGGACCGAAACTGACATTTAGGGCCTTGGTCTGCAGAATAAGCTACATGCTCCTGATTTTTCTATGAATTTGTTGTCCATTAGTCAGATTACGAAGGATTTGCATCGTCAGGCTATTTTTGACCCATCATCTCTTGTTTTTCAGGACATTCTTACGGGCAAGGTGATTGGCCTAGTCTGAACTCCCCATGCAGGCCTATCCTCTCATTCAACATGACTAGTCTCTCCCTTCACTTGGCACCTACATTTCAACCACCCCCCTCTCCAGTAGATTTTGCCCCATGCAGGCCTATCATATTTTGCCGTAGATTCAACCGGGTCCATCCTTCCAGTGCGAGGCGTGTCAATTGGAAAGTATTACCGATATGCTTTCCCTTGTCATCAGAGTAAGATCAGTGGCTCCCTTTTTGAGTTATTTCATGTTGATATTTGGGGTCCAAGTCGTGTTCCTGATCACCAGGAACACAGATTTTACCTTATTGTTGTTGATGATTTCTTTCGCTTGCCATGGGTCCTTTTATTGAAGAATAAATCTGAAGCAGGGGATGTGATCAAAACCTTTTATCAATGAAGTACAAAATGTTTTCTCTTCCTCGGTGAAATTTGTAAGAACTGATAACGATTTGGAATTCTGTACCCGTGTCTATAACCTTTCTTTTATTCTCGTGGTATTATTCATCAAACAACAAGTGCTTACACTTCTCAACAGAATGGTGTTGCAAAGAGAAAGCATCGCCACTTAATGTCACTCGGACTCTTCTCATACAGAGTCGTGCTCCACATTCGTTTTGGGGTGATTGCGTTCTTACGACATGTTATCTGGTGAATCGCATGCCCTCATCTGTCTAGGGTGAGAAAATTCCTTTCTACATAGCTCTCCCTGAGAAGGAGTTGTTCTTACTTACTCCTCGTGATTTTAGCTCTGTTGCATTTGTTCACTAGTTGGCTCCGAGTCTTGACAAGCTCTCCCCTAGGGCTGTCAACTGTGTGTTTGTTGAGTACTCCGGGACTCAGAAGGAATACCAGTGATATGATCCATTGCGCAAGAAATATTATATCAGTGCCGATGTCACATTTTTTTGATGTATTTTTCTCATACAGGTGACAGGTTGGCTTCATCAGACTCTGATGATGAGATTTACATGCCACCTCCTACAAGTCTGTCATCTCTTCTACCTATGCATGGTGTTACACCATCACCACCTCCACCTCCTTCTATACAGGTGCATGTGCCCATTGTTCCACCATTACCAAATTCTATAGACGTCAGCCTGCTTCTGTTCCTGGTCAGCGCCTGTCATCTAGCATGCCTCAGGTTTGTTCTGATAACAATGTTACTAACGATGGGTCTGGAGATGTATCTGTCCAGGGATCATTGCAAGAGACTAGCCCACGGATGAAGGAGGTTCCTGATGACCTGGATATACCCATTGCAGTTCGGATGCAAAAGTGCACATGTGCTTCATATTCACTTGCTTCTCAGGTATCCTTTCATCGTCTGACAGGGGAATTCCATAGATTTGCAGTTGCTCTATCTGTCGTGGACACTCCACGGAATTATCAGGCCTTGAAGGATAGTCGATGACGTTTATCTGTGGAGGAAGAGATGGTTGTCCTGCAATCACGTGGTACATGGAGTTTGTTATTTCTTCCTCCCGGGGCATCCATTGTCAGTTGCAAATGGGTGTTTACTGTTAAACACCATGCAGATGGGAGCCTTGATCGATACAAGGCAAGATTGGTGGCACGAGGATTTACTCAGACTTATGGAGTGGGTTATATGGCACCTTCTCTCCAGTTGCTCGTCACTCAACTCTATGTATCATTCTTTCAATTGTTGTGGTGCGTGATTGACCTTTATTTCAGCTAGATGTCAAGAATGTGTTTTTATATGGAGATTTACATGAGGAAGTCTACATGCAGCAGCCTCCGGGGTTTGCTGTTGAGGGGGAGTGTCAGCGGGTTTGTAAACTTCATAAGCAAATCAGTGTTTCAAATTTCGCGAAATTTCGCCGAAATTTCGGCGAAATTTCGGTTTCGACACACTATCGAAACCGAAATCGAAATCTCGATATATACCCTTCCTTCACAAATTTAGGCCGATTTGGCCGAAATTGGCGAAATTTCGTTGAAATTTCGACGAAATTTCGAAATTGTCTCGTTTTTTCAGCATCTCGAAATGAAATCGAAATCAAGATTCAAAACCTTGTAAGCAATATATGGCCTTAAGCAAAGTCCAAGGGCATGGTTTCAGAAGCTCTCAGATCTGAAAGGCAGGGATTCAAGAGGTCAAATGCAGACCATTCACTATTTGTACGGAGAACACCCAGAGGTATTGTTGCTATCATGGTTTATGTTGATGATATACTCATTACAGGAGATGATGTGCAGGGGATAAGGACGGCAAAAGTTTATGGGTCATCAGTTTGTTACTAAGGATCTTGGCACCCTAAGATATTTCTTAGGTTTAGAGTTTACTAGGAATGTGCAGGGTCTCGTGATGACCCAAAGGAAGTATGTTACAGACATGCTTGTTGAGACGAGCATGATTGGGTGTCGACCCTCGACTACTACTATGAATCCTAACATGAAGTTGTATGACGATAATATAGATGAGGTCGACAGGAGGAGATATAGAGAGATGGTGGGAACGTTTCTCTATGTTACTATCACGAAACCCGATATGCAGTGAGTCGGATGAGTCAGTTCATGGAGCAGCCCCAACAGGTACATATGAATGCCATATATATGATATTGAGATATCTAAAATCTTCTCCAGGTGCAGGATTACTATTCGGAAAAGGAGCAACTCTTTCTGCTCTGCATATGTTGATGCAGACTCTGCAGGGTGTCCTAAGGACAGGAAGTCTACTTCGGACTTCATGGTGTTTGTTGGCAGTTCTCTTGTTTCTCGGAAAAGCAAGAAATAAACAATTGTGGCTAGATCAAGTGCCGAATCTGAGTATAGGGCTATAGTACAAGCAAGCACAGAAATGATGTGGGTTCGAGCAGTGCTAGCAGATTTGCATATAAATATATCTCTACCCAAGCAGTTACAGTGTGATAATCAGGATGCCCTATGCATTGCAAATAATCAGGCATTCCATGAAAGAACGAAGCATATTGACGTAGACTCATTATACTAGAGATGTGATTTAGATGGTTTGATTTCTACCTCCCATGTCAATTCAGGAGAGCAAACGGCAGATATCTTTACCAAGGAATTGCTCAGAGGACCATTTCAAAAGTGTTCTTCCAAGCTTGAGGAGTGCAGAGATATATCTATGTTACTATGTACCTTCTTCGTTATTTTATTTCTTTATGTTCATCATATGCAATTTACCCATAGGTATGTCCTCTATATAAGAGAGCCAAGGGTTCCCAGGAATAAACAACTCTTCAAGTTTTCCCAACAAAATTGGCACTCTTCTATTCTTCATGGTCCTCACATGATATCCAACGGTTATTGTATAACATTTTACCTAAATTAATACAAAATAAACGAGTCTCTGGCTCTGAGTGTTGCGAGTAGCGGGAGCAAACAAACGCAAACACAGACAAGCAAACCACGTACACGTGAATTTATAAGGTTCACCCATAACTGGGCTACATCATTGGCGGCGATGATTGTTTTCACTATATGTGGAGAAACGGAAAATACACAATATACAAAAAACCCTAACTCTAGGGATTTTATAAAGCAATCCCAATACAAATGAATCCTAGAGACAAAGGGATCCAATAACCCAAATAAAAATCCATTTGAAAACCGGGGTGCTACCTCTGCTACCCCCACAGGGGGGAACACATGCTCCCCCAGCCCCCCTCCCCAAGCTCGCTTACCGAGCAGCAAGACACGCATGTTGGTAGGGTATGGCATGGTGAGAGGGTGTCCAAAATGATTCTTCAACTAAGTTAAGCAAAACAGATGTTGGGATTCAAGGCATATCAATACTATAATATCGATGTGATGGAAGTACTTAAATGCAAAACAGGAGCTGATAACATTCAGCCCAACATCATATATAAAGACATGATAAGGTTCGTGTGTTCTTGATTGGAAATATATTTTTATAAATTGGCAATTCTCAGGATGGAGATGTTACAAATAGAATAAATGCAAGCTGGCTAAAGTGGAGAGGAGCCTCTACTGTTCTTTGTGATAAGAAAATTCCTTTGAAAATCAAAGGAAAGTTTTACAAAGCAGCTATGAGACATGCTATGCTCTATGGATATGAATGTTGGCATGTGAACCATAGACATGTGCAGAGAATGGCAGTAGAAAAAATAAATATGCTAAGGTAGATGTGTGGACACACACGTAAAGATCGTATTCGGAATGATGCCATCAGAAAAAAAAAGTTGGTGTAGCTCCGATCGAGGATAAGATGCGAGAAAATCGCTTGAGGTGGTTTGGCCATTTGCAAAGGAGGTCAATTGATGCACCGGTGAGGAGATGTGAGCTTTGGAATGTTGACCTAGCTAAAAGAGAGCGAGGAAGGCCCAAGAAGTATTGAAATGAGACTATACGAAGGGATCTTAGTTTTTTGGAGCTAAGCCTGAGAATGACCCAAGATAGATCTAAATGGAGGCAAAGAATTCATGTAGCCGACCCTACTTAATGTGGGAAAAGGCTTTGTTGTTGTGGTGGTAATTCTCAGGATGAAGAACTGAAGGCTGAAGCCATATGTCCACCACACCAAAGACAAAGCCAGGTACTGGACTTAGCATGGGCACAAATATACAACTAATATTATTATGAATTCCCATCTCATGTGAGAACCCTACAATGTTGTAAAAGTCACCCGACTAGCCCGACTAATAGGTCTGACTAGTCTAGTCAGTGGGGTGGCCGACCGAGTACCGATTAGGTCCACTACTCAACAAATTTTTGCTTGGAGATACCATATTTTTTACTTTTTTAAAAGCGAACTTATTCTAATACGCTTAATGTTTAATTTAAATTCAATTACTTCTTTTGAGTCATTATGATAGTAAAAAAATATATAAATCTATGTAAATATGTAATAATATATGTATAAAAATGATTTATATATTTAAAAAATCAATTCCGATTAAAGCCCGACTAAATCCGATTAATCGCCCGACTACCGATTAATCCTTAGTCACTAACTCGACCGAACGAGTACCGACTACGGACTTTTGCAACCTTGGAACCCTACATAGAATACATTCAACTTTATAATGATCATTCACAAATCATTAACTTCAATTGGTACTACATTATGAATTTTGGTTACATTATGATTTCTCTATAAAAGGATCTTATATTTAAATTATTATTTACATGAACTTATTTTGTTTTATCTAGAATCTTTTACTTGTTAATTTTAGTATGAGTATTAAAAATCTATGAACTTGACAAAAAAAATACATCTTGAATTGAAAGATACAACATTACCAAGCTTAGCAACATATTTCCGATCAATCAAAAATTTAAGATAAAAAAGCTGAGCAATCCATAAGAACTAATGTTGATTTTTCTAGAAAAAGAATAACTTCTAATCGATTATTTGTTAATCAACATATTTATCAAAAATGTTCAAGCATTATAATGGAAAGATGAATGGCATAGTTAATCAAAATTGCAATGACAAATGATACGCAATCATGGTCAACACAAGTTATTTTGTATTTTCAGAGTGGATGTTTATCATACACACAAACAGAAACACGCATTTTCTTCTCAAATTATCAAAGAACAAGGGCATGGGCCCCCTTCTTATCCCATCTAAATCTATCCATGCACCAAGGCATTAAATAAACAATTGAAGGGATCCTCTTTGAAGATAGCAGCGCATTAGCCCAAAAATGAGCTGATTAGCATAAAACTTGTAAGACATAAAGAATTTACTAAGATTCAAGTGCTTCGGCAAATAAAGACTGCTTACTCTTTGGGCTCAAAGATTAGTTCTTTAAAAACTGCATATGCGGCAGCAGCAGCAACCCCAAGACCTGCCAGTATCACAATGCTGTAAGAAGCTCCCTCAGTAAAAGTCACCGGCTTCTCTGGAATATTGTATGTGGGAGCATCAAAGGGATCTTCAGATGTCATGATGTCTTTTCTCCTCTCCTAATGAAATAAAAGAAAAATAATTTTCATCAAAAAGGTTAGAACTAGTATGCGTGTATGATGTGAAAGAGATAGCAGAAAACCAACAGGGGAAAAAGAGAATAAGCTGCTCCAAGATCGATCCAAAAAACGTTCACATATATGAGCAGAATAACAGTAATTTTACTGGTCATCATAAGCATACTAGATATATTAAATTGACTTTTTACTTTTATGCTTAATCTGGTAAAGTAGACACTTCAGCAACTATGCAGAGCAAGCAGATACCCATTCTCGGACCACATGGCACTTCGGCAAGCTATGGATAGTGCCTTCCAGAAGTGGCACTCCAAATATAGCAACTTGGAAGTGCATTTGTATAAACCCACAACCATGTTAGGACTTTCTTGTTGCATGTTCCCAACTTTTGGAAATTCCAGATATCCATGGTACTTGAACACAAGGTAAATCAATGCGTAGCATTTGCATACTAAAAAATAAATCTCAGTCAATTCACTTGACAAGGTGGCTAATTTTTTACACTTCGCTTTCTTCCCTATTTAATACCACCTACATCGCATTAGGACAAGTAAATTGATATTCATGCAAATTTCATTTCTATGATGTTGCTTGCAAAAAAAGGCTATCTAATCTTTTTCTGAAGTCGATGCTGTTTTCACCTCCGATGAAATATGCATGCATGTTAGCATGCAGAGGAGGGTGGAGAAGAGGTCGGACACCCTGAGAAGAAGGTTCACCTAGACAGGTCCCAGAGGTGGATCTGGATGTAGCATTTGTTCCCTTTCCCATTTTTTATCTCATGTTTCCTTGGTGGCCTAAGATGAAATGTGAAGCCATGTCGAGGAGTGTGGTGTTGATATCCAAGCCCAAGGTCTTTGGTCATTCATTAGGCACTGTCAAAGTGGGTTGTGAAATTATACATGATCAAGGAGGAATTGATGTGTTCAGTACTCTTTTCATGGTACGGAAAGACTTTGAACATGTGAAAGAGGGTTAAAAGATTTTAAGAGCTTTGTTGTATTTCAGAGTTGTGTGCGTGAGTCCGAGGTCGTATGACTATTTGAACAGGAGATTAGGAAACACAAAAAAAAAGTTTTCGTTTTGGACTCGGTCGAACCAAAACGAAAACTTTTTTTTTCTCCACGGAATTATAGGGTGCCATTTCTTCCTCCACGGAATTATCAAGATGCTCTGAAGGATAGCCGATGGCGGCTGGCCATGGAGGAAGAAATGGCAGCTCTTTAGTCCAGAGGCACCTGGAGTCTTGTTCCTGCACCTACTGATGTGTCTACAGTTAGCTGCAAGTGGGTCTTTTCAGTTAAGCAGAATGCAGATGGCAGCATTGACAGATACAAAGCTCGCCTTGTAGCTCGTGGCTTTACACAGACATATAGGGTGGATTATCTTGATATACTCTCACCAGTTGCTCACCATTCTACCCTACGGATTCTCCTCTCTATTGTCGTTTCTCGTAATTGGCCGCTGTCAGTTAGATGTGAAGAATGCGTTCCTATACGGTGACTGACGGGAGGAAGTCTACATGCAACACCCACCTGGGTTTGTTCTTGAGGGGGAGAGTCCTACGGTATGCAGACTTCATAAGGCTATCTATGGCCTTAAGCAGAGCCCCAGAGCATGGTTCCAGAAGCTCTCAGACCTGTTTGAGAAACAGGGATACAGACGGTCAAATGCTGATCATTCTTTGTTCGTACAGAAGACACCTAGAGGTATTATTGCTATTATGGTATATGTAGATGACATTTTGATTACAGGTGATGATGAACATGGAATCCAGGGGGCAAAAAAAATGCTGGGACGTGAGTTCGTTACCAAGGACCTTGGGATTCTGGAAATCCTCATGGGTTGGTAATGATCTAGAGGAAATATGTCACTGATCTGTTGAGTGAAACAGGAATGCTTGGTTGCCGACCTGCAACTACACCTATGGATCCCAATACGAGAATATATGATGATGACACTGATGAGGTGGATAGGAGAAGATACAGAGAACTGGTGGGCAAACTTCTCTACGTTACTATTACCAGGCCCGATATCTCCTTTGTTGTAAGTCGAGTGAGCCAGTTTATGGAGCAACCACGTCAGGCATACATGGATGCTATACACATGATACTCAAGTATCTTAAGTCATCTCCAGGTGCGGGTCTATTGTTTAAGAAAGGCAAGGAGATTACTATATCAGCTTGTGCAGATGCAGACTACGCAGGGTGCCCCAAGGACAGAAAGTCCACCACTGGGTTTGCTGTGTAAATTGGAGATTCTCTAGTCTCATGGAGAAGCAAGAAGCAAACGGTTGTAGCAAGGTCCGGTGCAGAGTCTGAATATAGGGCTATGGCTCAGGTCAGTACTAAAACGATGTGGGTAAAGGCTATGCTCACAGATCTACATATAGAGGTTCCTCTTCCTATGGCTCTAGAATGTGACAATCAGGCGACTCTATTCATTGCAAATAATCCAGCATTCCACGAGCGGACCAAGCACATTAAGGTCGATTGTCACTTTATCCGCGACATGATTCAGAAGGGATTTATTGTTACATCCCATGTTAGCTAAGAGAATCAGACTGCAAACATTTTTACCAAGGCGTTACTTCGAGGGCCTTTCCAGAAGTGTTCATCCAAGCTGAGCATGATTGATATCTATGCTCCACCTTGAGGGGGAGTGTAGAGATAGATTATTCGCTTCTGTACTTTTCTTATATTTTTTATTTTTTGTTGGACTCTTTATGTATTTTACCCATAGGCTACTCTCTTATATAAGAGAGCCTAGGGTGAATGGAATAAACAAGTTCTATTATTTTCCCAACAAGGAGGAACAGGACGATAGCCAATGTTAATAAAACTAGTGGATGTGATAGCAAATATGGCATGCTCTTTATGTGACTAGGACCGTGATGAAGTTGAGCATCTTATCTTCAAGTGTGCCTTTCTTTGAACCAGCTATACACATACAACTAGACAAGTTCTTATTGTCTACATGGAGAGGTAATTGTAGAGATAGTTTCTAGTATTAATAATTGTTTTCGTATCTTGTTGCTATTTCTCTCTTTTACTTAGACGTCTGTGTAATTTACCCCTCAGGCCTCTCCCTATATAAGAGAGCCTAGGGTTTTGTTCTAGGTAATATAACGAAGACTCCCTTTCTTCTAACATGGTATCAGAGCCGCCTTAGGGCTCTCCTCCCTTCCCCCACCCGCCGCCCCTCCCTCCTTCTCTCTTCTAGCCGCTGCCTGCGGCACCCAGCCCCTCCCTTCTTCTCTCTTCTGCGGCTTCCATCAGCCGCACCGATCCTCCCAGCGGCAACCAGCCCGCCCTCCCCAACGGCTCCTGCCGCCCCAGCCAGCGGCAGCCAGCCCGCCCTCCCCAACGGCTCCTGCCGCCCCAGCCAGCGGCAGCCAGCCGCCCTAGCGGCCTCCAGCAGCCCTAGCGGCACCCACCTGCCGCTTCCAGCCGTCCCAGCGGCATCCAGCACCCCTCGCGGCACCCGCCAGCCGCTCCCACAGCCCCAGCGGCACCCCTTGCCGCCCCCACAGCCCCAGCGGCAACCCCATCTGCCACCGTAGGGGTTCCAGTGGCCTCCAGCAGTACTTAGGCGTCATTCTCGAGGCCTTTCGAGGGCTGTAAGATTCCTTGGAGGCGTGCCCTAGACTCCTCTTTCTCCGGTTTATGGATTTGAGTGCGTAAAAGTCTACACACGTACTCAAATCCAATGCAGTTGGTGTAGACATCCAACACCGTGTCTATTTTCCCTTCGTCTTCTTCGAGCAGCAGTATGTCAGAATCGAAAGTCGATTTGCCCTCCACCGACGCATTCAAAGGTTCGGCGCCAATAGTCAAGATGGACGGATCTAACTATGAGTTATGGGCTATGCAGTTCATGAGCCTCATGAAATCAAATGGTAAGAAACATATTCTTACCGAAGATGAGCCTGCGGAGAAGACAGGGATCTACGCCTCATGGGAGGCTGATGACGCTTACGCGAAAGTCTGGTTGTCTGGTACGTTGACGATGGAGATAGCTAACGATGTCCTCCATCAGCCCACTGCAAAGGCGATGTGGGACATTCTTGCTGCTACGTATTCGCAGGTGCGAAACGAGACAAAGATGTTGCAGCTTCAACATGACATTTTTACGATGAAGCAGGCCGGCAGACCTCTCCATTCTCTATACACGTCCCTGAGAGGGATGTTCGAGAAGCTATACAGTACCATTCCTCTGACTGCTACTCCGGAGCAGCAGAAGACGTTTCGGAACGCCACCATGGTGGGCGTTCTACTTGCTGCTCTCGATCCTGAGTATGATGTTGCAAGGTCACAGATTCTAGCAGATGCAGCTATTCCTCCAGTGGAGGATGTCTACAGAAGGCTCAGTCGCATTCCAGTTTCCTCCAGCTCCTCTACTCCACCCCCATCTGCGATGGCAGCTTCGCGTGGGAGAGGTGGACCGCCTTCTGGACGTGGTCGTGGACGTGGTCGTGGACCTCAAGGAAGAGGTCGCGTCAGTCAGATGTGCTCCTATTGTCACAGAACCGGACACTCGGAGGAGACATGCTATTCAAAGCATGGGTTCCCAGCATCGGCACGGGTTGCAGAGCATTCACAGTCTCCATTACCGTCTGCTGCAGATCATAGATTTGACGAACTTGTGGCTCGTCTCCGCGATATTATGCCACTTTCTTTTGGTGATTCTTCTGGTGGCTCTTCAGACATTGCTGCCACCGCCTCTGCCAGTTCATCCGCTGCAGCCAGTAGCTCAGGTAGTTCATCAGCGCACTTACATTCTCAAGATATCTGACTGGGTTATAGATTCTGGAGCTACACATCATCTTTGTCGAGATAGAGGACGATTACAGGCCTACAGGGATATTCCACCCGACCGCTCAGTACAGATAGCAGATGGTACCCACTCACCCCTTGTTGGACAGGGGGAGGTTTTCTTATCCTCCACTATGCAGTTACAGAATGTTTTACATGCCCCTGAGTTCTCCCTGAATTTGTTGTCTATTAGTCAGATTACAAAGGATTTGAACTATCGAGCTATTTTTGACCCGTCTTCTCTCATTTTTCAGGACATACTCACAGGCAAGGTGATTGGTTGTGGTTCTGAGCAGAATGGTTTATATCGGCTGGTTCGGGAATCCTATGCTGGTGTCTCCTCTCACTCCGCTGGACCAGTCTCTCCTTACATTTGGCATCTTCGATTTGGTCACCTTCCAATCCAGAAAATGCGCCATCTCCTGCCACAGATCTCTCCAAGTTCGTCGTTTCGCTGTGAAACATGTCAGTTGGGAAAGCATCATAGGTCGAGCTTCCCAGGTCGTCAGAGTCGGAGCAGTAGCTCCCCCTTTGAGTTGTTACATATAGATATATGGGGTCCGAGTCGTGTTCCCGATCACCAGGGACACAGGTTTTATCTAGTTGTAGCCGATGACTTTTCTCGTGTCTCTTGGGTATTTCTTTTGAAGAATAAATCTGAAGCAGGAGATATTATCAAAAATTTGATTAATGAAGTGCAGAATATTTTCTCGTCCTCAGTCAAATATGTTCGAACTGACAATGCCCTGGAGTTCTGTACACGCTCTTTTTCTCTATTTCTTTCATCGAAGGGTATTATCCACCAAACCACGTGCGCATATACATCCCAACAAAATGGTGTGGCGGAAAGAAAGCATCGCCACCTCTTGGACATTACTCGTACCCTATTGATCCAAAGTTGTGCTCCTATCTCTTTCTGGGGGGATGTTGTCCTTACTGTATGTTATCTAGTCAACAGAATGCCGTCCTCTGTCCTTGGAGAAAAGATACCTATCTCTCTTGTTTTTCCAGACAAGGAGCTCTTCTCTCTGCCGCCACGTGTCTTTGGCGTTGTGGCGTTTGTCCATCGTCTATCTCCTGGCCTTGACAAGCTCTCTCCAAGAACAGTCAAGTGCGTCTTTGTTGGTTATTCCAGGACTCAGAAGGGGTACCGGTGTTATGATCCTACAACCAACAGGTACTTTGTTAGTGCGGATGTCACCTTCTTCGAGTCAGTTATGTATTTCTCGCCAGCTGGGGACAGAATGGTACCATCCACCACCACTGATGATATTTATGTTCCACCACCACCTACTTGGAGTTCACCTCAGTCGCCTCCTGTGTCAGTTCCTCTGCCAGCACAGCCACCACCACCACCCCCACCTCCACCCATTTCACAGCGCGTCATATCACCATTTCCTAACTGTAGAGGCTTATAGATATTGGGATGTACTGTTTCATATTTTCTATTTATATGTTGTACGTCTCTGTAATTTACCCAAGGATTTTCTCTCTATATAAGAGACCCGAGGGCTCTATGGAATAACACATCAGAGTATCGATTACTCTAACATGGTATCAGAGCCAAAACCCTAACCCTAGGGTTTTCTCTCCACCCGCCCCCCCCCTCCAGTCGCCGCCGCCGCCGGTCCTCCAGGCCCCCAGCCCTCCGCCGCAGGGCTCCCAGCCCTTCATCGGACCCCTCCCTCCGCCGCAGTCAGGCCCCCAGCCCTCCGCCGCCAGGCCCCCAGGCCCCCAGCCCTCCGCCGCCAGGCCCCCAGCCCGACTCCCAGCCCTCCCGCGGCGCCGCCAGCCCTCCTCCGGCGCCACCAGCTCTCCGTCAGGCACCTCCCAGCCGCCAGCGGTGCCCAACCCAGCCGACGTGTAACCCTAGTTGCCGCCGCTCTCTTTCGCCAAGGCTTCCAGAGTTTTTTTCGTTCCCGGGCCGGCGCACCTTCGGTCCGTTCCGAATAGATGATGGATTCAAGTGCATAACGTCTACATGTGCACTTGAATCCTCACATGTCGTGGTAGACACCAGTTACTTGGTCTATCATTCCTAGTCGTTCTTCTCCGCCAGTATGTCAGATCAAAAGGTCGATATGCCCGCCATCGGTGCCTTCAAAGGTTCGGCACCTATCGTCAAAATGGACGGGACGAACTACGAACTGTGGGCAATACAGTTCCTCAGTCTCATGAAGTCGTGTGGTAAGAAGCATATTCTTACCGAGGATGAACCGCCGGAGAAGACAGGAATATATGCCTCATGGGAGGCTGATGATGCGTATGCCAAAGTTTGGCTCTCAGGAACGCTCACGACGGAGATAGCGAATGATGTTCTCCATCAGCCCACCGCTAAGGCGATGTGGGATATTTTAGCCACGACGTACTCTCAGGTACGCAACGAGACGAAGATGCTACAGTTGCAGCATGATATCTTTACCACGAAGCAAAATGGGAGGCCTCTTCATTCCCTGTACACGTCTCTTCGTGGAATGTTCGAGAAGCTCTATAGCACCATTCCGCTCACAGCCACGCCGGAACAGCAGAAGACGTTCCGCAACGCCACTATGGTTGGCGTATTACTTGCAGCCCTTGACCCTGAGTACGAGGCAGCACGCTCTCAGATCCTTGCAGATGCCACCATCCCACCGATGGAAGAAGTATACAGGAGGCTCAATCGTGTACCTGTTCCATCGAATACAGCGACTGCACCTCCCTCGGCAATGGCTGTCTCCAGAGGACGAGGTAGTTCCTCCTCATTTCGTGGCAGAGGAAGTGGTGGACGTGGTCGTGGAGGTCGCATACGCTCTACGTGCTCATTCTGTCGTCGTACTGGTCATTCGGAGGATACATGCTATTCCAAGCATGGCTTCCCTCCTTCTGCACGTGTCGCTGATCATGTTCAGGGTCCACCGGCATCTACTCCAGATCACAGGTTCGAGGAGCTAGTGGCACGGCTTCGTGATATCATGCCACAGTCACCGTCAGAGGGTGTTGAAGCTCCTGATGTTGCGGCCTCGGCGTCAGCTAGTACATCTGCTTCAGCCAGTGCCTCAGGTAGTCCTTCAGTCTCATTTCATAGTCATGATCTCACAGGATGGATTGTCGACTCTGGAGCTACCCACCATCTCTGCCGTGAGAAAGATATTCTGCAGTCCTACAGAGCTGTTCAGCTTGGTCGCTCTGTACTCATTGCTGATGGCACTCATTCCCCTATCATTGGCCAGGGGGAGACGGTTTTGCTACCCTCTATGCACTTACAGAATGTTCTACATGCTCCAGAATTCTCTATGAACCTCTTATCCATTAGTCAGATTACACGTGATTTGCACTGTCGTGCTATTTTTGACCCATCGTCTGTTATTTTTCAGGACATACTAACGGGCAGGGTGATTGGCTGTGGCTCTGAGCACAATGGCCTCTATCGTCTCGTCCGAAACTCTTACGCTGGCGTCTCACTGCATTCCCAGGGCTCTGTATCTCCGTATACCTGGCATCTTCGGTTTGGTCACCTGCCGCTACAGAAAATGCGTCACCTCCTGCCTCAGATCTCTCCGAGTTCTTCTTTTCGTTGTGAAGCATGTCAGTTAGGGAAGCACCATCGGTCTAGCTTCCCCAGTCGTCAGAGTCAGAGCAGTCGCTCCCCATTTGAGTTATTTCACATAGATATTTGGGGTCCAAGTCGTGTCCCAGATCATCAGGGGCACAGGTTCTATTTAGTTGTGGTTGATGATTTTTCTAGAGTGTCCTGGACTTTCCTTCTTAAAAATAAATCTGAAGCAGGAAGTGTTATTCAAAATCTTATCAATGAAGTTCAAAATGTTTTTTCATCTACTGTTAAGTATGTGCGTACTGACAATGCATTGGAGTTCTGCACTCGGTCACTTGCTCGCTTCCTTTCTTCTAAAGGCATTATCCACCAAACCACATGTGCTTACACGTCTCAACAAAATGGGGTTGCAGAATGGAAGCATCGCCATTTCCTTGATATTGCTCGCACATTACTTATTCAGAGTTGTGCTCCATTATCCTTTTGGGGGGATGCTATACTTACAGCATGCTATCTGGTCAACCGAATGCCTACAACTGTTCTTGGGGAAAAGTCTCCAATCTCTGTTCTTTTTCCCGACAAAGATTTGTTTACACTTACACCTCGGGTCTTTGGCACTGTTGCGTTTGTCCACCGCTTATCTCCAGGGTTTGATAAGCTATCTCCTAGGGCTATCAAGTGTGTTTTTGTGGGTTACTCCAGGACACAGAAAGGATACCGTTGCTATGACCCTGTTCATGACAAGTACTATGTGAGTGCAGATGTTACATTTTTCGAACCTGTCATGTACTTCTCTCCTGCAGGTGACAGATTGGCCTCCTCCACATCCACAGATTCCAATGTCTATGTGCCTCCACCTCCAAGCCTGGGTCAATCCTCTACTCCACCAACACATCCACCACCACCACCACCACCCCCGCCACCACCTCCAGTTGTACCTTTTACTAAGTTCTATACAAGGCGGCCAGGCCCTGCTCAAGCTACATGTCAACCATCCAACACGCCTCAGGTATGTTCTGATGTTAACACTAACGATGGGTTAGACAATGCACCTGTGCAGGAGCTTTTACTACAGGAGGAGGATCAACCGGTCAACACAGTCATGGATGATTTGGATCGGCCCATTGCTCACAGGAAGCAGCGAAGACAGTGTGCTTCATATCCTCTTGCCTCTCAAGTCTCATTTCATCGTCTCAGTGGGGATTTCCAGAAGTTTGCAGCTGCTGTCTCGTCAGTTGAGATTCCACGGACATATTAGGATGCCATGAAGATTGATTGCTGGCGTCTAGCCATGGAAGAGGAGATGCGTGCCTTGCAATCTAGAGGGACTTGGTCTCTTGTCCCCATTCCTCCAGGTGCCTCCGTGGTGAGTTGCAAGTGGGTGTTTACGGTGAAATATCATGCGGATGGACGTCTAGACAGATACAAGGCCAGACTTGTAGCACGGGGATTTACCCAGACGTATGGGGTAGATTATTTGGATACTTTTTCACCAGTGGCGAGACACTCCACTCTTCGCATCCTCCTATCTGTTGCTGTGGAACGTAACTGGACCATTTTCCAGCTTGATGTCAAGAATGCTTTCTTGTATGGTGACCTACAGGAGGAAGTCTACATGCAGCAGCCACCAGGGTTTGCTACTGAGGGGGAGACTCAGATGGTGTGCAGACTTCATAAGGCTATCTATGGCCTCAAACAGAGTCCCCGAGCATGGTTCCAGAAGCTTTCCCAGCTAATTGAACGACAAGGGTTCAGGAGATCAAATGCGGACCATTCACTGTTCGTCCAGAAGACCCCTAGAGGTACGGTTGTTGTTATGATATATGTTGATGACATCTTGGTTACAGGAGATGATGCTCAGGGGATTGAGATAACCAAGTCCCTGTTGGGAAGCCAGTTCATTACGAAGGATCTGGGCACGATACGATATTTTCTGGGGATAGAGTTTGCAAGAAATGCACAAGGAATGGTGATGACTCAAAGAAAATATGTCACAGACTTGCTAGTTGAAACAGGAATGACTGGATGCAGAACTTCAAGTACGCCTATGGACCCAAGCATGAAGTTGTACGATGATACCGAGGAGGTGGACAAAAGAAGGTACGGAGAGATGGTGGGTAAGCTCTTATACATTACTATAACTCGACCGGATATTGCCTTTGCAGCAAACCGGGTGAGTCAATTTATGGAGCAGCCGAGGCAAGTTCATATGGATGCCTTGTATATGATATTGAGATATCTGAAGTCTTCTCCAGGCACAGGGTTGCTATTCAAGAAAGATACAGATCTGTCTATTTCAGCTTGTGCAGATGCAGATTATGCAGGATGTCCAAAGGATCGTAAGTCTACTTCCGGATTTGCTATCTTCATAGGAAGCTCTTTAGTCTCTTGGAAAAGCAAGAAACAGACTGTTGTGGCGAGATCCAGTGTTGAATCCGAGTACAGAGCCATGGCACAAGCAAGCACAGATATGATGTGGGTTAAAGCAGTCGTAGAAGATTTGAATGTAGATGTCCCCTTGCCTATGAATCTTCAATGTGACAATCAGGCAGCATTGTTTATTGCCAACAATCCAGCTTTTCATGAGAGAACAAAGCACATCGAGGTGGATTGTCATTATACTAGGGACATGATTCAGAAGGGCTTCATTTCCACTTCTCATGTCAGTTCAGAGGACCAGACTGCTGACATATTCACCAAGCCATTGCTCAGAGGACCTTTCCAGAGATGTTCTTCCAAGCTGAGCATGATAGATATCTATGCTCCATCTTGAGGGGGAGTGTAGAGGCTTATAGATATTGGGATGTACTGTTTCATATTTTCTATTTATATGTTGTACGTCTCTGTAATTTACCCAAGGGTTTTCTCTCTATATAAGATACCCGAGGGCTCTATGGAATAACACATCAGAGTATCGATTACTCTAACACTAACCATTATACGCGTCGGCCAGGTCCTGCTCAGACGACAGATCAGCCAATCACTACGCCTCAGGTATGTTCAGATGATGTTACTACTGACGGGTCAGGCTCGGTACATGTGCAGGAGGACTCATTACAGGTGGACCCAGATGATGATCTTGATATTCCGATTGCTATTCGGAAACAGAGACAGCAATGTGCTTCCTATCCATTTGCATCACAGGTTTCATTCCACCGACTCACAGGTGATTTCCAGAAGTTTGCCACAGCACTGTCTTCCGTGGCCATACCACGGACATACCAGGAAGCCTTGAAGAGTGAGTGCTGGAGATTAGCTATGGAAGAAGAAATGGGGGCTTTGCAGTCCCGTGGCACATGGTCTTTAGTCCCTGCACCTCCTGATGCATCCGTTGTGAGCTGCAAATGGGTCTTCACAGTCAAATATCATGCAGATGGTACGTTGGATAGGTACAAAGCACGCTTGGTCTCCCGTGGATTTACACAAACATATGGGGTTGACTAAATGGATACATTCTCTCCAGTGGCGAGACACTCGACTCTCTGTATTCTCCTGTCTGTTGCAGTGGTTCGTGATTGGAGCATTTTTCAGCTAGATGTCAAGAACGCATTTCTGTACGGGGACTTGCAAGAGGAAGTCTACATGCAGCAGTCACCCGGGTTTACTGCTGAGGGGGAGAAGCATATGGTCTGTAGACATCACAAGGCGATATATGGCCTCAAACAGAGTCCACGAGCGTGGTTCCAGAAGCTGTCCAATCTAATTGAGCACCAGGGATTCAAGAGGTCCATTGCTGATCACTCGTTGTTTGTCCAGAAGTCCTCGGCAGGTACGGTTGTCATAATGGTCTATGTGGATGATATTCTTGTTACAGGAGACGATGCTCAGGGCATAGCAAGGGCGAAGGCATTCCTAGGTCGTCAGTTTGTTACAAAGGATCTTGGAACCCTAAGATATTTTCTGGGGTTGGAATTTGCAAGGAATGCACATGGTTTGGTGATGACACAACGGAAGTACATTCAAGGCCTTAAATGTCAGTTTCGGTCACCATTTCAGTATCGACCAAAACAGAATTTCGATGGAATTTCGGTGGAATTTCGACCGAAATTTCGGTCATTTCGGTCATTTTTTGTACTAGCACCCCCATATTTCGGTCGTTTCGGTCATTTCGGTCGAATTTCGATTTCGACTGGATATCGATATTCGACAGAAATTCGACCGAATTTCGCTGAAATTTGAGGCCATGAGTACATTACAGACTTCCTGGTTGAGACTGGTATGGATGGGTGCAAACCATCAAGCATCCCCATGGACCCCAACATGAAGTTATATGATGACGATACTGATGAAGTGGATAAGAGGAGATATAGAGAGATGGTGGGAAAACTCCTCTACATTACTATAACCCGTCCAGACATTGCATTCGCAGTTAGCCGGGTGAGTCAGTTTATGGAGCAGCCAAGACAGGTTCACATGGATGCTATACACATGATACTGAGGTATCTGAAGTCTTCTCCAGGGCTAGGACTACTATTCAGAAAGGGCGCGGACTTATCCATCTCAGCGTGTGCAGACGCAGATTATGCAGGATGCCCTAAGGATAGAAAATCAACCTCAGGGTTTGCAGTTTTTGTTGGAGGCTCTCTGGTGTCTTGGAAAAGCAAGAAACAAACGGTGGTGGCAAGATCCAGTGCGGAATCCGAATACAGGGCAATGGCCCAAGCCAGCACGGAAATGATGTGGGTTCGCTCCGTATTAGAAGATTTACATGTAGCTGTATCTCTACCTATGAAGCTTCAGTGTGACAATCAGGCAGCATTGTTCATTGCCAATAATCCAGCTTTTCATGAGAAGACCAAGCATATTGAAGTTGACTGCCATTACACCAGGGACCTGATCCAGAGAGGATTGATATCCACGGCCCATGTTAGCTCCGGAGATCAAACTGCTGATGTATTCACCAAGCCATTGCTCAGAGGACCTTTTCAGAGATGTTCATCCAAGCTGAGCATGATCGACATCTATGCTCCACCTTGAGGGGGAGTGTAGAGATAGTTTCTAGTATTAATAATTGTTTTCGTATCTTGTTGCTATTTCTCTCTTTTATTTAGACGTCTGTGTAATTTACCCCTCAGGCCTCTCCCTATATAAGAGAGCCTAGGGTTTTGTTCTAGGTAATATAACGAAGACTCCCTTTCTTCTAACAGTAATGAAGGGGGAGTGAAAGCCTAATGGCTACGTGTGGAGAGGGAAAAGTATACTCTTTGGCAATCTAAATGCGGTGAAATGCTGTGGTCTTTAGAACTGCTCGATTCTAAGTGAATAAAGTTCCATTTCTGTATTCTAGTTATTGAAAGATATATGTGGCAATAATTGGCGTTCAATGTTTCATTTCTTGTTTAATTTCAATACTCCTTAATGCAAATAGTTTAAATGTCTAACATTCAGACTTTGGCTTTTCAGAAAAGTCTAAACTAAAAATAATATTGTTAGATTCTAAAGAATGCATCTAACTAGATATTTGGGCAATCCTTGTAAGATATGATTCCACTTTTTTTATAATGGGCAGTTTTTGGCACTTTCATGGGATGTTGGAGTGGGCCAGCACCTATCCCCTTATTTCAAATTCGAGCATTGGCAATGATGTGGTTGAGCATTTCTATGGGATGAGCAAACATGTGTCTGGTGGCTTGGCACTGGTTAGTCCATGCGGTGAATAGGCTCTCTCTCAAAAACAGGTGGAAGGGCTAATTCAATATTCTAGCCCTCAAGATGTCAGGACAACTGAATTTGATTTAAGTGCAGATAGGTCTCTGGGTACAGATGGTTTCCCAATATTCTTCGAGGAATTCTCAATGTGATTAAGGACAACTTCATAGAGCTAATTCAATAATTCAGATTTAGGTAATTTTGGGTATGAGTGAATAAAGCTCTCATGTTTTTGCTGCTAGTTCAAGGGTGGAGGAATACATGCCAAGGCACTCTCTAACATAAGTCTTATCTCATTGTGCTCAAGGTTCTGACAAACCATCTTCCTGGGTTCTTTGTCACATCATCTCTGTGGTGCAGTCTATCTTCATCTGTGGCCGACATCTAATGGACAATTCAATGATTACTATGAAAAAGATTCCCGCTTAGAAGAGATGGAGGGTCAAATGGATGCTTTGAAAGGTTGATTTTTCTAAAGCATGCCTATGCTGACTAGAGACTCATTTAGGTATCCCTCACCAAGAGGGTTTTCCGAAGTCATGGATAATTGGATTGTCTGGATGAAGAGATGTGCCACCATTACATCATTCTCAATGTCAGAAAATGGTTGATCGGAGAAGGATTTCTACCATTCACAACTGGGAGTTAAGAAAGGCCGCCACCTTGATTCCCTCCTTTTGTTCATATGTCCGATGCACTAGCAGTGATAATTAGGCAGTTCGTGTAGCAAAAGATATGTTCTGATTACAACTGGAATGAGATTATGATTCCAATTTTGCAATTTGATGACAGTACAATCCTTTTTATGGAGGGAGGGGAGGCATAGGCTAAAAGGGCATCCATGATTTTAGACATTTTCAATGATATCTCCAAGTTGTGCGCTAATCAGGAGAAGTATGTGTGCTCCCTTTGGGATGTCTCATGAGTAGATCATGTTGGTACCCAACATGTGAGTTTATCACTGACATGTCTAGCATTGGTGTTAACATATGATAGGCTCAAGCATATCGAGTGGATGAGAGGGCTCTAAGTAATGGCAGAATGCTAAAACTTACAAAGTGTCAATTACCAACAAGAAAAAAAATAAAAAAAACATTTTCCTACCATGAAGGCCAGCCAATGGTCAACAAAAGAAAAAATAAATGTTTAATCGGACTTCCTAAACGGTTAATGACCGTGATGGAGTGATCAAGATAGGATCAAGGTCGCTTAACATGTGAACTTTGGCCAAAGTTGACGAGGCCAGAGCAATTAAATGAAACCAGGAAATATCACGAATTTCACACATTTCAAGCTGGACTTTCAAGATAAGTTGTGGACCTCAGACTTAGCTCCCTGGGATGAGTTTGAAGATGAGGTGGATGCAAGTGTTCTTGGAGGATAAGAAACATGGCATGCTGGTCCTTTTAATGAAGCAGCTTTACTTGGTTTACTGGAGCTGACAACATACCGTCTAGATTGTTGAAGCAAACCAGCAAGGATACCTGCACAAGGAAAATAGCAGGCGCTAAACTAATTGAAACTAATATGCTGAATACCACCATGGAAAAGAATTATTAACATCATGGCTACTTTCCGTATATGATATATTCCAGGCAGAACAAATAAACTTCATCAATTCAGAATCCTTACATTAAAAAAAGGCAAACTCTATTTCATTTTGACAATTACAGAAGTTTTAGCTGACTTGCATCTAAAATGTGGTGAGATGCTACATGATCAGTGGGTGGGCTTATTATTATATCTTATAAAGTTCCATCGATACTGCATAATTTTCGAGATGAATTTATATAAGATAATTGCCATCCAAGAGTAGTCACCCTTTTTCCTCAAAGAAAGGATAATTCCAGTTGATGTGACCAAAACTTGTCAGGAAAAAATGGGCATCACCTAGACAACACTACATATAGTTCACAACCAAACTTCCAGTCAAAATCCACAGCAGCTTATTGCATCAAAATTTACCGATATCAATAAAAAAGGCACATTACAGAAAAGAACCCCAACTATGCTTCGATTTCCAATTATGTACCTCGTTTTTGAAATGTAACACAGAAAGTACTAAATTTTCAACTTTAGAGTTTAACATAAACATGAAAGGGTCATGGAAGTTTACAGAAGAAGCATGTATTTGAGACAAAAAAAATAAAACCGGGCCTCTCTTCGTTGTATTTCAAAAACAAGGCCAATAACTGGGAATCGAGGCATCCTAAAAAAGTTGGCATAAACTTGGCTCAAACCACATCCGAAATGGAACTTTCTAAAAATATTTAAAAGGGTGTTAAAATATCAATTCAAAATCTAGTGAATCAAAAGTAAGTCTCCCCTCCAATTGAGTTGTTGCATAAAGCTGATGAGCTATGAGTAAACAATATCTAGCTTCTTAGATGTAAGCTCTAGTGTGACCCATGATAGACTTGCTTGGAAGCAATGAATCCATTTAAAAGACCCATTCTAAGTAGTAAAAGATTTGATTTGATTCAAATATGATAACATTAATAAACGGCTGCCATTGAGGTAATATTTTCCATTTAATAATAATTTCAGTATGGCTGCAGACATCAATTACTCACATACTTTCAACTCTATTCAGAAGAGAAAAGAACGGTGAATTTAAAAATTAAGATGAATAGACAGGGCCCTCGTCCGATCTGTTTGGAGGCATTGAATCCATGTAGATGATTCCGGTTAAAGTGGCAAAAAAACATGATTGTTGTTAGACTTGGCATAAGAAAGAAGTATGAAAAAATCAGTCAAGACATTAAAGCAAATACAAAGTTCTAAAGAGAAAGAAACAACTAAAAGTTCTAAGAAAAAATGAATAACCTCTGCGTACCCATCAAAAGACATTAAAGCAAATACAAAGTAAAAATAAGAGAAAGAAATGGTGAACACCCACAGTGGTGTTTACCCAAAATAATTTGGTTTCCATGTTCACGGCATCCTTCACAAAGGGGAATCACTGTTGTAAAAGTCCCCCGACTGACCCGATTAGTAGGTCCGACTAGTCAGCGGGGTGGTCGACCGAGTATTAACTAATTCCGACTATGTCGACTAGCCGATCGATTTTTGCTTGAAGATACCATGTTTTTCTACTTTCTTTAAAAGCAAACATATTCTAATATGCTTAGTGTTGTATTTAAATGCAGTTGCTTCTTTTCATTCATTATGATAATATAAAAAATACACAAATCTATACAAATATATAAGAATATGTATATAAAAAATGATTTATATATTTAAAATAATTAAAAATTCAAACCCGATTAAAGGTCGACTAAACTCGATTAGTCGCCCGACTACCGATTAATCCTTAGTCAGTGACCCAACTGACCGAGTACTGATTTTTGCAACCTTGAGGGGAATGAAGCCTCCTATTTGAAACAGGGGTCTCATTAACTGGTCAACTTGTCTGGAGGATTTGGGGGGGGGGGGGTGCATGTATGACCCCTCTATGGGGGCTCAATAAACGAGCCCCCAAAACCTAATCAAAGATACATGTGTTACCCAAATCAAACTTTAGTAATAAATATTTCAAGGCAAGTTTTTATCGGGATCAAGTGCATAAGCTATAGGGATATCGCAAATAATTATCTATAAACTAGTGATATTTGGGGTTAAATAGAAAAATCAAATCTCACATTTCTTTTTATTTGAAAGGAAAAGAGATGTGACATCAAGAAGACGCCCACCCAAAAGAAATTCTATACAAAATCAAGGCATGCAACTACAAAGAACACGAAGCTCATACGTTTTTGGTATACTCCGATATATTTTCTATGTATATTCTCTTCCCTTGAAAAATGATCACATTCTGTCCACAGAGACTAGAGAACGCCCCTCTCACCGTGAAGCGCCCATCTGCTCATGTCCATGGATCCTAGACCTCTGAAGACCTGCCAACCTCTAGGAATACCTCCAACGTCACCAGGAACTCTTCATAGCATTGATCTGTTACGTCAGAGCAAAAATGAGGGAACCGCCCATCGTCTCCCTTCACTCTCTCACGGAACAAAACTCCCACCACCCGTCAAAGCAAATAGACATGGGATTCACGCTACAAGCGCACCCTAAACAGTCTAATCATCAGTCCAAAAGCAAAAATCAGTATCGTCCCCTAGAATCGGCTTTATGAATGAAGAAACACGAGGCAACACCGAACAGATGCCTTTCCAGAATTCCGACATATACACACCGCCCGCACCTACATCGAAGGTCCAAGGTAACCCAATAGATGCCACAAAGTAGCCTACACAACATATCAAAGTCATAGTCCTAGATGCAAGTCACCCATTTAGACAACTTAACCCATTTCATCTTCTACATAAGCATGATGCTCTTCCATCCCACTAGCGACATCCCTTACGCATCACCAGACGAAGCCCAAAAGGACCTCCGCATCAACGCCTCAAGCCTTCCCTAACCCCAATTGGAAGGAGGCACATAGACAGAAAAAATGGGGATAGCAAACAGATACCTTCGGAAGCAACAGTTAGGCCCCCAAGGTAAGCACGTAAACCACAAACTAGGCGTGTCTATCGAGCTCAACAAGTCAAGTCGACCTAACTCAGACTCGAACTTGATAAGAAAACATGCGCTCGAGCTCGAGCTCGATAAGTTTCAAGCCCTGGAATGTTGGCTCGGACTCGAACTCATCGAATTCGAGTTGGCTCACGAGCCGAGTTCAACGAGTCGAGGTCCTGTTAAGTATGAAACAATCTTACTGGTGGGCCCTCCCCTAAAAAAATTATTTTACTATCATGTAGGCTACTAGGTTGATGGCCCACGTATCAGATATTAACCAAAAGGTCGATAAATGTATGCTTTGTAACGACAAAAGAGCTGGTCTATCTTTATAGCAGCTCTGCCTCCTGTCACTTATCTGCTCAACCGATGTGGGACTAAAATTTGTTCCCAGTTCATGCTCTTATCGAGTTATCGAGTCGAGTTATCGAGTCGAGTTATCGAGTTGAGCACGACCCAACTCGAGCTTGACTTGATAATCCTAACGAGCCACAAATTCAACTCGAGATCAGTTTTCGATTCAGGCTCACGAGCTCTTAACGAGATGAGCCCGATTTGAGCTCATCGAACTCAAGCTCAATAGACACCCCAACTGCAAACCCGTCAACCCCTGCTCCAACTTCTCTACCACATGCAGACACTATCCAGTCAATATGTCACAACCTTTGCACCAACAAGCTCTTAACGAGATGAGAACGAGTTGAGCTCATCGAACTCAAGCTCAATAGACACCCCTACCACCAACTTGCCAGCCTCGGCTCCAACTTCTCTACCACATGCAGCAGCTACTAGTCAATCAATCTGTCACAACCTTCCACCAACAAACAGTAAGCCCGTGTATGTGAAAGGGAGCACCCCATGCTACATCTGGAACGACACCACACAGCTCACCACCTCGCCTTCACTCATCGTGAACATAACAAAAGCTGACTTGCCATGGTTGATTCGCAGCTAAACACAATCCTAAACAATTCAAGCACCATAGCAACTCCATCTGCCGATCTAGTATGGCCCTCCACAAAGAAAATGGCGATGCATCACTCTCCATAAAAAGATTATGTAAAGAATGGAACAAAACCCCGAGGAGAAGCTGTAGAAAGAAGTCCATGGGCGAGAATCACTCGTAGAATATAGGAGGAAGAAGAAGAAGAAGAAAAACGTCGGGACATGCATGATCTAGGTCATCATTAGGTTGGTTCTTTACAATGAGCTTACCAAGCACATTGTATCCAAAAGTACTACAACCATCACCAAATTCACTAACTCTTAAGTTGCTTAGTTGGTTGTTACATAAGTGTCTTCGATGTATTTGTTTCATTTGCTTTGTTTTGTGGTACTAGTGTGGGTGGTATATCAATATTTATAAATAAAAATGGTGAATTTGCTTTCTTTGGGGAAAGCAAAAACCATGAATGATCGTACACTTCATCAATACAGTATGATACCCTTATCTTCTGGACAAAAGCCAGGATGAAAATGTTGCAAGAATACAAGACATATATATTCTAAGATAGATAAATGATAGCATCTAAGATTCATTTTCGAAACAAATGTGACAATAAATCGAGAACCAACTAACCTCCATTTCTCGCACGAGCCTGCAGTAGGATAAAACACAAAAAACATGTAAGCCTTGTAATAGGGGAAGAAAAGGGAGAAAATTAGACAACAAAAACGTCACCATTTTCATCCGAATCACTCCATTACTTGACCATTCTGCGTTAATTGAATTTGTAAGCTGGTAGAATAAAAAGCAACAATGAGAAAGTCATGTTGAAAACAAAATAATTTCTAAACAAAAAAAGGAAAACAGGGTGTAAAAACAATTGAGAATGAAAGGTTGTTCAAACATTTTTAGAAGCCATCTTAGTCAAGCAGCAAGAATGTTGGCATGCTCCATTGACAGCCAACAGTAAAAAGGAGCCATGGAATTATTTGGCTGTGTTTGTCCCAGACATTGGAGAAACTAAATACCCTGATTGAGAAAACTAAACATCCTGTAAAACAATCTTTTGTTGGCCAACTATGTAGAAGACTGCCATAAACAAGGAAACCTGCAAAGTGGTTCGCACAGCCTTAACCCTTAAACCCTTAACAATCATTCCACAAAAAAAGGAAAAGGATAATTGCTCTGGGACAGTGATCGTTAATCACCAGTCATATATTAGTGGAAAAGACTTAATAAAGTAAGCAAAAAAACAGCTCTCCAAAAACCCCTAGAAAAGTATGGATACTCCCCAAGAGGAGAGCGTCCAATCAATGTTAGCCACACAACCATAGGCCCAATTGAAGTTGAAGGTGACAGCATTTCCATACTAAATAATCAAGACTACCATAAGAGAGCTCGGGCGGTTAGCTCTCATCCCATATATATCACAACCAAAAGACCCCCAGAAGAGAGTATAAGCAGATATTATCAACCCAATCATTACTCATATGCATTCAAATGCCCTTCAAAAAGCCAAGCAAAGAAAAATCATTAACATTCCTCTAAACCTTCACTACACAAAAAACACATTACAACAAGACCAAGGAGACTTCTCTTGTGGCCTTCTTTGTAAGATGCACTCTTCTCAAAAGCCATGAGAAAACTTTCATTTTCAAAGGGCGCTCCACCTGAACGCTTAACCTTCGACGATCGTGATTGAAGGAGATAGATGGGAGACTCAGCTGGGGGCTGGATGCGTGTGGGGCGAGGGCCCAGGCCGCACAGGGGCATCTCCGACCAACGGAGCTGGTGGATCAGATTTCAGGGGCAGGTGTATGCGATGCGGAGAATGGGGACACCGAGCCGCGGATTGTCGAGACCCCGTCAAATGCTTTCTTTGCAGAGCAAGCGGCCACCAAAGCTTCTCGTGCCCATCGCGATGCTAAAAGGAACCTGGCAAGCCGGTGAGGAGGGCGTCGGAGTGGGGTACTGCAGGGGTACCCGTGGATGTGTGCAGATGTAAACGGAGATGCCTTGTCGATGCGATGGAGGATGTTGGTCGAGCGATTGGTAACAGTTTCATGGGTAATGTGATGAAGCTGGAGGGGGCGATGATATGCACGCGGGGTCTCTCGCCGATGGAAGCATGGAGGTTGCTGAACTTCTCTCAGCATGTTGGTGATAAGGTACACTGGAGGTGGCCTTTGGTGCGGGATGGATGGCGCGAGGCGCAACAAAGGGGTCGATCGGTATCATTCATGGGCTCCCGACTTGGGCCGGAGCGTGGAGGTGGTTTGGGAACTGCTTGCGCCGGTCATGCAGGTGCGGGAGGTTGTTTCGGATGGTCTGCGGTGAGGGCAAACACTATGGATGGTGGAGGGTTGCGGCTTTAAAGGTGTGCCGATGATTTTCTCGGTGATGTTCCAAGGGTACGACTTCGTCTTGGAGGTGCGGAAGGAGAGTCGACTGACCGATGCTGTCGGAACGTCGCCGACGAGGGAAGGTGGGTCGTCGGAAGAGCAACGGCGGAAGGATTTTGTTTCTAGGAAGGGCAAGCGACACCTTTTCAGAAGTTTGAAAAGGGAGGGCCAAAAGGGGAAATGAATTGGGTGGATTCTGGCGCGAGCAACGACGTCGTGTCCGAGGCGGGGGTAGGTGGCCTCGGAAGTCAAGATTCCTTCATTTAAATGTTGCTCGGACCCTCAAGTCGGACATCGGGTCCACACGTCTTTTCAACTTGTTTAGGTGAGTCAGCGCTTATTGGTGCGAGCTACTTGAAGCAGGGGGCCGTTTTTCGGGTCACTCCACTGGACCCGGGAAGGCTTCGGACCGTTCCGCTAGATCTCAGAAGGCGATGTATGCTATGGCGGGTGGCTTGAAGCAGGGAGGCTTTTCGGATCTCTCCTCTGGATCCGAGAAGGATAGGGAGGATCCACTCTGGGTG
The DNA here is from genome assembly GCA_037367405.1 of Ottelia alismoides. Classification (NCBI taxonomy): domain Eukaryota; kingdom Viridiplantae; phylum Streptophyta; class Magnoliopsida; order Alismatales; family Hydrocharitaceae; genus Ottelia; species Ottelia alismoides. Next base: position 273,814 of record JAZKJV010005896.1, on the reverse strand, counting down.
ATTAGGTTGGAGGTATCGGGCGGCCTGCTCGTCGGGAACTCGAACTCGTTAGTGGACCCGGTTCCCGGTAGTGAATCGATATGTCGTTTGGTCTCGAACCCCTTGCCGGTCTCCGGCGACTGTTCCTGTGCATTCTGGGTGGAGGTTGGAGGTGGTGAGGCTCATCAGCAGGGTGGGCCAGAGGTTGGAGAGAGGGTCTCGGGGTGGTGCGGTAATGGGTCGGCACTTTTGGGGCCAGATGCTGACGGGAGCCTTCGGTGGTCCGAAGAGGTTTTGGTGGCGTGTCGTTCTCTGAAGCAAGGTATAGTCCAGCAACGGAGAAGGGACGTTTTGGCAGGGTTTATTTCCGCAGAAGGCTTTGTGAGAGAAGGAGACGACGGTGACTGGGGATATACTGCCGGGTGGAGGGGCGCTCGGCTGAAAAGCTCTTGGTGGGCAATGGGCATGTGGCGAAGGGAGGGAGGGCATCGTGCCGGCCCCTGTGGGGTGACGGTTGAAGGGGATCTCGTTGGTGCAGCAGGAGGGGGAGGGGGATAAAAGGGAGGTGGTGGCAGGGTCGGTGGAAGGGGTGGCGGAGGTGGCGACAGCGAATGAGCGGGTGCTGGGGGAGGGTCTGGAATTGGCAGTGGTGACCAGCCTTGGTTTGGTTAGGTCAAAGGGTGTTCGCAGTTTGACTCAATGAAGATGATCACTTGGAACGTCATGGGTTTGGGCGAAGCCGACAAGCGGATGGTGATTCGTAATTTACTATCTGAACAGAATGCAGATGTGTCTCTATTGCAGGAAACAAAACTGATGGGTGGCTTGGAGGGGATGTGGAGGGAAATCGGGGGGAATAAATTGGAGGAATTCAAGGTTGTTGATTGTGTTGGAGCGGCAGGGGGCTTGGTGACGAACTGGGATGGGACCAAGGTGGACTTAGTTGAAGAGGAGATGCGAGGGGCTTTCTTGTTATCGATTCTGTTGAACCGCCAGGCCGATGGTAGGCATCTGCTGGTAACGAACATTTATGGTCCTTGCAATGGCGTGGGCATCGACGGAACGGTAGACGAGTTATGTATGGCTAGGGCAAGGTTCCATGATGCAGTCATGCTTATTACAGGTGATTTTAATGTGACTTTGCATCCGGAGGATCGTTGTGAGGGCCGTGGTGGGAGTGATAGAGGTTAGATGGAGCCAGCTGAGGTGATTCATGGCTTGGGGCTTCATATTCTTGACGCAACGGGGTGTCAGTACACTTGACATAGCTCACAGGCCAAATCTCGGCTCAACAGACTCTTACAGTCCATTGAGGTTTTGGAGGCTTTCTCGTTGGCTAGGGTTCGTGCTCTTCCTAGGTCGCAGTCTGATCACACGTCGTTGTTATGGTTCTTTGGGGAGGAAGATCACCCGTGCTCGTCTTTCATATTTGAGAAGGCTAGGTTGTTAGAGGATGGTTTCCGGGAGGCGGTAGTGGAGTTATAGAACGGATGTCGGCCGAGTAGGACGGCGACATGCAAATTCGCGAATAGGTTGGCAGCATTGAGGACTTTTTTTATGAAATACAATAGATTGGACTGATTGCAGCGCATGGCTAAGAGGTTGAAGGCGTCGGAGGAGGTCCAAAGATTGGATGAGTTGGAGGACGCAAGGGCGCTGACAGCTGAGGAGGTGACTGTGAGAGGTGGATGCCTTGAGGAGATTCTTTATGAGGATGAGGAGGAGGTTGTGTGGAGGCAGATATCCCGACAGCGATGGTTGAGGGAAGGGGATGCCAATACGAGATTCTTTCATGTGGTGATCAGTAAGCGAAGGCGTAGAAACTTTATTCATTCCATTCCAGTTGATGGGGTGGTGGTGGAAGAGGAACAGGCGGTGGGGGTGGCATTGCGGTCGCACTTCAAGAATTCGGCATGCATCGCATCTGGGCTAGATGGGGCTGGCAGGGCAGAGGCTTCTCGTGGATAACTGAGTCGAACGTTGGTTCGTTGGTGAGAGATTTCACAAAGGAGGAGGCCAGACGGGCATTCACTTGAGCAGATGGCCTTTTGTGACAGGGAGGAATATGATTGACAGCTTGGTGTTGGCTTTAGAGATGGTGATGGATTGGAAGCAAAATAAGGTGAAAGGGATCCTGTAGAAGGTGGATTTTTCCAAGGTTTATGATTGTATTGATTAGAGATTCTTATGGGCTTCCTTGGAGAAGAGGGGTTTCTCGGAGCAGTGAATTGCTTGTATCAAGCGGTGCATGATGATGGCTTCACACGTTGTTTGGGTCAATGGTAGGTCGGAAAGTGATTTTTTTCAGCCACAGAGGGGCATCAAGCAGAGATGCCCTCTGGCGTCGCTTTTGTTCATCATTGTGGCAGATGCCTTAACGGTGATGATGTGTCTGGTAATGGCCAATGAGCACGGGTTGGTGTGGTGGTTATGAGAAAGAGGAGATATCCATCTCGCTCTTACAGCATGCAGATGACACTTTCATGTTCGTGGGGGTTGAGGAGGAGAAGATGTGGCCAAGGATGCAAAAAATAGTCTAAATGGCCGTTTAAAAGGCCGTTTAAACGCATGTGGTGCTCGGCCACATCGTTTAATGAAAAACGGCCCATAAACGGCCAGTCCGCTTAAACGGTCTTAAAAGACCGTTTAAACGGCCTTTTAAACGGTCTTAAACGGCCTTTCAAACGTATTGGTCTATTTTCTTCAAAGGATCACCATTATCCATGACTTTTATGTTGTCTATTTCGACATTTGACTATGAACTCTTGTTGTTTATACTATCTATTTTGAAATTTGGATGAAACATTCCTTATTATGATAATATTTGATCTATATTGTGAATCTATGATTATATTTCTTATTTATTTATACTTTTTTATTAATTATATATATGTAATATTTTTTATTAATTAAAAATGCAAAACCACATAACACGTTTAATTTTCGTTTGAACTCCCGTATACCGTTTAATCAGTAATCAGTGACCCTACCGACTGAATACCGCATACCGCTTTTTGCAACCTTGGATGTGGCAGACTTACTCATTATGGACATTTTTGGGGACTTGTCAGGCCTTCAGATCAACAGAGTGAAATCAATGGTGGTTCCTTTTGGCTTATCTGAGCTGGAGAGGCAGGGGGCGGAGGCATGTCTCGCTTACCCAACAGCCGGGCTTCCCATTACCTAATTGGGGTTCCTTTGTTGGCGGGGAAGCCTAAAAATGGTATTTGGAGGGCTTTGTTGGGCAGGTTGGAGGAAAGGATGGTTGGGTGGAAAGCGTCGATGTTGTCGAAAGATGGGAAGATGATACTATTGAAGCATGTTCTTTCGGCCATACCTATCTTTTTCCGTTCCACGAGACGGCTTCCTGTGGGGGTTCGCACGAGGATTGAGACTCTCATGAGGAGATTTTTTTGGGCGGATGGGAGGCAGATCAGACGGGCCATCCACTTGGTGGGATGGGGCAAATTGACGGCGTCAAGGAGGACATGCTGGGAATTTTGCAGATGGGCGAGATGAGCAGGGCCTTCATAGCGAAATGGGTGGTGTGTATTTGGGGGAAATCCGAGGATTTGGTATGCATGCTAATGAGGAAGATTTATGGGGTATCCTTATCTTTGACGGTTGTTCTGAGCTATCTGCCTTCGTCATTGTGGAAGGGGATCACGGAGGTGTTACCAAATCTGACAGTGAAGCTGCCACCGGCTCTAGGGGATGGGGCCACGTTTCGATTCTAGCTGGATGACTAGATGGGCGAGGAGATCCCGAACGAGCAATACACACGGTTATGTCGGTTGGCTGGCAATAGGTGGACAACAGTGCAGCAGGTTTGGGAGCACGGTTCTTGGGCCCCTTGTCTTCTCCTCTGCCTTGTCGGACTAGAGGGTAGCTGAATACTTGGAGCTATAGGCGCAGTTGCTTCAATTTGAGGGTCCAACGAGTGCCAGGGATTATTTTGCGTGGGGGGCGGGAGATTTTCAGTGAAGAAGGCATACCGCTTTTTGGTGGAGGATGGCGAGGAGGTGGACGAAGAGATGGTTGTTGATACCAGGATGATATGGAGCGGGGTGCCTAATCGGATAAAGATTTTCCTATGGTTGTTGCTTCAAGATAGGATTCTCACGCAGGCTCGTCGAGGATTCTTGTTGAGATTAGAGGTTGGTATGTGCGCTAGACGTGTTGTGGCGATTGAGGATGCAAATCACCTTTTTTTCTATTATGTGTCTTCTGCCCAGGTGTGGGATATAGCCAGCATTTCGTGGATTGGAAGGCAGGATTGTGCCAAATTTTGGAGGAACTTCAGATCGACTTGTGGCTATGGACACAAGGACAGTGTGTGTCCATTCACGCTCTTGTGGGCGATTTGGCGCGCAAGGAATAGTCTTATTTGGGGGGGGGGGGCAGTCCTGTTATACAGAAAATTAGAGCACAACAGAACATTATATGCAATGTGAAAAATGGAATAGAATGTAATTTTATAATTATATAGATTAATATATTTGGCGGTGGGTCCCAAGTTCTAGGGCACCACCTGTTTTCATTTTCAAAAAAAGGGCGCTCCACCTTTCAAATAAGCATGTTTCTCAAGGGTGTACCAAATCTAGTCTTAGGCAAAGTCACATGATAAAATGGTGAAGCATTCTCTCACTTTAAGTAGGGTCGCCTGCATGGATTCTTACTCTAATCCATGTTGAAAGAACCGAATATTTTTTACGTTAGCTGTCGACTACCTAACGCAACCCCCACAAGGAGGGATTTGAACCTTATTCTTTTGGGTGGTAGGCGCATTGCACTACCACTAGAGCCACATGATAAGATGCAAATAATTCCGACCCCAAAAGTCAAACCCTGATGATTGATCCGCGGAAATGCCCTTTTAATTAATATGTGTGCCATTTTGGTGTAGTCGGGCAATCAAGATCGATCAAAAATTAACTGCACGAATCGATGAATCGATGAGTTAAATAATGTGCGGTTTGATGTATTTTTAACCTGGGCAAGCCCCAGGGTCAAATCAAGGAGGCAAAGGAACAACTTCGGATCGAATTAGGCGAATTAGCTCATGGTTTTCCAAGCGAGATTTTTTTGTAATTTTTTTAAGCCATGAAAATGCAAATGCACAAATGTGATTGAACTAGGTTATTAAGAAAACAAGCCACTTAGCCAAAATTAATTTTAATGTGAAATTAGTCCAAAATATCCAAGTTATATTGTTCCTAGAAACCTAATCAAATAATGAATGCAAAATGTATTTTTTAGAATTTTCGGGGTTAAAATGCAACGATGGAAAATGCAAACTTTTTGGAGTTTTATGCAATTTTTCGTGCAAACAATAAGCAAAAATTATGAAAAATTTATTGGAAGTGAAACATGATGAAATGAAGCTACATTAATTTTTTTGGAATTTTCTGAGAATATATGTTTTTTAATGGAAATAGAGTGACTGTGAGTATTTAACTTCTAATAAAGCCACAAATTTAATTATCCAGTAGAAAAATGATCTCAAAAAGATATTTTAATAAGGAATCCAGGAGACTTGAAAGTTCGCAAAAAAGATGTTCGTGGATTTAATTAAAAATCAATTACAGAAATCACTCAATAATTTATTTTAGGCAAAAGACAACTCCAATTCAGATAAAATTTGGAAAGTAATTAAAGAACAACAAGATGCATCATCTTCGAATTTTTCACAATTTTTGAAGCAATATTTTAAGTATGTGTGAATTTCAAAGCATAAATGGGTAAAATATCACTAAATTTCAAACTCTGATTTCTAATAAATTATCCAATGCTCACAAAAATGCAAATAAATATTCAAAGATAAAGAATTAGTTGCTCAACAACGTGCTATTTTTCATTAAAATAAGTGATGGCAAAAAATGTCCAAATTATCATACAAAGTCAGGGGTGTCTTTGCAATACAGAAATACGAAATAAAGTATGCCTAAGGGCACTTTTGAAATATTTAAAATATGCTGGGGTAACTATACAATATTCACAAAATAATAATAAAATAAAAAATTAAAGATGAAAAACCTTCGTTGCTCCAAACTTGTAGCCCAAGTTAGGGCACGATGTGGCAGGGGCACGTAGGAGGGGGTCGTGGGCGCGAGCGGACCGTCGCGCGAGAAGATTGCGGGGCGACGTGCCTGGCCGCGGGGGCGGCGGTCACGCGTCTGGCTGGAGCTTCGCGGCGAAAGGGGTCGCGCCTGGTACCGTGGCGGCGTTGTACGTCGACGATCGAGCTGGGCTCGACGAAGGGGAGGACACGCGGGCGAGGGAGAGTGGCGCGGACGGTCGTGCGTAGCCGCACGTGGGCGCGAGAAGGCGTGGTTGGCCGTGGGAGGAGCATGCATGGCTTGGAGGTTGGCAGCTGGCGTGCGGCTTGGCGGAGCACGTGCTGGAGGGCGAACGGAGGCGCTATGCGGTCACTGGCGGCATGGTATTAAAAGGCTAGCCTCGAGGCGGTCGAGGCGGAACGAGGCGGTGGTTTTTAGCCTCGAGGCGTACACCTCAGATGGAATTGATGAGGCGTACGCCTCAGAAGGTCGAGGCGGTCCGAGGCGGTGAGGCGGTCGAGGCGAGGCGAGGCGGTCTGTGAGGCGTTTTCTGGAATTTAAAGAATTTTTTAAGGATTTAAATTGTCTTATTGGTAGTTTTAGATGCTTATAAATGTATAGTTGTCTAGGATATATATTTACAAGATGAATGCTTGGAATTTTAAGTTTATTCATAAGGGAGGTGACATAATGAGCAATGTAATATACCAACTAGAAAAAAGCAAGATTAGATTCAAGGTATGTCAATGTTGTCATATTTTATATATTAGTCATATATCTAATCATAATTTTTTATGCACCTCAATATTTTTAACGAAAAATATACTGTCTTTGATATTTTAATGACAAATATAGCTAATGATTCTATTTTTGATTGGGTAGAAATTTAGCAGATAGGTTTATGGAATTTACATATCCTTTATTTCACGTTCTTATCTTCATAAGTTCATCATATATTGCAATGTTATATATTATATATGTCAATTAAGATAATTTCATCAATAAATATATTTATTATAGTTTTTATAAGTATTTTCCTATACAAACTGAGGCTTACGCCTCGACCGCCTCGAGGCTACGCCTCGTCTCGTTTCTAGGGAAAACGCCTCATTTCGCCTTTCGTTTTTTTCAAACCTTGGCTGGCGGTGGGCACGGCCGCAGATGGAGGCGGTGGACGACGTGGAGGCAGAGCGCGGGGGCGCCGTCGCGTGGACGTCTGGTGGGGCGGCAGGAGTCTGCACAGCTGGCGGCTGGAGGGTCTCGCTCGCAGGAAGACGCCCAGGCGGACGTCGCAGCTGTGCTACGGCTGCTCTGGAGGTGGAAGGGGGCTGTCGAGGGCGGCGGCCGGAGGGGCGTCGCGTGGCCAGGGGGCGCGCAAGGACGGATGCTTTGTGTTTTTTGTTTTTTTTTGTAATATTTTTTTGTATTTTTTTAACAGCAAATAAAAGTGTAAAAATAGAATGAAGATGTGGTGTTGGTGATGATAGTATTGACGATGATGATGTAATAATAAAAATGATGATTATGAGGTGGTGTGCATGTGATGATGATAATGTGATTTGTAAGGATGTAGAATAACAACAATAAAAATATTAGATAAAAAATGACAAGGAAAAGGAGAAGAATATTACCTGTGTGATTCGCCTGAAGGTGGAGCTGCGATGTGCAGCTCATGTCATATCGTCGCCTCAAGAAGGATGGCGGAGTCCTTCGAAGCTGAAGCAGCTTCCTGCGAGGGATGGCTGCGACGAAGTGGTTGAGACCACCTCGGATCTCGCCGTGGTCGGAGGTCATCGCTCGACGGTGATTCACAGTAGTTGTCACCTACAAATAGCTGGAGCTCTCTCTCTCTTCTATCGAAACAGCAAATGAGGAAAAATGAGAGAGGAGAGAGAATAAAAAGGAGGAGGATGGAGTTAGAAAAGAAGTGGAGAAGATGGAGGAGGTGGAGACTTGGAGTAGGGAACAAGTTGGAGTAGAGAAGAAGTAAAAGGGAAATAAATAATAATAATAATAAAGTAATATAAGAAGGCTACTAAAAATAATACAACAACAACAAAGCCTTTTTCCACAATTAAGTAGGGTCGGCTACATGGATTCTTCGCCTCCATTCAGATCTGTCTTGGGTCAATCTCGGACTTATATCCAAAAAACTAAGATCCCTTCGTATAGTCTCTTTCCAACACTTCTTGGGCTGTCCTCGCCCTCTCTTGGCCGGCTCAACATCCCAACACTCGCATCTCCTAACCGGTGCATCAGTTGACCTTCTTTGCAAATGACCAAACCATCTTAAACGGTTTTCTCGCATCTTATCCTCGATCGGAGCTACACCAACTTTCTTTCGGATTGCATCATTCTGAATCCGATCTTTACGTGTATGTCCACCCATCCATCTTAGCATTTTCATTTCTGCTACAGCCATTCTCTGCACATGTCTATGGTTCACAGGCCAACATTCAGAACCATAAAGCATAGCAGGTCTCACGGCTGCTTTGTAAAACTTTCCTTTAATTTTTAAAGAAATTTTCTTATCACAGAGAACAGCGGAGCCTCCTCTCCACTTTAGCCAACCTGCATTTATTTTATTAGTAACATCTCCATCAATTTCCCCATCATGTTGCAAAATAGATCCCAGATATCTAAAAGAATCTCTCTTCTGAATGTTATCGTCACCAATCTTCACCTCGATTCCTTCACCATTGCTTCCATCAAAGGTGCATTCCATATATTCCGTCTCAGCCCTACTTATACGAAAACCTTTAGTCTCCAATGCATATCTCCAAACCTCAAGCTTCTCATTTACTCCATCTCTAGTCTCGTCAATCAACACAATATCATCAGCAAATAACATACACCAAGGTAACTCATCTTGAATGTGACTTGTCAACTCGTCCATAATCAAAGTAAAAAGAAATGGACTCAAAGCTGAACCTTGATGTAAACCAATGTTGATATCAAAATAGTCAGTCTTCCCCGTCGGGGTCCTTACACAAGATAAAGCCCTATCATACATATCCTTTATGAGATTAATGTATAGGACAGGTACTTGTCTCTTCTCTAAAACTCTCCACAGTATCTCTCGTGTGACGGAATCATAGCCTTCTCCAAATCAATAAAGATCATATGGAGATTCTTCCTTTTAGCTCTATAAATCTCCATTGTTCTCCTCAGCAAATGGATGGCTTCAATAGTTGAGCGACCTGGCATGAATCCGAATTGATTTTCTTTTACTTGAGAAACTTGCCTTAACCTTCTTTCGATCACACGTTCCCAAATTTTCATAGTGTGATTCATCAGCTTGATACCTCTGTAATTTGAACAATTTTGAATGTCTCCTTTGTTCTTATAAAGAGGCACCACGATACTCCTCCAATCTTCAGGCATTTTCTTGCTTCGCCAAATAACATTGAATAGATTCGTAAGCCAAGTCAAACCATGCTCACCTAAAACTTTCCATACTTCTACAGGGATGTCATCCGGTCCAACACCCATGGCCTCAAATTTCAGCGAAATTCGATCGAATTTCTGTCGAATATCGATATCCAGTCGAAATCGAAATTTGACCGAAATGACCGAAATGACCGAAATATGGGGGTCCTAGTACAAAAAATGACCGAAATGACCGAAATTTCGGTCGAAATTCCACCGAAATTCCATCGAAATTCTATTTTGGTCGATACCGAAATGATGACCGAAACCGACATTTAAGGCCTTGCCAACACCTTTCCCAGGTCTCATAACCTTCAAAGCCTCCTCTACTTCTTTTCTTTGTATTCGTCTATAGCATGCACGATTCAAGTAACTTTCACTACTAGCTAGATCACCCAAAGTGATCTCTCTATTTCCTTCTCCAATGAAAAGTTTATAGAAGTATTGCTCCCATCTAGTCTCTATATCCTTCTGAGTAACAAGCACGTGACCTTCCTCATTCTTAATACATCTCACTTGAGAAAGGTCTTTGGTCCTTCTTTCTCTTGCTTTGGCCAACCTGAATATATCCTTCTGGCCCTCCTTAGAGTTGAGATTTTTATACAAAACCTCATAAGCTTTTGACTTAGCTTCACTTACAACCTTCTTTGCTTCCTTCTTCGCTATTTTATAGTCTGTGATAGATTCCTTTGTTCTATCCTTAGACATAGCTTTAAAGCAAGCTCTTTTAATTTTTAGCTTCTCTTGCATCCCTTCACTCCACCACCAAGCCTCCTTTTGACCCGGAGCTCCTCCTTTTGACTCGCCTAACATCTCTTTGGCTACCTTTCGGATACAAGATGCTACTGCCTCCCACATCTCGTTTGCACTACCGCTACAATTCCAAGATAAGTCTTCTAAAATCTTCTCCCTGAAGCGTGATTGCTTCAGCGGAAGATTCCACCACCTAGTTCTAGTGATCTTAGGAACCTTCCTTTTCTTTACCAGCCCTTTTATTTGTAAATCCAAGACTAACAAGCGATGTTGGGTTGTCAAACTCTCTCCAGGGATTACTTTGCAATCTTTGCAACACAATCGATCTCTTCTCCTCAATGCAAAGTAATCTATCTGTGTTCTAGTTGAGCCACTCTTATAAGTAATTAAATGCTCCTCCCTCTTCTTAAAAAGAGTGTTTGCTATGAAAAGATCATATGCAGTTACAAAATCCAGAATGACTTTTCCCTCTTCGTTTCTATCCCCAAAACCATGTCCTCCATGCGCACTTGCATACCCTGAAACATCTTTTCCCACTTGTCGATTAAGATCTCCACCTATGCAAACCATCTCTCTTTGTGGGATTCCTTGTAAAATCTTATCCAGATCCTCCCAAAAAGCTTGTTTAGTCCTATTATCTAAACCAATTTGCGGTGCATAAACTGAGATGATATTCAGAATTTCTTCTTCAAGCACCAACTTTAGCAAAATAATCCGATCCCTAAATCTTTGCACCTCAACCACACAATCCTTCAAATCTTTATGAACAACCACTCCAACACCGTTTCTGCCCTTATCTTTACCTGAATACCAAAGTTTAAAGCATGTCTTCTCGATCTCCTTTGCTTTCTCTCCAACCCATTTAGTCTCTTGTAGACATAATATATGAATCTTCCTTCTTTCCATTGTATCCACTATCTCCATCAATTTTCCAGTTAAAGTACCGATATTCCAACTACCAATCCGTAACTTCCTTTGCAATCTCTTTTGGACTAACTTCTTTACTCGCATGTGTCCATTATGCGAGAACCCTTGCAAATTTTGGACTGCATCCGGGCGGTGATGCAGCGGAACTAGTTTATTTACCCGCATGCGTTCCTCATGCGAGAACCCTTGCAAATTTTGAACTACATTCAGGCTGCGATGTAGCGGCCCTTGCCAATTTTTCATTGCATTCGGGCGATGCAACGCGTCGCAAGTAGGGAACGCCCCAACGAAATCTGTATGTTTGCTTAAATCCATGTTTAAAAGATCCGAACGGTTTCGAGATAAATTCATAAATAGTGTTCGTAGAAGAACTTTAAGAACACTATTTACGAATTTATCTCTCCTGCGCTGGTTGTCGGCTACCTAACGCGCAACCCTCTTCATTTACCCGGGTTTGGGACCGGCCATGGCTGAGTTAGGCTACTAAAAATAATGAAGAGAAAATAAAGGTAGAAGAAAAATAATAAAAAAATATGTAAATAAATAAATGTAAATAAATAATTAATTAAAATAAATAATAATAAATAAAATAAATAGAATAAATTCCGAAAATAAAAAAAATAGAGTGACTCGTGGCGGCTCCAGGAGCTACCATCTGTCGCTCCCAGAAAAACCCAAATTTAAATCGAAAGAAAAATCAAAAAGAAATATCAAAAGAAGTCAAATCAAAAAATGATCAACACGAAAGTTGCTCGTCTCGACGAGATCTAAAACTTCCGTGAAGGACCGAAAATCAAAGGAAGTCATCTGTACAAAAAGTATTTTTGGGTGGTATCTTATAGGTATAAAATACCGCATTTTTGTCTTTTGCAATTTTTTGTCATTTTTAAATAAGAGAAAAATCAAATGAAAATAGAGAAAATATGAAAGCAATATTTACAATTTAATCTAATTTTTTTATTTTTAATAATTAAGAAAATAAAGGATAAAATACAAAGGCAAAAAGGTCAATATATAATATACAATAAGGGCCCAAAACCCAAGTTTCACATACGATCTCCAATTTTTATGAAATTAATCTTATTTTGAAGGTCTTTGAATGTATATTACTTTAAAAGTGAGTAGACCTAAATCGGACATTGTATGAGAGATATATGCACATTTTAAAGTGCATAGTCTCAAACTTGGATTTGGGTTTTATTGGACAATTTTACAAGTTAATATTTTTTTTGATATTTTTCCTTTATTAGTGTTAGTAATATATACACTATAGAGTCGATTTTATTGGATTTGGAGTTAGTATAAAATATATACAAATAGGTGAATTTAATTATATACATGTGAATATGTACAAGTGATTTTTGGTTCCTTGTTTAATGCAAATATGAATGATAAATGCAGATATTATTCACAAATGCACGAATGCTAATTTGCAATATAAGTGATGAAATGCAGCTAATTACTCAGGAACAAAGTTCTATTTACAACTTTTAGAGTGATGAATCACATATTCATCAACCTCCTATACTTAAACCTTGCTCGTCCCCGAGCAACTAAAATGAAATGCAAGAATGAAATGATTTTGGGTTTCATACCAAGGTCATGAACAAAAGTTGAATATGGAGCTTGACTCAACCTTTGGAATAATAGTGTGGCGGAACCTTATTGGGAATTGAATTTAAGACCTAACAGCCTTTAAGTTCCACAAGTCTTCTATTCAAATCGTCTCAACAATCAGGTCAGAACAAATCCTCATACGCAAATTCTGATGACCATGAATCTTATTTGTACTGTGTAAGTGAAATATAACTCTCCACATCAGAAATGGTACCGAAACAGCCTCCTCTAACAAGGTAACTCTAATTCCCCGGTCCAGTAACTCTTTCCTCGAGTAGCGGGGTATTCCCTTCTAAGTTCAAGTGCGACCATCTCAAGAAGAGGGGGTGGAGAGAAGAATGGACGGTAGACAGTATAGCTACCTATCCTAGGATGCTTGATCAGTGTAGCCAAGTAATTCAGTTGCAGGCTTCTATGGTATGAGGCTTTGAAGCATATGCCTTGCAAATATACAGACTCTGACAGGCATCTTATTTTCAATCAGGTATGTCCATTTTTTTGGAGTTCTCTCTTTTTTTCTTTTTTTTGACATATATATAAGGTGCAGCATGTACATAAGGAGGTTTTCTTCTTGAGCCAGTAGACTATCCCTCTTTTGAAGCTTTAATGTAACCCACAGCATCCCGTCGTTAGACGTCAACACCACTAAACTAGGTTGGGATGCACTACCCTCCCTAGAGGAGGACGGATGTCTCTACCCGTGTGCTACTCCAAGCTAAAGGATTATACCTCCTCACCACCTCATCAATGAAGAGCTGCGTGCATGGTGCTTGTCCAAGTTAGGCCACTGTCTAAAAGAATCGTGCGTGTGTATGGAATATTCTACTTAGACCAATTGAGATGACATGTGAACATAGACTTGCGGACTCAAAGAATTAAGTCGCTCAACCTGAAAAATCTTAACTCCAGTTCCTACAAGGTTCCTCTGAAATTAGGTAGATTAAGGTCAAATCAAATCCATCCTCGATATCTATTCATAACTTGGTTCAGAACCTACTAACTTTTCACTGTGCATATGCTAGATATGCCGATGAGATGCAGATGACATGCTATGTTGATGAATGAAATGCAAGACATTTTTTTTGAATGCAAGGTTGATATGCAAGAGTAAATAAGAGGCCTTTATTATTATTATTATTATTTTCTGATATACACATATTTTACAATAATTTTTATAAGAGTATGTTTTTACAAGAATTTTACAACTTTTTATACAAGTATTATACATATTATACAATATACATACTAGTATACATGTATTTTACAAAAAAATTCATTTTTTACCCACCCCATAATTATTGCATAATATATACAAAAATACGTGAAAGTACGAGCTATGGGTAAAGTATATATGTAATATATACAAGCTTCCATGTACTTAGTGTGTGATATGTCCTCAGAGCACGAGAAGCGAGGAAAAAGACATAGCTCGTGCTAAGCGTAGGAGAGCTAAAATAACAAAATGTATAAAAGTCGCTATGCCCCTTATACTTAGGCTCTGAAGCCTAAGTGTAGAAGAATATCAAAAAATGGGGTGGACGAGGTTTAAGAGGGGAAATGGATGAGTATAAATACCGAGCGGGCATCGATCAGAATCAGAGACTCGGGTCACTCTCCCCCCTATACTTAGGATTTGGTCATCCTAAGTATAGCCATAAAATGGAACGATATGCAGCTGGGACGAGTGATTCGAATCAATAAAGAGGGAGGGAAAGAAAATATATACAAGGAGGAGAATATACAAGGATTAAGATCTGAAACTTTCTGATGCTGCTGATGGCAAGAGATTAATGTTGCAAGGCCTCATGCGCGGCTTTAGTGTGTGTCTTATGAGTCTACCTTACGCATGAAAACAATCTCCTCAATACGGACTAATTGTTCGTTAGCTTTGACAAAGTGTTTCAGCAGTTGTCCATTAACTAGGGATGTCTGCTCGATCTGTAAGATCTGAGATCTATACACATCCACTGTCATGCACAGCACGGACTATGAACGGACCTGTCCACTTGGATTTAAGCTTCCCTTGGAAAACCTTCAGCCTAGCATTGAACAAGCATACCTTCTGTCCAGGAACAAAGGTCTTTCGTCTAATAAATCTATTGTGTCAACGCTTTACCTTATCCTTGTACACCAAACTGTTGTTATAAGCTCGGTTTCTGATTTCCACAAGTTCATTCAGATCCATCTCTCACTATTTCTGCCCTAGGTGTGTGTTCCACTTACTCTTCTTCATTGCTCATTCGGATTTATGCACTAACTCTGAGGGCAAGTGGCACGGCTTCCCAAATATCATTCTGAATGGGGAGCTTCCTAATGGTGTCTTGTAAGCTGTCCTGTAAGGCCAAAGGACTTGGTCCAAGATCTGAGACCAGCCCTTCATGTCTGGGCGGACAAGCTTCTGCAATATGGTCTTAACCTCCCTATTTGACACCTTTACCATGCCATTGGTCTGTGGGTCGTAAGGACTAGCGACACGATGCTCGATGTTGTAATCCCTCACGAGTTTCTTCACGTCTTTATTCACGAAATGGCTACCCCCATCAGATATCAATACTTTGAGTTTGAGGATCACGAACCTAGAAATGATGTGATCTCTGATAAATGTACATACAGTCTTGCTGTCTGTGGCTCGGGTCGAGATAGCCTCCACTCACCTTGATAGATAGTCTACCGCAAGAAGGATGTACTCGAAACCATGGCTAACCGGGAATGGGCCCATGAAATCGATGCCCCAGGCGTCGAAGACATCACAAATGATGACCGGCTACATTGGCATCTCATCCTTGGAACCAAGGTTCAGGAAAGCGGTATGCATATGCGTTCGGACAAGTCACTGAATAGCGATTAAGCGGTATGCGGGGGCATATGCGGGGTATATGCGATTTCACGTGGTTTCCTAATTTTTTATTTAAAAAATTGACTACAACTGAACTAAACTTATGTATAATTGTGGTCCAACATAAGATATAAAAAAGATGACTTTCATTTATCCATCAATCAAATATCAATACTTCGATAGAACAGTTAGCAAATATAATAATTAATAACAATCACCAAAATCAAAATATGTAAGAATATTAAAGACAACTGAAATTCAAAACAAATAACATTAGCAAAAGTACTGATTAAAATAGCATAAGAAAAATGAAATGTTCGAACGATAATGAGGTACAAAGTACAAAGCAATTCTAATCTAGTAATCATCAAATTCCATTGCGATATCTCATCTTCACTTTCTTCCTCGGATAGGAGTTCTTCCTCGTTCAAAGTCGGCAATGAGGTTGAACCAGTAGCATGCCTTTGGCTTCTTCTATGTCGCACGAGATCTTCTGCACCAGTTGCATCAGCCACTAAGTTCCACGTCAGCCCCGATCCTTAGAAAACTTCATCATCTCCTTCATCTTCTTCACCAATCCAATCTCTCAAATGAGTTCCATCATTTGTGGCAAATGGATCATTTCGTTTTTTTAAGATGATGATCTCTCAATTTAGCGTTGAATCTGACATACATCAAGTCGTTTAATCGCTTGAATTCAAGTCTATTCCTTTTCTTCGTGTGGATCTACAAAATAACCATAAATATATCATCTACCACATCATTAATGAGACACAACATATAACATGCGGCACCAATTTTTTAGCTTTACCGCCTCAAAAGTGCTCCAAGTCCTTTCACAACCCAAGGAAAAAGCTATCAAGTTCAAAACTTTCAATGACATTTCCTTTTAATGTGGTGTTTCCATGCCATGCAAACCCCACCAACGAGCTATTTTCGGAAAAATAGTTAATAATCGTTAAACATATAATTCTATTAATTCTAATGAGAAATTATACCTGGATTGAAATCATCATCAATGATTGACCATTGTCTGATAGCCAAAGGTTTGCCAAATGATCCTTCTGCCCCTTCATATAAAGGCAACTCCTTCCTAGTGATGATATCTTGGATCTCTAAATCAGGATAGAAAATATCCATACAATCCAAGAATCCCTTCAAAGCGAGGCCTTCCCTCTGGATTTGAGCATTATCCCTATAAAAGAAATAGGGATTCAAAAAATACGCAGCAAGGTGGAGGGAGCTATCCAATCTTCCTTTTGACTTTGAGTTAATGGCATCAACAAAATATTTGTACGATGCTTCGACATCTTTGAAAATGCTCATGATTTCTTTTCTAGCATCTTGCAACTCACCGTATACAAATCCCATGGCTAGCCTCCTATCTCCATCAACAATCCGCAGAACATGTACCAAAAGAGAAAAGACCTTCAATGTCAAAGACACTTAAGTCCAAAATGAAGGACTCAAAACTATTGTTGAAGCTATTTCCCCCTTCTTGGTTTTGTACCATTTACGAGCTCTTTATTCATCAGAAGAAAACATAAGTCTCAACTTATCTTTCTTCTCCATCACAGATTGCAACGTGAGATATGTGGTAGCAAATCTTATTGTTCCCGACCTCGCTATCTCGCCCTTTTACGTAAATTGTCTCATCAAGCTCAATGTTTTGGCATGGTTGTATATGAATACAGTCCATTCCTTGCCTTTGTGATGGCAGTTTTCACCTTTGATTCTTTGTCAATCTCTTCTAGCATAAGGTCGATGCAATGTGCTGCACAAGAACTCCAGAATATCCGTGGGTACTTTGTTCTCAAAATTCTACCAGTAGCCATGTTAGCAGATGCATTGTATGTCACTACTTGGACTACATTTTCGGGCCCAACTTCCTCAATGGACTTATCCACTAAGGAAGCAATGTACTCTGCGGTATAAGAATCTACAGACGAGTCAATTGAATTCAGAAAAGTAGTTCCCAACTCGCAGTTGACGCAAATATTCATTATGCTCCTTCCTCTCCTATCAGTCCATGCATCCGTCATAATGGAACATCCAGAAGTCTTCCATGTATCACGATGCGCTTGTAAGAGATCTGTTGTTTCCTTAACATGTTCCTTCAAAAGAGTTTCTGAAAGCTCGTAATACGTTGGAGGCTTATATGACCTTCCATACTACCCAATTGCTTCACATATTCGAAGAAAGGAGTCACTTTTGACAACATTGAAAGGAATCTCATTGTCATTGAAATACTTTGCCACGAATGAATTCACACGTGCACGTTCCTCCTTGGCAAAGGTATCTCCGCAGGCACATCTTCTACTGAAGTTTGGGGCCTTTTCCCATCCTTCTCTTCATCAACCAAGGGTTGATTCATCTTGATGGAGACTTGCCCTTGAATGTCAGGGTCTTCTCATTCCTTTTCACTTTAATTTCCTCCATGTTGTCCATGATTTCTTTCTTCACCTCAGAAGTAACCTTGGGACAAGATATTGTATTACCTTTAATATGAGCCAAATGTTGCTTCATACGATTGATCCCTCCTGTCAAAACCTTCCGACATAATCGGCAAGTGACCATGCTAGTAGTAGTCGGATTCGCTAGAAAAGCATACTTCCATCCAGGATCATTGGATACAGGAGGAACAAAAAATTTCGATGTATCGCTCCTCTGGATAGGAGGCTCACTTCCTCTTTCAGCTCCAGGCGTAGGAGAAGAAGTGCTATCAGATGGTAGTCTGGAGGCCATAGTTGCCTAACATTCAATCATAATTACAAAACATCAACAAAAAAGGTTTAATAAGCATGTACAAATAAGAGTTTTAGGAAATTATTTGTTTAAATAATTATATTCTCATATTTTGGATGCGTGCTCAAATGTGCATTAACAATCCAAAATCTTGGTGAGAACATTCCATCAATGAATACATGTAAAATCTAGAATTAAAAATCTAGAACTAATTCATTGAAGATGAAAGGCATAATGATGTTATGTTTTTTACGTAAAGACTAACATTATGATCTTATGAAGCTTGGTTGCATAAAAAAATGACTTTGACCAAATCATGCCACTTTCAGACATAAACTGCATATGCTAGAAAGTTACCATCTGTAACCTCGAATTCGCCAAGAGAAATTACTCCCACCAATAATATTCCCATCGAAAATCCTAACGATCCTAACTGAAACAAATTTTCTTTTCGCCAGAAAAAACCCACGATTTGTCCATACCTTCCGCGTTTATATAAACCTTAACATATCATGAGCACATAGGTTCACTTTAAAAAAAACATGATATGTACAAACCTACATCGTGATACCTTGTGCACAACTACTAAGCACAAAATTAAAATTCCAAGTCTAACTCAGAATCGCCCAACCACCAATATTTGGAGATCAACTCACATGTACTGCACGAAGAAAAAATCTGACCTTTTCGTTAGGAAAATAAGGTTTCTAGCCACGAAATCCACTAACCAACTAAAAGAACATGGAGGAGGAGGCGCGGTGTCGCAGCTAGGAGGAGGCGCGGTGCCGCGGTGGAGCTGGGTGGAGGAAGCAGAGCTGGGGGGAAGCGGAGGAGGTAGAGGAGTTGGGAGGAGGAGGCGGAGATGAGTGGAGGCGGAGGAGCTCGGGGGAGGTGGCGATGGAGGCGCAGTTGGGAGGAGGATCATGGAGGCGTGGGCTCGCACAGGGGAGGGATTAGGGTATCAGGGTATCAAGGAAAAGGGGGTTAGGGTAACCGGGTAACGTGGGTAATCGGGTATGGGACTATGGGTAATCGGGTAATGGGGGGTTACGGGTAATCAGATCTAGTGATCCGATCCGACAGCACATTAGAGCACGAAGCGGGCGCACGGTCCGCATATGCGGCCGCACAGCCCGCATATGCGGGCCGCATATGCGCAATAGGCGCATATAGAGGGGCTTCACGAATGCGGCGCGTCCAACGGTCCGCACGCGCATATGCGACCACATATGCGGCCGCTTCAACCGATTTCGTGAACTCTACTTGGAACCAACGGTTCCTCCCATTCGCTAGCATACTGGATACGACTTCACAAAGGTGAGAGCATCGCGAAATAGAGTCGGCTGGTATAAGCCACATTGTAATACCTTCCATGCGATCCTCTTCCCGGAGTGGTGTCCTCCTGCCTCCAGACTATGGCAAAAAGTAAGGACTCTATGATGTTCCTCCTGAGGAATACACCTCCTCCTGACACAATCCGGTCCTTCAAAGAAAAGAATTGGATCCTCCCAATGGTAATGTCTCGCATCCGACTTGATTCGGTCTATGTTGCTCTTGGGCCAATCATCGGGAACTTTCTTCTAGACAAGATAGTTCACTATATTGGCATACCATGGGAGTGAGTCGATAACAAAAACCGACTCATCTGGAAAGGGGTCTCGAATAGGTGTATCATCAGAAGTATCAAGAATTTCGAGACAGGAGAGGTGATCAGCCACTACGTTCTTCTTTCCAGGTTTATCTCTAATGTCCAAGTCAAACTCCTGGATGAGTAAAATCCACCTAAGAAGGCGCGCCTTCGCGTCCTTCTTTTCCATTAGGTACCGTAGTATTGTATGATCTGTGAACACAATCACCTTAGATCCGATAAGATGGGATTGGAACTTATCCAAGGTGAACACCACTACAAGCATCTCCTTTTCGGTAAATGTATAGTTACGCTGAGCGAGGTCAAGCACTTTGCTTGCATAGTGTATAGCGAACGGGATACCATCACGCCTCTGTCATAATACAGCCCCAACAGCAAAATCTGAGGTGCCTGTCATGATCTCAAAAGGAAGAGACCAATCTGGGACTTGTAGGATCCAAGCGTCCATGATCATCCTTGAAGTAGCTTAAAGGCCTCAAGACATTTATGATCGACAATAAACTCCATGTATTTGCCTAAAAGATCAGTTAGCGGTCGGACAATCTTGAAAAAACTTTGATAAATCTCCTATAAAATCCAACATGCCTGAGTAATGACAGCAATTGCTTTACATTAGTTGGTGGCTGGAATCGCCTGATCATGTCCACCTTGGCAGGGTCAACCTCCATTCCTCTCTTGGAGATGACATGCCCTAACACAATGCCCTCCATCACCATGAAGTGACTTTTCTCCTAGGAGAGCATCAGATTGACCTCACAACATCTTTTGAGGACTCGGTCCAGATTTTTAAAACAGGAATCGAAGGAATCATTGTGGACCGAGAAGTCATCCATGAAGACTTCCAGGAATTCACCGACCATCTCGGTGAATACTGCAATCATGCACCTTTGAAACGTACTGGTAGTGTTGCATAACCCAAAGGGCATGCGCCTGAAAGCATAGGTACCAAAGGAGCATGTGAATGTGAATTTTCTCATGTTCCTCAGAAGCGATAGCTACTTGATTGCAGCTCGAGAACCCATCTAAGAAGAAGAAGAATTCTTTTCTCGCTAATCATTCTAAGATGTGATCGATGAATGGTAAGGGAAAATGATCCTTCTTCGTCGTAAAATTCAAGCGTCTGTAATCCACACAGACACGCCACGACGTGGGTACTCGTGTCACGATCTCCTCTCCGTCTTCATTGGTGGTCGTCTGAATTCCCGACTTTTTCGTGACAACATGGATAGGTGCCACCCACTTGGAATCGGAGATGGGATAAACAAAACCCACGTCGCATCATTTCTCAATTTCTTTCTTCACTACCTCTCGTAAATTTGGATTCAACCTGCGTTGGAACTCACGAGAGGGTTTACCTTCATTCTCAAGGTATATATGATGCGAACACAGAGCGGGACTTATCCCGTGGAGATCGGAGATGCTCCAGCCTATTGCCTTGCGGTTTTTCTCCAAGATCTCTAGCAAGCAAGATTTCTGCTCCTCGGTCAATCGCGAACTGATGATGACCGGAAATTTCTTCTCTTGTCCCGCAAGGAAGGCATATTTCAAGATTTTGTGTAATTATTTGAGCTCAGGTAAAATATGGTCATCAAGGAAATATGGCTCAATCAATTCTGTCTCTGTGTTGGTAGTGGATGGATCTGTCTTTGAAGCAACTGCCACCAACTGACTCAATTCTGGAGTCGGGTCGTCAAAAGTATCCAAGCAATTGACGAAAGTCGCGTCCGACTCATCATCATCATCTTCTTATTGTCCTAAAGAGGGAAGGACTGACAAGTCCAGCTGGGCCTTTGTGTCATCGAATATGTAGAAGGATGCATTTTCTGTATGATCTGCGCTATGTTCGTTCCTAAGGATCTCGCAAACTGTCCCATGTACAAGATTCTCTCCAGCGAAGAGGGACTCATCGGTGCTAGCCGGGTTCTGTCTCCATGACCCAACGGTGTCTACATGAACACAATCTGCTTCTGACGAACTGTACTCGGTGCTTGATTCGGAATTTGACCTCTGCCACCTTGTCTGCTTCATCTCAAGTTCCTCATCTCCGCTTGGAGTTTGGAACTGAATTTTCCCGATCTTGTAATCAAATAAGGCCCCTGTTGTTCTAAGGAAGGGCCTTCCGAGAATGATCTGGGAATCTCTCCAATTTCGAGGGGTCTCCATATCAAGGACTGTAAAGTCCATCATATAATCCCGACCCTCGACTTTGATGATAATGTTCCTCAATTCTCCCTTGGACCTCTTGGTTGATTTGTCTGCGAACTGGAGTAAGGCTCTGGATTTCCTAACATGTCCTAGATTTTGCCGCTCATAGAGGGTTGTGGGCATCAGATTAATTGAAGATCCATTATCTCAGAGAGTACATGCAAATGCAGTGTCATCGACATGACTCACCACATAATGGGCACCCATGTCCCTTCGCTTCCTTGGAAACGCATTCTTGATGGCGCAAGTAGTGGCTACTGACAAAACGTGCTTCTCAACACGGCTTTGGTTTTCCTGCTGACCGTAGTAGGTGTGCATCTCACTTTAAGGTACTTCTAAAATGCAGGTGTCATATCCACAAATTTATCAAAGGGGATTGTGACCTTGATATATTTATTGCAAAACTCAACCATTTCAGGGTCATCTTTTTGGATTTTTTTGGATTTCTTCTTCCACTCTTAAGGGCACGGGGGAAAGGGATTATTGATAACAACTCAGATTCTAAAACTGAAATATTCTCATTCAAACAGGAAACTGAGTTATGTATATGACTGGGACTCTGACTCTGACATTGACTCTGACTCGGGCTGGAAAGAAATTCATGAAACGAAACAGATGGTGCATCTACTGCTACTCCTGGTGCGTCCTCCTCATATGGAGCTGCGGGCTCTTCGTCAGGCTCACTTGATTCATTGTTGGTGCTCCTCTCCTTCTTCTTGCCTTGGTGTTTTGAGGACTTTGAAATCCTCTTATTCCGATGATGTCGGTGATGGTGGTGGGGATGTTGCTCTTCTGCCTCCAAGTTCTCTTCAGGTAGAGACTTGGTGGTGTCTTCCTCATGTACCCACGCCCGATCAGGTATGGTCACGGTCCTTCCGCTCCTGAGGGACATATGATTAACATTATCGTACGAAATGATCTCATGTTCAGATATAGAATAATCTGAATAATATACATGATCGCGTGGTCGATGTTGACCCTGATTCAGGCTATTGGGGTTGGCATGAACCTGGGCAGGAATTGGGGTCTTTGGTGCCATCTGTTGATCCTGGTGGCGTGAGACACGGTTCAGATCTGTTCTTATATCAAGGTAATCATTATGTATATGTTGAACCCTATCAGTCAAAGTTTGGATGACCAAGGTGAGGGACTCCAACTCACTAGGCTGAGTGATTCTGATGTTTATATTGGCCCTGCTGGCCTTGCCGGTACTGTTGCGGGTGGGATGGTGCGGTGTAAGGTAGTGGAGGGCAAGGCCTTAAATATCGATTTCGGTCACCATTTCCGTGACAACCAAAACAGAATTTCGATGGAATTTCGGTCGAAATTTGGATCATTTCGGTCATTTTTTGTAATAGGACCTCCATATTTCGGTCATTTCGGCCATTTCAGTCGAATTTCGATTTCGACTGGATATCGATATTCGACGGAAATTCGACCGAATTTCGTTGAAATTTGAGGCAATGGTGGAGGGCCCTGCTGGCCCGAGTGAAATGTGTGTTGTTGCTGGTGCTGTTGAGGCTGGTATCCTTGTCCTGGTCGGGACTGTACAAAGCGCGGTGTGGGGATGGAGCTGGTTAGTTTCCTGGTAAGCTAGGGAAGGTCGGTGTGGCTGACCATTCCTTATCCTCGACTGTCTGCCGACAGGGTCATGGTTGTACCACAGCCCATTGATCTCAAACATCTGCTGAGGCTCCTCGTAAACTGACTCCACCTGTGGGGTTGCGTACTGCTCCTGCTGAGTGTACCGTTGCTCCTCAACCCAGTTGCTCTGAGGCTCCTGTACCTACTCCTGTACTAGATGAACTCGGTGTACAGGTACAGGTGGTGCAGAAGGGGCAGGTAGTCGTATCTTGGCTACCTTCAGTTAATTCCTCCACTTGTTTCGACAATCGTGAAAGCGCCTCAAGGTCAGTGGCCCTCTTATGGATCTTTTCTACCATGGTGAACTTATCAGCTATTATCTCCATGCTAGGGATTAGGTCATCTGTCAGATCCACTACAGTCATCCTAGATGTCTCATTAGATAGGCTTGAGGAAGACACCTGATAGGCCCTGGTGACCTGAGATCTACCTGTTTCTGTCATCTGCTCTAGGATCTTCCATACGGCATCTTCGTTCTTATTCAGATAACTACCTCCACAGGCTGCACTCACTAACCCATGCATTTCCGGAGTCATACCATAGAACAAGGTATGGACTAAGATTGCCTTGGTAATGCCATGGCAAGGGCATTTTTGTGTCAACTCATCGAATCTATCCCAAGCTTCATGGAATAGTTCGTGGGGACCTTGGGAAAAGCTAGCGATCTTCGTCCTCATCTGGTTAGTCCTACTGAGTAGGTAGAACTTTTTCAAGAATAAATCTTTGAATTGCCTCCAGGTCGTACATCTAACCCCAAGATTCTTCAGCCAATGGGCAGCCTTATCTCTTAAGGCAAACAGGGTAGCCTTCAGCCGGATGTAATCTTGTCTAGCCTTAAGATGGTTAAGGTTGTTACACACCAACTCGAAGTCTCTCAAGAAAGCATATGATTCTTCTGTAGCATTTCCATTAAACTTCGGTAGCAGACCAAGGAAAAGGGGCTTCAGCTCAAATGCCTCTGGGGTACCTCCAATACGAGCCAACTATGCATCTCATTCTCAGCTGGGTTGTAGGCATCTATCATAGGTCTATCTATTCCAGCTGCCTCAATCACTTGTCCCATCCTAGCCATAAGATCTGCATTTAGTTGCTCAGCTCTAGCTAAACGGGCAAGGATTTGATGCATAGGATCATCTCTGTGTTCCTCTTCATCTGGATTTTTCTTAGGCATCATGGTCTCAAGTTCGTCCTCTTCACTTGAATAGATAATGTGGTATAAGTTAGAGGATGTAGTAATGAAGACATTCTTACCGACGCGAAGGTCTTCCTCGATGAGATGAGAGGAGAGCAAAGGGATGGTTTGAGGGTGACCATCCCGAAAGTGAGAGAGCCCGAACTCAAGAGGGTTATGAGCTCGGGTTGGCCCAAATTGCACCCGAGCCGATGAAGACACAGTTCGTGAGGGGTTCAATGAGAGATTTGCGAAACTGGAGTAAATGTCCCCCCAATCAGTCATCTTTGATGGCAAAAAAAAGAATCGGGAGCACAAGTGTGTAAAGATAGGATTTGACTCCTACCTAAAGCAAGCAATTGAATCACAAACGCTGAGTTCACACTCAACACGGTGAAGGACCCAAAGCTGGGTCCGATTAATCTGGTTGATTTTAAGTGTGATTTTCAAGCAAATAGCAAGGATTACGTGGCCTAAAGGGAAGTCGGTTCAAAGTTGGATGTGTCTCCCATGTTTATCATGTCGCCTAAGATACCAACGTCATTCCTCTCTTCGCTCCTATCACCAGCTGAGAAGTTCAAGGACCTTCCCCTATCTACTTATCGAAGTAGGCGGAGGCTGACAAGGCTTATAACTTCACCCCGGAGGGTGCAGATGTCGATGGGAGGAGATCAATGATAGGTTATGTCTTCACTTTGGGGAATTCGGTCATCAGTTGGAAGGTTGCCTTGCAGCCATCGGTTACTTTGTCTACTACATAGGTAGAGTACATGGCTTTGACAGAGGTCGCAAAGGAAGGCATCTAGTTAAAGGGCATGGTAGGAGACATGGGTCTACGACAGGATCAGGATATAGTATCTTGTGACAGTCTCAGTGCGATATGCTTAGCCAAGGATTAGGTGCATCATGAGATGACCAAGCACATAGATGTCAGATATCACTTCATTCGTTTTGAGAAGAAGATCAAGGTGAAGAAGGTCGACACAGTAGACTAAGGTTTGAAAAAACGAAAAGTAGAACCACGTAGTTACCCTGGAATCGGGGTGAGACGTAGCCTCGAGGCGATATATATAATTTAATAAAGAATATATTAATATTATTATAAAGACAATATTATCGAACAAGTTTCCAATGTTATAAAGCAATTAAAGCATGTTTCAAGTAACTTCTCAAAAGCAACGGTAACAATGCTAGATTGCTCGTGTTAATGTAAAAGTCTAAAAGTTCAAGACATAAGATCAAAATGGTTACGAAACATGATATAAATTTGAATATTCTACTTCTAATACATGTCTAATAGTTCAAAAAACCCAAAGGAGCACTAAGAGAGGTAGCCTCGCCATATCATAAATTCCAATCAAGATTCCGGGACTTCAGGAGGCTCCTGCTCATTGATATTGGTTCCAACTACAACATCTGCATAAAGATTTGCATCTGAAGAACTATTGCTTATTGGATCATCCAATAAGTCATCCATATACTTCAACCTTGCTTCATTTTCTCCTTCATCGCTAACTTCATCATCCTGAAACTCCTACTCGTCAACGTCCACCACTGCTTTACATAAATTAGATAATACCAATGTTACTTAACTTACTTTTGTTGTGTTCAAAATAACCTAGTATGTTCAAGAATCACATTAACAATAAGCCATTACCTTTGTCCTTCATCCTCTTCCGACGTAAATTGACTTGTCTATCCGCTTCATCTTGGACTTCTACAACATCATCTTCAATGGGAGTGTTTGCATCAAGTTCTTGAAACGCTTCGAAGTCACAACTTTGGAGCTCCGACACCTATTCATCACCAGAATCCACACCATCCAAGTATAAAGGATCCTTCATGGTATTTCTCCTAATCTCTCTATACTTCAACTTTAGGTTGAACATCACGTGGACCAAATCATTCAGTTTTGCTTGTATGAGTTGATTCCTTCTTTTTGTGTGGACCTAGTGCCAAATGTCCAATATCATTAATTATGTTATCATAAATCTTAATAGAATATAGTTGTTAATATGATCAAAATATTACCTGATTAAAAGATCTCCAATTGCGCTCGCACCCTGATATACTACAAGTCAAACTCAAAACTCGGATGGAAAATTTTTGCAAATCGGGACAATCGTCCCCACATCGAGACCACCAATCTACTGAAAATGATATATTTTACTATCAAGTTTAATCTTAGATAGTTATCCATTGAAAGAAATAACTAATAAAACAAAATACATACTAACCAGAACTCCTCTTCTTGCAAGTACTTATTGCACTTTCCGTCCAAAGAAGCCTCTTGCATGTTTAAAAGCAACAATCTGTAGATCAATTTTCTCCCTTGCAGTTCGATCATCTACCATCCTCACTATGCAATCAAATAAGCCTTTTTTATCTCAAAATGTTTGGAGAATAATGGCTCGTATGTACAATGGGGATTGAGAAAGTATGCTGCCGCATGCAAGCTAGTATGGAGTTGGTGATCCCATCTATCATCCACAATATCCCATAATGTTTGGTATTCATCATTGCCCAATGCTTTCACCATTTCTTCCTTATCTCTATCCATGACCTCATAGATGAAACCCATTGGTGGATATTTTCCAAAATCCACCATCTGCAAAATCAAAACCAATGGCTTCGTCATTTCAAGTAGGAAATACCAGACCAAAAAGTTTTGCTTCTCAAAATTGTTTGACTTACACTTTTCCCTTGAGGCTTATAAGCATAGGGACTCTTCTTCCATTTGCTGGAAGTAAAAAAGGATTCTAAAAAGATCCTTCATGCTCATCAACTTCTGTAGCGTGAGAAAAGACATAATAAAACGTGTAACTATTGGTCGTACCAAATCTCCTCCTATTTGCTTCCTTGTCATGGCCAAAACCCATCCATGTGCATAGATGTAATTAATAATTATTTTCACATTCTTGTACACAAAGGCAGGTAGAGGCAATTTCAATATATCCTCCAACATCAAGTCTATGCAATGGGTTGCACACGGAGTCCGGTAAATGTGCTTCCTTTTCTCCATCAACATTTGTCCAGTCGTCTTGTAATTCGAGGCATTGTCTATAATAACATTCATAATGTTTCCTTCACCAACCTCCTCCCAATCTCATCCAACAAGTTAAATAGCATGGTTGCATTCTTCACTTTGTCGAATGCATCTACGAACTTCAAGAACCAAGTGTCTTTTGGATTGTTCACCAAGAAATTGATTAAAGAACGACCATTTATATCTGTCCAACCATCTGACATTATGATGCAGCCAGTTTCTGCCCAAGAAACCCTTGCCTCACACATAATGTCCACGATACTCTTCACTTCTTCTTTCAAAATCCAACCATATAACTCGTAAGCAGAGGGAAGCTTCAATCCCCTCCCAATGGAGCCAACAGCATCAAACATGGCTGAAAAGGAAGTGCTACTTAAACAGTTAGATGCCAACCCATTCTCAAAGAAGAATCTATCGATGGTACGAGGAACACGACTTCTCTCCTCTTTCTTCCACGTCTCATTCAATGTAGTTTGATAGCCACTTGTCCCAGTCATAGTCCTAGGACTTGGACTTCCCAATGGTGATGGGTCGGCAACAAAGAAGTCCATAGGACCCAAGGTTCAGGAAAGTGGTATGCGTATGCGTTCGAACAGGTCACTGAATAGCGACTACGTTGTATGCTTAGGTATATGCGAGGTATATGTGGTTCTACGTGGTTTCCTATTTTTTATTTGAATATATACATACACACAACAAAAGTGACTACAACTGAACTAAATTTATATATAATTGTGATCCAATAGAAGAATTAATTCGCATAATCAAGACATAATCATATCTTAAATTCTTTCAAAAAATTAATAATCATTCGACAGACCTGAGTTGAATGTTAGCATAAACGTTTTATACTTGAAAACAAACAATATAGTATAGTAAAGACCTAATCATATCTTAAATTCTTTCATAAAAATAAACATTCAAGATAACCTAATTACAGTTTCATTTTATATGTCTAAACTTGTTGGTAAATAATAAACTTAAGTTAGAAATAATCATCTTGGAGTAATCACTTTATATGCATAAACATTGTTAGTACAAAATACATTACAGTTCACTTCAGAGAAAATCACAAGAATCAAAGTATCAAATCTAAGTTGGAATAAGTTGGCTGGAATAAGAAAATCACAAGAATCAAACCTAAGTTAGAAAAGAAAATCACAAGAATCAAACCTAAGTTGGAATAAGTTGGTTGCTCGCATAAGAAAAATACAAGAATAGACATGATCTTAGAATAAGTTGGCATGCAATAAGATAAAAAATCATTCAGTAAACTTAAGTTGGCTCCCAAAAATCAAACATCAAAAAATCGGATCTGGAGGAGAAATCAAGTCCAAATCGAGTCACCTAAGCCCTAAAATCATATATGAATCTTAAGATCCAGATCTAATTACTCGATAACACCTTTAAAGTTGGAACCGGGCGTACGGTGGGCATATGCGATCATACAACCCGCATATGCGCAAGGGGTGCATAGTGAGGCGTTTCAGGAATATGGTGTGTTAAGGCCTCCGCACATGCATATGTGGATGCATATGCGGTCGCTCAGCCCGCATTCGTGAACATTAATGGGACCTCTTACCCTCTTCATGTTAGATCTAGATGGAGAGATTGATTGGTTATCACCATCAAATGGACTTTGTATGTCAAAGCTACCCGCTCTACATATTTCTTTCATCTCCATCATTGCTCTTTTATTTTCCTTTTCGTTGGACAATAATATAGCATTCATTTCATTCAACACTTCAATAGGAACTTGTGCACAACCATTCACATTTTTTTCGATCTTCGCACGATGATGCTTGAGCCTAGCGACTCCACCGGTAATCCTCTTACCACAAAAATTACATTGGACATACACATATCCTTTACCTTTTTGAACCTCGTCCATCTCAAGTTAAACACAATATTTCCATGTGGGATTACTTCAACCTCCCTCGGAATTCTGTGGGACTTTGGTAGACTTCCGCATCTCTATAATTTTGAGTACCAAAAATAAACAACATTCTACAGTTAAACAACCATCATACTTTTTTCTGAAAGAAACAACCATCATACTACCAAATAAGTTGTTAAGTTGGTCCACAACCAAATAAAACTACGGCAAGTTACCTAATGTTTTATTAAAAAGGACTCAAATAATTAAATTTAAGGAACTAGACTCAACAAAGCACAAAATTGATTTAAGAAATTAGACTCAAGTCACTCAATTGATTTAAGAACATCTGCATGGATATACATCCATAGATATTTTCCAGGTATCAGTTCAGGTATCAATTCAGACTATTTACAGGTATCGGTTCAATACATTCATATAGGCATATACAGACTCAATACATCTGCATATAGGCCCACTACATTTGTATATAGGCATATAGGCTCAATACATCCGTACTATTTACAATATCAGTTCAAATGATATATTAATTTCGAAATCCAAAAACTTTCTTGTTTCAAGGTCGTTCACATCCATGGTTTTAAAAAGCGTCGCCTCGAGGTGTAAAGGTGTACGCCATGAGGCGAAGCACACCAAAATCGCCTCGAGACGCATGCCTCGGGTTCTTTGGATGGGACATACACCTTGACTTGGCGTGAGGTGTTCGAGGCACGAGGCGCTCGAGGCGTGGCGGAGGCGTAAGCCTCGAGTACGAGGATTTTTTTTGTTCTATTGCATACAGATTATATTTTTGTTATGTTTGTGTTTTTGTTTCCATGTTAAACCCCGCATATTTCTATATATAGCTCCATGCAAAGAGAAGAGATCGCTTGAAACAAGCGAAGCTCCATGATCTAGTATACATCATAATCAATTTATCATACATCTACACATACCAGTTCTATTGCACGATAAACGTTTTTATTGGTTGCAAGTTTGCAACTTGACGTTGTTATTTGGTTGTACAAGTTGTGAATCTTAGAATAGTTATCACATATATAAAGAAGCAATGTTGAAAAATAAACACGTGAAGTAAACTAATTTTTTTGTTTTATTACGAATAGCTGAATAAAAATAATATCATTAATGCACCTACCCCCCCCCCTAGACCCCCCCCCCACCACAAGCTCGCTGACCGGGCAGCGAGACCCCCGTCTTGTTGGGGTATGATATGGCAGGAGGGGATGCATATGACGGTTCTCCAACTACGTCCAGGCATATTAATATTTTTTTACTTCACGCTAAAGATTATGGTTTCTATTGTATTACGTATAGACTTTAGTTCAATACTCATATAGAGTCATTGATGTTGGAATTGGAACTTAATATTCTGTATATTAGTAGCTTATTATTAGTTTTTTTTTAACTTCAATGCCTCCATCGCTTATGTATTGTATCTTTTACTAGTTCTAAATTATTCTTGAATGTGTTTTTTTGCAAAAATTAATATTATTATATACTTTTTTCAATGTATTTTGCTTTCATTTTAACTTTTTTCCAAAAAAATTGAGGCTTACGCCTCGCCTCAATTTCAGAAAAACACCTCAGACCGCCTCACGCTTTTTTAAACCTTGTTCATAGCCATAAGTATCAGTCCAAATGATCCATACTAGTTAACAAAGTTAAGTAAAAAAACTAAAAAGAAAAGAATCTTATTGTTGTTTGTAGGGCAGAGGCAGAGCAACTTTGCGAGGGATTTTCCAAGCAGCTGGAGGTGACGTTGTGGGTGATGTGTGCAATGTGGTTCCGGAGAAGAGACACGAGAGACTTGGCGGTGACGGCAAGTCGGTGATGCAGCAGTTAGATGCGACGAGGCTCGACGGTGGCTAGGGTTTTTTGCTGCGAAAACAGAAACTCAATGTTGGTTTCATCGAAGGAGAAAAAAAGTTATAACTGGGTCACCCACTAATCCCAAACGTGTGGATCGCCTTGCCTCGCCCCACCTCGCCTCACAACGCCTCACCAATCGAGGCGCCTGCCTCGCAAAAGCAAGCCA
The DNA here is from genome assembly GCA_037367405.1 of Ottelia alismoides. Classification (NCBI taxonomy): domain Eukaryota; kingdom Viridiplantae; phylum Streptophyta; class Magnoliopsida; order Alismatales; family Hydrocharitaceae; genus Ottelia; species Ottelia alismoides. The sequence goes on along the minus strand of JAZKJV010005896.1, from coordinate 241,823 downwards.
AAGTGCTCGCCTCAGAACGGATTTTGGGTGCCTAGTCTCGAGGCACGATTTTTCAAACCATGAAGCAGACAATCCAGCTGATATGTTCACAAAGGCAGCTCCTAAAAACAAGTTCAGACATTGTTTGGACTTGCTCAATGTCGACAGTTGGCAAGTAGCCCTGAGGGGATGGAGGCAGCACGATGAAGATTGGCAAAGCTTCTCAGAGGATTCAATTCAAGGTGGATATTGTTGATATGCCTTAAATCCTAGTCATCTGGCTCGAGTTGAAGAATTATGTATGCTTGTCCTCCTATCGTACCATATCCCAACAAGATAGGGGTCTTGTTGCTCGGTCAACGAGCTTGGGAGGGTCTAGGGGGGAGCATGTGCACTCCCCCCTACAGGGGTATAGGGGCAGTGCCCCCGATAATAAATTTTAGGAGCAATTTTATTTGTATTCGGGTATATGGATCTGTTTGTTTCAGGGATCCGTCTATACGGGATTAGTATATAAACTCCCTAGAATTATGGCTCTAAGTATCATCCCTACTCTCTTCTTTCTCTACATAGTTAAAACAGATCACCGATGCCCAAAAACGTAGCCCACTTACGAGTGAACCCCGCGTGTTTGTATCTTGCTTGTTTCATCGTGTTTGTACGTGTTTTCTTCCGTGATCCGCAACAACATATATCTTCCATCTTATCTTTAAGCGTGTAATTCCTCGTCAACAATCTCTCTTTATGTACTCATTCTTGTGCTCATTCTTCCACCAGGAGGCTATACATCTATCTCAATGTCTTCATCTCTACCGCAACTCATTTCTACACATCCAGATTAGGTTTCATCTTCTTTCTAGTGGCATAAGTGCTCACTTCATACCCCAAAAGGATACAGCAACTTATATTCATGCACATGATTTGGCATCGAAGAATCTTGCTATGGACCAGTTTTACACCAAACTCGATTGCTTCAAAATGCTTAGATCAGCTTGTAGCATACTCCTATCTAAAGCATAAACCTAAAAAACATCTAAGCACACGATTTCTCACAACAACATCATTACGGGCCTGCGATTTGTTCCGAGGAAGTATACAATCCACAAACCAACAGAGAACAACAAATTAACGGCAAAAGGGACGTCCTGAGCATTCACACATCGGAAAATCGCTATTGGATTACCCGACAGAGCGACGATGGAACCGGCGGCGGCGGCGGCGGCGGGGATGCGTGCGTCCGCGCGGTGGCGCTGGGGAGAAGGAAGAGGGGCTTGGAGCGAGAACCGGATCCCCGGCTTGCGGAGACGAGGGAAGAGACCAGCCGCCTCATTGCAGCTCTCGCTCGCCGGTTCGCTCCTGGTTTTTTTCCCACCCTTCTACTGCTGGGGATTAGCGAACCGGCTGTTTATGACGGGCGAACCGCGAGAGTGGGGGAAGGCAGCGAGCTTGGACCGGCCGGGCCGAGGGATGGAGGGGTTTGGGCGGGTGTCCTGGAAGAGCGGACGAGCGCTGGGAAGGGAGGGAGGGTTTTGCAAAAGTAATTAGGCACCTTGCTACTTTTTATTTATTTCTAATGTTAGTTAGACAACTAGGATCAAATTATGGATGATGGTGATGGTGAAAATGTATTTTTCCATCAGCAAGAATTCTATTATTGATATACAGATAATAGATAGTAATAGAGTTAGAGATGTTATCGAGGAAAATAATAAAATCAAGTGATAACAAAATGAATAAAAATATGCATGCCAAATAATGTATATTATAATAAAACATATAAAACCCTAAATTATAATAAAAAACAAAATCGATCTAATACAAGTATCCCATACCTCTATTTGATCCAAAAATTTTGTGTCTCGAGTTCTGGAATGAATCTTTCATCCCCTATGCAAATCTCAGAACTTGAGTTTTCACTTAACAGCCCATTTCAGTTAAGATTGTTAAGCCTCAAGCATGATCCACCCCTTGTAGGTCTTGCCGGAAGGAGAGATCATCGAAGAACAATGAGGATAAGTGTCGCAACAAAGTTGCTTCTACCACCTTGTGCTTTAGTTGAAACAAAGAAGACAAGGGGAGGAGGTCGTTGTCAAGATCTGCACCCTCTCATTTGAGCATTCAAGGCGAACTACACTCACAACTGTTAATTGAGCCTACAACCCATCTCCACCATCAGTGATGAAGTGATCAAAGCCACTGACCAAGTTGCTTCTACCATCCTCCATCATTGATCCACTCACATCAGATGCTTCCTAAGACTCTAAGTGGACACCTTTGGGTCACACGATCAAGCATACCAGCCAACATTCATCAATTTGTTGTCAACCTAAAACTACCATCAGATCAAATCAAGGCATCCATCAAAACCTACCCACAACCACTGAAGAGGTTATGTGTGCCACGCTTTGATTGGGAATGTTACAAGAAGTACTTTGCATCTTCACTTATTCTCGCCAAATCCCCCACCACTCTTCAAGCCATTTGACCCACACAAGGGAAGGGGTGCAAATTACAATGAGATAAGATGGTAATGGCAACAGCTAAGTTCATCTAATGTGAGTTTAAAGATCATTTTTCTTGGAATTATTGCAAATTAATCCATGTATTCTAAGATTTATAACTTATTGCTACTTGCTTAGATTTTGATACATTGAACAATTACTGGGAAGTTGAACTTTGCCCTTCCTTTTAAGATATGTTCCTTGTTTTTGGAGCTTCAGTGAAATATACATGAGTTGTTGAATATAAATTAGCTTTTTGTCGTGATTAATTCATAGAAAGTCACTGAGAAAATATTTTGGAAGCATTTTGGAATATTACGTGGGTAAATGTGTTTCTAATTTCTTTGTAAAGGAATTTGAAAATTATTGCATTTTGTCATCTATAGAAATTGTTTAGCGAAATGCTTATATGATTTTTGTAGAATTCAATTTGTAATTACTTTGAAATCTTATAGAATGCAATTTGTAATTGCTTTAAAATATTATAGAATGCAATTTGTAATTACTTTAAAATAGCATAGAATGCAATTTTTTTAGAATGCAATTTATAATTGCTTTAAAAATCTTATTAAAATCTTATCTAGATCTTAATAAGAGGAATTTAAAAAATCTCTTATTTGTCTTTAAATATTGGAGAAATAATTAAGTATGTTTAATTGTGGTCTACTATTTTAAAAAATTGAAAAACTCATTTATGTGCAATGTTTTTGTGGCATTTTAATCAACTCGTCTTATTGTTAAAAAATCCATACAAATTAAATTGGCTCCCTGATTTATATTAGCATCAAATATGTTTTTCCATTAATAAATATTCTGTTTATAGACCAAAATATAGAAACTTTCAAAAACTACAAAAAATCATGAAAATTTGATGCATTTTCTAGAGATAATAAAAAGTAGTGCTCTATATTCCTTATAAAATGTAGTATATAGGAAAAATAGTAGCATAGCTTTTAAGAGACATTTTACAACATCTCACTATTTTCACATTAGCCCTTATTTCTATTTTAAATCTTTTTAAATTTATTTTTGGTTTATTGTATATTTTTACTTTATTTCAAAAATCTTAAAAACATTAGAAGATTATATAAAGATAAAATATTTTGTTTTTATTACATTTTAACACTTAAATTAAAATTTAATTTGAATATATGGAAATTATATATAATGCCTATTTTTTTACATATTATAGGCATAAACAAAATTCCAAAAGTATTTAAAAACTTGAACCAAAATAACAACAAAGCCTTTTCCTACATTAATTAGGGTCGGTTACATGGATTCTTTGCCTCCATTTGTATCTATTTTGCATTATTTTAAGACTTAGATCTAAATAACTAGGATCCCTTCAAATAGTCTCCTTCCAACGCTTATTGGACCTCGGCCTCCGTCTTTTGACAAGCTCAACATCCTAAATTTCATATCTGTTTACTAGTGCATCATTCGACCTAATTTGCAAATGACCAAACCAGCTTAAGTAGTTTTCTCTCATCTTATCCTTTATTGTAGCTACACCAACCTTCTTTCCGATAACATCGTTCTGAATTCGATCTTTTCATTTATGACCACACATGCACCATATCATTTTCATTTATGTTATTGTCATTCTCTACATATGTCTATGGTTTGCATGCCAACATTCAGATCCATAGAGCATAGTTGGTCTTACAGCTACTTTATAATACTTCCCTTTGATTTTCAAATGAGTTTTCTTATTACATAGAATAGTAGAGGCTCTTCTCCACTTTAGCTAACATGCATTGATTATATGAGTAACATCTCCATCAATTTCTCATCATATTGCAAAATTAATCCCAAGTATATAAAAGAATCTTTCTTTTAAATGTTATCTTCTCCAATCTTCACCTCAGATCCTTCACGACTACTTCCATCAAAGTGCACTCCTTATATTTAGTCTTGGATTTAGTTATACGAAATCATTTAGTCTCTGTGTCATTCTCCAAACCTCAAGATTCTCATTTACTCCAAAAACACCAAAAAAATAATAACAATACACACATTGATTGAGTACAATGACCTAGACACATGTGACCCACTTTGAGTTGCTTGCATCCTGGAATCAACCTAGAACTTCACCTGGTTAATAAAAGAAACAAAGATTTTGCAGATTAATCAAACTCTGATTGAGTACTGCATTGACATACCATTACATATACATTAGTCAAATTTATTATCTAGTGATGGAAAACAAATTTGCCTCTTTAGTAATAAGGAATTGTCATAGTATAGGAGGCAAATTTGGATCATGCAAAAACCACACCTTCGAATATGTGGAAACTATTTTACTTGATAAGTATACCAAGGTCGAACACAGGGACACGAGCCTCTTCGTATATTTATCGAAAATTATTGTTTAATTCAAGAGTGAGTATTTTATAGTTTTAGGTATTCATGCAGATGCAAAATAATATGCATAAGAAATAATGCAAGGAATGATGCATGTCTTTTCTATTTGATTTTTAAATGTAATTAAAATGGAATTCAATGTGTATGATATGCTACAAATGACTATGCAATTAATAAATGACTATGCTATAGATGTGATATACAAATGTGCCTAAAGAATATCAAATCAATGAGCAATTAAGCAGAGGTTAATTTCAAAGACGAATTGAGCATTTAGAAGTGAAGAACAAGCATTTGTTAATGGCAACTTTTATAGAGCAAGAGACACTATATATCATCAAAAATCACCACATCTAATTTAATGTTAAATCAAGAATTTAAACGACCATTAGATAGAGGATGAAACAAGCATCAAAATGAAACTAAAATCATGCAATTTGGAGTTAAAATGCTCAAGACAAGATAGTGCTAGGGGCATAAATGTAATAAAAATGCATACAAATAAAAGATAAATAATCACAAATAGGCCCTTAGAGGGTCCTATTTCTAATTTTCAAAACCTGGAGGGGCCCTTCTGTAAATTCTCCATTGCGCAAAGGGACCTCTTTGTAAATAATGAAACCCGGTTGGACCTACCTGTAAATTACCACAGGCGCGTACGTGACGCACATGCCTGGAGGACCTATATGTAATATTAGAAAATCCAGAGTCTCCACTGCAAATTGCACATCCCCTCCCGTGTGGGACACACGAGGGGGATAGGCTCGGGAGGTGGTCGGCTCGGGTTAAACGTGACTTCGACTGGTGCTCCGAGGGGGCAGCTTGGTCTCCGAGCCTATAGGGTAGACATCAAGGCATGGGTTACATCAGGGTCATCCGATCCATATGATCGGACGGTGCCTGCTTCTTCGTGCTCCGCCGTCGATCACCGGAGAAGGTTGCGCTTCGATGACACAAGGATCGCTCCTCCGTGCTCCACTCATCCACCCGATTGCCGATGAAGCTCGTAGTAGCCTTGGCGTCGAAGTTTTGATGGCCGAGAAGGTGCGGGGATGACTTGGTGCTAATGACGATGAAGCCTTGCCGGAGGCAGAGCTGTAGAATGTGCCTCCAGCCAAACTCCGGCCAATGAAGGTGTGGGCACCTACAATTGTTAGTGTAGCCGAAGCAGGGTTGGTTCGTGGAGTTTTGAATGAAATGGAGGTCCATGGTGGTGAAGGAGCGAGGGACCAATGGTCTTCCTCTCCGGCAAAGCAGAGGAGAAGGTGATTGAGGTCGACGGGGCTCTAGAGAAGGGTAGGGGGCAAGAAGAGTGAGTAACGAAGGTGGTGGGTGTCTGGTGGAGGTGTCGAGATGTTCAGGTGGTGATGGAGATGGTTGTAGGTGGTGGAATAAATAGGAGAAAACTAGAGAAAAGTAAGGAAAGAGTACCTGGAAATTTGAGGAGGAAGAAGGTGGTTAGAGGCTTGGGCTAAATATTCATTTTTAAGCATCAAAATCATGTAAATAAATAAAGAACAAAGAAAAGAAAATAAGGCGGATTGGATATATGTATATATATACAATATGACTTATAAATATAAATATAACTGCAAGGTATATTTATAGACTAACCCCTGAGACCAAGTCAGCATGGATTGGTCGACAAACCAATAAGTAGGGGGAGATAAGGAAAGAAAACCCTAAAAATAAATTAAGACACACTTCATGTACTTTTCCACTATTTATCAAATAAATATAAAACTTCAATGATTTTTAGTTACTTCATATGTACATATTTTTCACCAAACTCTTTTCCTAATTATTTCTAAAAATGTATATAAAAATACAAAAATAAGTTAAAAATATTACCCTGTATATATGCCAAGAAACCCAGCTTGTAAATTGTCAAAATCTCAACTTCCGAACGTCATAACTTCTTCATACGAACTCCAATTTCACTCTACTCACCTTTAAAGTTCATAAAATAAAATTCTCTAATTAATAAATGTTTTCATCGAATTCGGAGTCCATTTGCAAAAAGTCGGTTTCGGGACCAAATGACAATGGGGTTTCTGGGCTATTTATTTTATGTAGAACACATTATTTATAGTTTTATTAATTTTATAATTTCTAATTATTTTCAAGATCTTGTAATTTAACCCTAATTTATTTCAGAATTTGGAGCTTATTTATTATTTTAATAAAATCAAAAATCCTAAATTATAGGTAAAAATGAACTGGATAACTTATACCTATATTTATTAATATATGTAAATTAATTTATTAAAATCCTTAAAAATTCACACAACCCTTATTTATTATTCTAATAATTAAGAAAATATAAAATTAATATTTAATTATTTATTTATTAAATTAAAAATCCAAAACCTATTTATCTATACATATTTATTAATATAATATTTATATTTCAAATAACATTTATTGTTTATAAAAACTAATTATTCTATAATTTAGATAATTTAATTATTTACATTTCTTGTTTTTATACCTATTTAAAATAACTTTATTTACTATTTAATATTGAATTTAAAAGCAATTTTACACTTCTGGCCACCCAGGTGCTGACACGTGTCAACACCTGGTTCATCTTCTCAAAGAAGCCGGTACTGCAGTTGTTCTACCCGACCTTCTTCACCTATTTTTCTAGCGCGCCTCATAACTCATTCATGCGATCTAAACCCTTGGATTTACTCCCTTAACAACCTAGACATTCGACCACCTTTAGATCTAGCTTGGGGATCACAACATCTACCTATTTATACCCCCAAAGTTGACAGTTCGCAACTAACTCGCTCATAACCAACTGAAGCTCAGGAACTCATTGGTCGAACCCCAATCTTCCTCGCCTCGCTCCGCTCGTCCAGGAGGTGACAACTCCAAGCTACGGTGCCCGTGTGGAAGAAGGACCTTTGGGGACGAGTTCCAAGGCGAAGCTCAGCCTTGCATCGTCGCCTTGCGCGCGTCTAGCTCCGGCGAAGATCGACCGTCGCAGCAGCTACAGAGGTAATACACCTCTACATTCCCAGATCTCTACATCCACCTTTATTAAATTTCTTCTCGATCTTCGTGCCACGATTAGCATGGCTAATCACGTAATTAGTTAGACTAATCATCTAGCTTACACGCACACCCAAATTCGATTCACAAATTGTTTCAAAGCAATCCAAATCGCGTCTCCTTTTTTCTTACATTTCTCACGTACATTTCATTAAGTCTGGAAACCACTATTTTGATCTTGCAAACACTTAATCCATCGGCCGATTTCTAGCAAATCGAGCGCATAAACTTGTAAATTGCATATCCATCTTGCATCAGGAGCGAATTCAAGTCAACTGGAGCCCTAAATCATCAAGAAATTCGTGATTCCAAGAAGCCGTAACAAACTCCATCATCTCCAGGAGCAGAGGACCGTGAACTTCATCGAGCTTTCGCCGCCGCTCTCAGTCAAGTCCGACCACCGTCCACCACGGGCGAGCTCGAGGGTTAGAGGAGCTAACCCTCTGGCCTCGCCGGAGGTCCAAGTTCGTCGCCAGCAGCCCGTGGAAAATCGGAGAAGAAGCGCTCGTCAGCCACCTGCGAAGAACCTGAAGATCCTCAGGAACAGTCCCGTGCTACAGGTTGTTGACACGTGGAGGCAGCGAACGGTCCAGATAAGCGCTCACATTATAATCCTGATCATCCATCTGAACCGGTGGAAAAATTGCAGACTAAATCCAGAAGAGTTCCAGAATTTCCAAAGCGCTCCAGAACTTTCCAAATATTACATTTAGGTCCCTGTGCAGGGACCTAAATGTAAAATTTCTTATTTTCTTTTCAGAACAGTCCCTGTCGAGGACCTTTTTGCAGCATTTTTTCCTTTTTCTTGCAATTATACCCCTGATCTGTAGGGGGGTTTTTGAATGCCTTTTTGACATAATTTTTCATAGTTCATTTGAGGGTAGTTACGCAACTACCCCAACAAGTTTTTCAGTAACTTTCGTGTACTTTTGTCATGTTTTCACCGTGTTTTGATTCGTAGCAAATTGTCTCCGTTTTGATTTATTTTTGTGTGATCTTCGAGCCCGTTGCTCAACGGTTTCACCTACTATATAATATCATCTATATTTCTTCTATATTTTACCTATTATATGGTAAGTAAATTGTGTGAAAAATATCACTTTGAAAAATAAATAAAAACTGAAAAAGAATAAAATCAAATAAAAATTAAAAATAAAAAATCCCATAAAAATTGTAGCTTTTTCTGTGACCGCTTTAAGAAGAGATAAAATAATCACAAAAATATTTTCTCTTAAAAAATTCAAAATACCCTATTATGCCTCCTTTTGTTCGATCCAGGAATACTTCCCTGGTTAAATAATTAGTGTAAGGTTTTTTCTTAATAAAGTCGATCTTTGTTTGATCGACTAGGATCCTTTTGCGGTTTTCTATACCGACGACCTTTTCTTTTAAAAACCGCAAACCGATTTTTAGCCCGCATCAAAATGGTGCCGTTGCCAGGGAGGCGTTAGTGTATTTTGATTTTTTTACATATATTTTGTGATTTTATTTTCTCTCCTCTTATTGTTTCTCGTAGCTTTTCTTTGGTTTTTCTTACGGCTTTTCTCGACTCGTCTCTCGATTTTCTTTAGCTGCTAATTAATTTTTGCAAGGCGTGCAGGATCAGATGGTTTCTTAGGAAGCCGAGTCAGTTGAAAGAGCAGAGGCCGATTCCTTCTTTACGAGTCGGCTGCAGAGGGTAGAAATTAATTAGTGTATTTTTGTAAAAGAGAGAAAGAGAGAGAGAAGTTGTATTAAACTCTAGTAGAAGGGGTCCACTAAGGACATCCCGACTTGTACTCCCCCCCCCATTTTTTTGGGGTCTGATTTGCCGAGTACCGTGTATTCGAGGGACCAGGACACCACCACGGTTTTCTTGCCTCAACAGTTTTTCCGTGGCTTTTCTGATAGATGCTTGCTTAGGTTTTTTTTATTATTCAATCTGATTGTGCTTACGTAGTTAGTCTTAGGGCTTGCAACCTAGGTGCATGATTTTAGGATTCTTATAAAAAGAAAATAAAAAAGTAGACGTTTGCTTGAAAAAACTCAAAAAAATTATAAAACCCCAAAATAAAATCGGGACTGCTAAAGATATCTAACCTAAAAAACATAAAGATTCATCTGATTTGGGAGAGTAATCCACGCACATCTTCTCAGAGTGCGCGAGCGAGAGATGACCCATAAGGCTAGAGCCAAAACCCCGTATTTCTCGCGAAATACTACTTAGTCTATGCACCTAATCACTGTTCCTCAGTGGGTACGCTCGGGTAGCCGGAAACGGTCCGGGTTTACTTAGCAGAGTGGGAGGTTTAGAGGACACTGCGCAAGGCTCCGTCTTCAAGTAACACGGGTAGCCGGAAACGATCCGTACTTACTTCCATACTGGCTGAGTGCAAGTGATTCTCTGTAAAGACTCGAGCCAGTGTTTTGGAGAAACTATCGGGCATCTATCAGCTCGCATCAGCTCGCGATAACCAATTAGACTTGTTTGCTAATCACAACCCTAAAATCGACAAGATAAAAGATCGAATTCTTACGGTCTTCATCGGGTTGTGTTGGTGAAAGTGGGATTTGCTTTGTGTTTGCTTGCGGGGCGTGAGTTGCCACGGCTTTACGTATTTTCCCCTCTCCTTTGAATCGTAAATCATGCTCTCCCGATCATTCTCTTGATATCGAAGATGACGTCTCAACGGCTTTTATGCTCAGACTCCGTGAGCTTTCGACCGTCCACCGTCGATCGTACATCTTCACAAGATTGGGATGACTCTCTTCCCAAGCTGGTCCCATATGATCTCGAGGGGAGTCAGACCCAGACTCCCTCGCCTCCTGACCAGAATATTGAGGCAGACCCTTGCCTCAATACATCAAGATATCCAGCCGATTTTTCGCTGAGTTCTTACGAGAGCTTTTCTTTTACAGAAGATTTGAAGCAGATGGCTCGCAGCAAAGGACCAGCAGATGAGAGGCCACCAGCTGACGAACATCATGAAGGAAGACCAGACTCAGCCGTAGATATTACGACCGGGATTCTTGACACGCTCCAACAGATGAACATCCAAATTCGAGAATAATTAAGAACTCAGAATAAGTTGCGGGTTGAGATAGCCGCGCTACGAGTAGGGGCCGGGAACCAATTACCGCCTGCAGTGGTTCCCACTACTTTATGGGAAGAGTATGACCCGGGTGTGGGAACGCTCCATCATTGGATTCGGCTACCGCCAAATCAAGGGTCATACGAGTTGAGACCATCATTCATATCACTGCTTCCCAAGTTCTACGGGAATGCCACAGAGGAGTCGTTTACCTTTCTACAGCAATTCGAGATGATTTGCGGTTCGACTAACTATACGGGAGTTATGTAGGAGGTTGTCCGCCTCAAAGCTTTTCCTTTCGCCTTAGCCGATAAGGCGCTTTACTGGCTAAGTCACCTGGGAAGGGAAATTTCTACATGGGATGATCTAAAGTCCACATTCCTGCGTAAATATTTTCCTCTGGGGAGGACGAACATGATGAGAAGTCAGACCTCCAATTTCACGCACTTCCGCATGAGTCTTTCCATGAGGCATGGGATAGTTCAAAGACCTTAAGGAGAGATGCCCGCATCATGATATACCAATGAAGGTGCTAGTTCAAAATTATTTTGGAGGACTCCAGCCAGATATCCAGGGGCTAGTGAGTACCGCATGTGGCGGCAGCTATTTGAACAAGGATGCCGAGTCAGTCTGGACCATCTTCGAAGGGATGACTGAGAACTCGAGAGTCGTTGACTCTACTCGGGCATTTAAGAAAGCCCCTTAGCCACCACTTCACCGAGAGCATCATAAGGTGACTAACATCTCAGAATCTGAATCAAACACCAACATGGGCTTTATTAGCGAGAAGTTAACATTGGTGGATGTAATTTAGATTCAAGTCCAGGACTTACAGCCGCTGCGAGAGTTGGAGAAACTCTCATCTCTACCTCAGCAGCTGAGTGATCTTTCGAAGAAGGTTTCTAAGATTCAACTTCAGTACCAGCAGAGCCAGTCTTCTTCGACCGCACAACCTACACGGAGGATCTTACCCGCTCCACCCACCCGTCAGATTCACTACGTACAGAGTGAGCTAGAGACTCTACAGATTGATTGGCATGAGGATCAGTCTCATGCCAATTCCGGACAGATCACTAGCACTGCAGATATGGAGGTTGAGTCGCAAACCACTCTCGAGATTAATGGGATTTGGTATACTCCGATTCAGCAACCGAGTATACCGCATCATCAGTAGCAGCCGTACAGTCAACCGCAGCATGGACGTCCACATTTCCAGCACTGACAGAATTTCACACAGCACCAGTCTCACCAGAATGTTTCTCAGAGACCACAATCATATCAGTATCCTGCTCACCATTCACAGACATATCCTTATCAGCAGCCGCAGCAATCTTCCTCCACACCGCAGAGATTCTCCCAGCCTTCCACCTCTCAGAAATACACGCCAAGGCAGGAGAGAGGAGCAAGCCAGGGCCACCACACCGAACCTGAGATGTTTTCACAGGCCCATGCATTAAATCAGATCATGGATATGCTTAGTAGGCTCCAGATTGCACATAAGACCAAGATGGAGCAGGTTAACCGTCGTCTGGACGAGTTAACTACATCGAAAACCACTCATCCAGCCTAGCCTCAGATGAACCCAAACAATAAGAGGAGGCATCCATATCAGGTAGATACTACATGTACGATCTCTTTTCCTGAATTTTTATCTAACTTCATTCATCTCAGGAGCGGTAGATCACCACGAGCACCTGTTGGAGTAGAGGAGAGGGCACTAGAGGAGCAGGAGCAAATCCATGAGCAACAAGAGTCTGATGCTGAGGAAGAAAATTAGCACGTTGATGAGGACCATCAGGACTATCAAAGAGAAGGGAGCGATGCTGATACAGTTAACATGGACACTGGCGAATCAGTCGATGAAATCATGCTAGACCATGCAGATACTCCCGAGAAAAACATATCTTCCCCTTTTTAGAGAGTTTTGTACATAATTCTGAAACTCTCGATGTACAAGCTGATTCCAATATCAATAAAAATTCCGATTTTCTGATTCCTGACATTGTTCCTTTTCCCGATGCTCTGTTTGGAAAAGGAAAGAAAAATAACAAAAAGAATGTTGTGACTCCAGAGACTAAGCGTTTACTAAAAGATCACATCTTTTTGAAGATCCCGCTTCATGACGCCTTAGTTTCCTACGCTTAAGAATCAATTGAAAAACTGATGCACCACGCGTAGGAAAAAGAGATCCCGTATAGAGAAACATGTTTTGACTAAGGCTACATCTTGTGCTATTCAAAATAAGTTACCAAAGAAGAAGAAGGACTCAGGTGCACATTATGTCAGATGTGAGATCGCAAATGCCGAATTCGATCGCACTCTTTTAGATAACGATTCCTCGATCAATTTGATACCCTCTTCTTTACTCGATAAGCTCGAGTTAGGTCCTCTTTACAAATCCCGCGCGATCCTTCAGTTTGTTGATAGATCTATAAAGAGACCTAAAGGTATATTAAGGAACGTTATCGTAACCGTGCAGGGTCTGCAATTCCCAGTGGACATTACGATCCTGGACATGGAATGCTCTACACAGTTACACCTTACCCCAATCATTCTTGGGAGGCCTTTCTTAGAGACCGCAAAGGTTCTCTTCGATTATGATACAGGGAAGGTAGCTTTTCGCGCTGAGGGTGAGAAGGTACATATAGAGATGGCGAGAGATTCCAACACATCTAGTGATGCATCTTCTAATTTTTTGAGTTCTTTAGCCACCTGCGATTACATGGATGAGGTCCGTCTTGACGACCTCGAAAGATATCAAGTAAAGACCCAAGAATGTTTAACAGAGGACGGGTCCGAGACTATAGTGGGTGATTCTCCAGAAGGTACTTTATATTTTAGTTTGGATGATGAGAAGCAAACGGATCAGACTTCTGAAGAGTTTATTGCAGACCTTTCAGATTCAGAGACTTTACACAATTCCTCCACTTCAGATGATCTAGAGACCGAATTTCATTTAGCTGAGTTGTTTTCCTCTGATCAGTCTGAAGATGAGCATAGTAGCGAGTCGGGTGATGTTTTGAACATCTTTTGTAGTCCGACTCTAGAGCACATTGAAATGGTGGATAACCAAATCACAGACAAATCCACAACCGATACAGATCCCAATATACATATGGATGATGTTTCAGCAGAGCCAGAATCTACCTTACCAGAATTAAAAACTTTGCCACCAAATATGAAATATGCCTTCCTTGCGGGTCCACATCGACAGTTTCCGGTCATTATCAGTTCATCTTTGACCGACGAACAAGAATCTTGTTTGATGGAGATTCTAGAAAGAAACCGCAAGGCTATTGGGTGGACTGTATCCGATCTCTGCGGGATTAATCCTACTTTGTGTTCTCATCATATATATCTCGATCATGACATCAAACCCTCCAGAGAATTTCAGCGTAGGTTGAATCCGATTTTACAAGAAGTTGTCAAGAAAGAGATTACAAAATGGTGCGATGCGGGCTTCATTTATGCCATCTCCAACTCTGAATGGGTCAGCCCATTACATGTTGTCCCGAAGAAGTCAGGAATTCAGATGCTTAAGAATGAGAGTGGAAAGGAGATTTTAAAGAGAGTAACCACGTCGTGGTGGGTGTGCGTTGATTACAGAAAATTGAACGCCGCGACGAAGAAGGACCACTTCCCTTTGCCTTTTATAGACCAGGTCATAGAACGGTTGGCAGGGAAGGAGTACTAATGTTTCCTTGACTGTTACTCTGGATACAACCGGGTAACAATTGCTCCTGAAGACCAGGAGAAAACCACCTTCACATGTCCGTTCGGCACGTATGCCTTTAGACGGATGCCCTTTAGATTGTGCAATGCTCCTGCTACTTTCCAGATGTGTATGCTTGCTATTTTGCGGACATGGTTGGTGATTTTCTTGAGGTTTTTATGGATGATTTTTCAGTCTATGGTGAATCCTTTGACGATTGTTTAGCGCACCTAGACCAGGTTCTTCGGAAGTGTTGTGAGGTAGATCTTGTTCTATCCTGGGAAAAGAGCCATTTTATGGTTACACATGGGATCGTGTTGGGGCACGTCATCTCCCAGTGAGGCATGGAGGTTGACCCTGCCAAGGTGGATGTCATCAAGCGCCTCGAACCACCATCCAACATCAAACAGTTACGGTTATTTCTGGGGCATGTCGGCTTTTACCGACGGTTTATCCAAGACTTCTCCAAAATTGCCTGACCGTTAACTGAATTATTAGGCAAAGACATCGAGTTCTTGTTAGATGATAATTGTCTTAATGCCTTCCTCACATTGAAAGAAAAGATTATCAGTGCTCCTATCCGACAACCGCCTGATTGGTCTCTACCCTTCGAGATCATGACAGATGCTTCAGATTTTGCGGTCGGGGCTGTATAGGACAGAGGAGGAATGGACTTCCCATTGCCATCCACTATGCCAGCAGAACCTTAGACGATGCTCAGCGTAATTACACAGTGACAGAAAAGGAGATGTTGGCAGCGGTATTCGCTCTAGATAAATTCTGATCTTATCTTCTTGGCTCGAAAATCACAATCTACACAGTTCATTCAGCTATCCGGTTTCTGATGGAAAAGAAGGATGCTAAGGAACGCCTTCTTAGATGGATTCTATTACTTCAGGAATTCGATTTGGACATTAAAGATAAACCTGGGGTAAAGAATGTGGTAGCTGATCACCTCTCCCGATTACAGACAGATCAACCTTCAGATGAGTACACGCCAGAGATTGCAGAGAGATTTCCTGACGAGAGCATATTTGCAGTTACCGAACTTCCATGGTATGCAGATATAGTGAATTTTCTAGTCACATAGAAAAGTCTGCAAGGTTGGCCAAAGAATCGAATTGATAAACTAGTTTCTGAGGCACGATACTACCATTGAGAGGATCCGATTCTTTTTCGTGAAGGATCGGATTGTGTTTACAGGCATTGTATTCCTCAGGAGGAATATAATAGTGTCCTTACTTTATGTCATTCTTTAGTGACAGGAGGACATCACTCAGGGAAGAGGACAACGCAAAAGGTACTTCAGAGCGGATTATGGTGGCCGACTCTTACTAGAGATGCCTGCACATTTGTGAAGAGTTGCCCAGATTGTCAGAGAGCAGTAGGGACAGTCAGTGCTAGAGATGCAATGCCGATGCGACCCGTCATTATTTGCGAAATCTTTGACGCATGGGCATAGATTTCATGGGACCGTTTCCTTCCGGCAACAGCTTTGAGTACATCCTTTTCAATGTAGACTATGTTAGTAGATGGGTGGAGGCTATACCCGCACGAACCGCAGACAGTAATATAGTTTGCAAGTTCCTAAGGGAACACATTATTTCACGGTTCGGGATCCCACACATTCTTATTTCAGATGAGGGTAGCAATTTCATTAATAAGGAGGTCAAAAAGCTAATGAAGCAATACAACATTGATCACATAGTAGCTTCTCCTTACCACCCACAGACGAACGACATGGCTGAAGTTTCAAATAGGGAGGTGAAATCAATTCTTCAGACATTAGTACGACCAGATAGGAAGAACTGGTCACTGCTTCTAGATCAGGTTCTTTGGGCATATCGTACTGCATACAAAACTCCCTTAGGTACTTCACCATTTAGATTGGTTTATGGAAAGCCGTGCCATTTGCCAGTAGAGATCATGCACAAATCTGAATGGGCTATTCGAGAAATTTTACTGGATGCACAGAAAGCAGGAGCCAAGAGAAAGATAGATCTGAATGAGCTGGTAGAGATTCGAAATCAGGCATACGAGAACACTCTCATTTATAAGGACAAAGTGAAGAAATGGCATGACAGACATATTCGGCACAAGACCTTTGTCCCAGGGCAGAAAGTCGGTTGTTAAATGCGAGATTGAGAATTTTTCTTGGCAAATAAAAAAGCAAGTGGGAAGGACCTTACATAGTCAGAACGGTGCACGATAATGGAAGTATAACAATATCAGATGTGTCACGTGGTGCAGAGTCGTTCGTGGTTAACGGGCAGATGCTGAAGCACTTCGTCGAGACTACTGATCATCTGGCCCGTATTGAAGTGATCTATTTTGTACAGGAATCATGATCATTCTTTCACTACATCTCATCCTGTACAAATGCTTTTGAGCCATTTGATTTCTGGAGATCCACAACACTTGTATATTCTTCGTAGACCACAATCGTCCCCATTTTTGCTCGTCTTCTGTGCTTAGGATACCAGATCCTAAGAATAGGGGGGACCGATTGTTCGTTGATTGACGTTTTATATTTTGTTCTGATTCTTATGTATATCCTTTCTTTTTCACAAATCACTGGTCTCCGATTTTTGGCTACACTCTTTTCTATACTTAGGATGCCTTATCCTAAGTATAGGGGGGACCGAGTGATTTCGATGATTTCGTTTTCTTTATTTCTTTTGTTTCTTTGTTGTATATTCTTTTTACTCAGTCACCTCGTTTTTGCTCTTCCATTATACTTACGATGACCTGATCGTAAGTATAGGGGGGTTGACTGACTTGTACTCTCTATTCTTTTTCACCCACTTTTACTTAGCACGAGTTATGTCCTCCTTTTTCTCTTTTGACGCTATGAGGACATAGCACAAGCTAAGTATAGGGGTGTGCGTATATATTATCTATATACTTTTGTCCATAACTCGTACTTTTATATATTTTCTATATCTATAAAATCCATAAAAAGTGGGTAAGGGTTAATTTAAAATCTATGTATGTATATATATATTTATTATTTATAAAATCCTTGTAAATAAGTAAAATATGTTTAAAACTTTTAATTAAAGTCTGTAATTAAAATATGAATTTAAAATTTTGTATTTAAAAATTGTATAATACTTATTTAAAATCCTATTTATTAAAACATGTGTAAAAATCATTTAATCCTTGTAAAATCCCTTCTAGATAAAATCTGTAAAATACATTAGATATTTAACTCAAATAAAATATATCTTATAAAATTCATGTACAAAAACTTGTTTATAAAAACCAGAAAATCCATAAAAAATACATAGTCTTAAAAGTCATAAAAATTACAAAAGCCTTAAAATCCATAAAAATGAGTAAAATTCAGAAAATATACTTCACAAAAACATGGTTGCATTTGCATTCGCATTTTTCAGAATAAGTTTGATTTCTGGAATTAAGGATTGAGTCTAGTCTAAAGGATGGAGCTTGATTACGACCTTTAACTTTTGTTGTAAGATGCCTAGTTAGGATTTGGAATTTAGACTCTTCAGGTCTTGTGACTTAAAATCTTTGGGTTCCATAAGACCATATTCGGGAAATCAAGTCATATGTGCTTAAGAAGACCATTTGGTGTCATCCGTACAACTCTACACCAGTGAACCAATCTTGAACACATGCACTCTGCACTTAGCTCAACTCGCATGGAGTTACGAAGGGCAGTACATCTTGGTAGTGCGTTTCTATCCTTATCTTTGCGGCATTGACGTCTAAAGACGAGAGAGATTGGGGTTGCGATAGTTGCTTCGGATGAGGGAAGGATCTGCTGACATAATTTTTCTAAGACCTCAAAAAAGGGATGGAATAAAAATATGCTATATCCGTCGAGGCACAAAAAGACGAATGCAGTGCAAGCAAATTACAAAGTCAAATCAAAGAAGAAGCCATCGAATACAAATACGACCACAATGGTCCAAGCTTCCACCAAAAATGCCCGCACATCTTTGTGGAGACTTAGCTACACCGGTTGAGCTTCACAAGGAGATGCGTCTACACTGGTCGCACTCTACTTCTTTTCTCATTCTTCTACTTTCTCTCTATACTCGATTGTGGACATAACACGAACTGACCTCAGAAGGGAATACCTCCCTCCCCGAGGAAAGAGTAGCTGGATGAGGAAGCCGTAGAAGTGTATAGCCGGGATGGACGGTTTCTTCATTTCTCTAAGCAGGAAGAGCTAAATCAATTCACACACTGTACAAATTGACTTCAAGGATGATAGAGTTTGCGATATGAATAAGTGAGTCTGAACTAGCTGATGAAGTGATCTTGAATAAGGATTTGTGGAACTTGAGGACTGTTGAGGATAAAATCGTAATCCTAGTTAAGGCTCCGAAAAAATGCTTGTTTCAGGCCCGATCGAGCTCTGTCCTTTGTCTGTTCTCATTAGTTTAGGAAAACAAATTCATTTTAACTTTCTTTCTTTTTCACTTACGTTTCAAATAAGTGTTTGCTAAGGGACTAGCAAAGTTTAAGTATAGGGGGTTGATGAATCCATGATTCATTAACTTTCCTGTCACATTTTGTCTTAAACCCCTTAACAAATGCATGTAAATATTCATTAATTCCCATCTTTTATTCAAACTTCATTCATGAATAAATATTCATTTTTAAGCATCAAAATCATGTAAATAAATAAAGAACAAAGAAAAGAAAATAAGGCAGATTGGATATATGTATATATGTACAATATGATTTATAAATATAAATATAACTGCAAGGTATATTTATAGACTAACCCCTGAGACCAAGTCAGCATGGATTGGTCGACAAACCAATAAGTAGGGGGAGATAAGGAAAGAAAACCCTAAAAATAAATTAAGACACACTTCATGTACTTTCCACTATTTATCAAATAAATATAAAACTTCAATTATTTTTAATTAATTCATATGTACATATTTTTCACCAAACTCTTTTCCTAATTATTTCTAAAAATGTATATAAAAATATAAAAATAAGTTAAAAATATTACCCTGTATATATGCCAAGAAACCCAGCTTGTAAATTGTCAAAATCTCAACTTCCGAACATTATAACTTCTTCATACGAACTCCAATTTCACTCTACTCACCTTTAAAGTTAATAAAATAAAATTCTCTAATTAATAAAGGTGGTTTCATCGAATTCGTAGTCCATTTGCAAAAAGTCAGTTTTGGGACCAAATGACAACGGGGTTTCTGGGCTATTTATTTTATGTAGAACACATTATTTATAATTTTATTAATGTATAATTTATAATTATTTTCAGGATCTTGTAATTTAACCCTAATTTATTTCAGAATTTTTGAGCTTATTTATTATTTTAATAAAATTAAAAACCCCAAATTATAAGTAAAAATGAACTGGATAACTTATACCTATATTTATTAATATATGTAAATTAATTTATTAAAATCCTTAAAAATTCACACAACCCTTATTTATTATTCTAATAATTAAGAAAATATAAAATTAATATTTAATTATATATTTATTAAATAAAAATCCAAAACCTATTTATCTATACATATTTATTAATATAATATGTATATTTCGAATAATATTTATTATTTATAAAAACTAATTATTCTATAATTTAGATAATTTAATTATTTACATTTCTTGTTTTATACCTATTTAAAATAACACTATTTACTATTTTATTTGAATTTAAAAGCAATTTTATACTTCTAGCCACCCGGGTGCTGACACGTGTCAGCACCGGTTCATCTTCTCCAAGAAACCGGCACTGCAGTTGTTCTACCGGACCTTCTTCACATATTTTTCTAGCGCACCTCATCACTCATTCATGCGATCTAAACCCTTGGATTTACTCCCCTAATAACCTAGACATTTGACCACCTTTAGATCTAACTTGGGGATCATGACATCTACCTATTTATACCCCCAAAGTTGGCAGTTCGCAACTAACTCGCTCATAACCAATTGAAGCTCATGCATTCATTGGCCGATCCCCAATCTTCCTCGCCTCGCTTCGCTCGTCCAGGAGGTGACAACTCCAAGCTACGGTTCCCGCGTGGAAGAAGGACCTTCGGGGAGGAGTTCCAAGGCGAAGCTCCGCCTTGCATCGTCGCCTTGCGCGTGTCTAGCTCCGGTGAAGATTGGCCGTCGCAGTAGCTATCAGAGGTAATACACCTCTACATTCCCAGATCTCTACATCCACCTTTATTAAATTTCTTCTTGATCTCTGTGCCATGATTAGCGTGTCTAATCACGTAATTAGTTAGGCTAATCATCTAGCTTACACGCATACCCAATTTCGATTCACAAATCGTTTCAAAGCAATCCAAATCGCGTCTCCTTTTTTCTTACATTTCTCACGAACATTTCATTAAGTCTGGAAACCACTATTTTGATCTTGCAAACACTTAATCCATCAGCCGATTTCTAGCAAATCGAGCACATAAACTTGTAAATTGCAGATCCACCTTGCATCAGGAGCGAATTCAAGTCAACTGGAGCCCTAAATCATCAAGAAATTCGTGATTCCAAGAAGCCGTAACAAACTACATCATCTCCCGGAGCAGAGGACCGTGAACTTCATCGAGCTTTCGCCGCCGCTCTCAGTCGACTACGACCGTCGTCCACCGCGGGCGAGCTCGAGTGTTAGAGGAGCTAATCCTCTGGCCCCGCTGGAGGTCCAAGTTCGTCGCCAGCAGCTCGTGGAAAATCGGAGAAGAAGCGCTCGTCAGCCACCTACGAAGAACCTGAAGATCCTCAAGAACAGCCCCGTGCTACAGGCTGTTGACACGTGGAGGCAGCGAACGATCCAGATAAGTGCTCACATTATAATCCTGATCGTCCATCTGAACCGGTGGAAAAATTGCAGATTAAATCCAGAAGAGTTCCATAATTTCCAAAGTGCTCCAGAACTTTCCAGATATTACATTTAGGTCCCCGCGTAGGGACCTAAATGTAAACTTTCTTATTTTCTTTTCAGAATAGTCCCTGCCGAGGACCTTTTTGCAGCATTTTTTGTTTCTTTTTCTTACAATTATACCCCTGACCTGTAGGGGAGTTTTGGAAGCGTTTTTGACATAATTTTTCGTAGTTCTTTTTCAGTAACTTTCGTGTACTTTTGTCGTGTTTTCACCGTGTTTTGATTCATCGTAAATTGTCTCCATTTTGATTTGTTTTCGTGTGATCTTCGAGCATGTTGCTCGACCGTTTCACCTACTATATAATATCATCTATATTTCTTCTATATTTCACCTATTATATAGTTAGTAAATTGTGTGAAAAATATCACTTTGAAAAATAAATAAAAATTGAAAAAGAATAAAATCAAATAAAAATTAAAAATAAAAATCCCATAAAAATTGTAGCTTTTTCTGTGATCGCTTTAAGAAGAGATAAAATAATCACAAAAATATTTTCTCTTAAAAAATTCAAAATACCCTATTATACCTCCTTGTGTTCGACCCAGGAATACTTTCCTGGTTAAATAATTAGTGCAAAGTTTTTTCTTAATAAAACCGATCTTTGTTTGATCGACTAGGATCCTTTTGCGGTTTTCTACTCCGACGACCTTTTCTTTTAAAAATCGCAAACTGATTTTTAGCCCGCATCAGTTGCCGAGCGTGCTCACCCTAGGGCATGGAGCTCGACGGTCACCGAAGGTGCCGCAACATGGTCAAGGTTACCACAGGTCAACACTGGAGCAAAGAGGTCGTGATGTCCCTCCTTTGACCTTCGTTTGTCACAGGGAGGCGAACAAGGGCTAGGGATCTAGCTCTGAATTGGTGGAATTAGTAGATCGGAGGGAATGAAGGCGCGAGATGAGGGCTTTAATGGTTGCGCATGGATGAAGGAAGATAAGGCTACAGAGGGAGTGGGTTAGGCTATGGAGAGGGCAACCGAGGCGAGCTCCAAAAATGGAAGGAGATGGCTGGTTGCGAGGTGTAATGGATGTGGGAAGGAGTCGTTTGGAGGAGGAAGACATCGCTCCACCGTTGGATCAAGTGATCCAACAATCATGATTGGAGCGCAGATGAGGGACTGAGATCAGATCATCAGATCTAAATCCAGCAGCGGAGGGTGATGTAGTGATGAATGATGTGGATGGGGTTGGAGACTAATCTGAGGGTTTAGGATGAGGGGACGACGTGGCGAGCAGAGAGCCGTAGGATGGGAGGAAGATCGGGCGGTTGAGGTTAGAGCGGGAGGGGATGGATGAGATTACATCTGGAGATAGTATCTAACGGGTGGAAGCGAAGGGAATTGGGACGGTTGTAATGGAGGTGGGTAGAAGCAAATCCAATGGCCAGAAGGTACGTCGGGTGGCAGAAGAGGAAGCGGCCGCATGACAGCTCCAGAGAGCGCCACATGGTCGCTCCAGAAAATTCAAAAATCAATAAAACAAAGAAAATTAGGAAAGAATTAGTTAGAGACTGAATTAGGAAAAAGTCAAAACATGAAAGTTGTAGTCTTGATGAGGTCTACAAGTTTCATGTTGGTAAAAAAGCCAAAATAAGTGTGTATTTTTAGGAGTATTTTTCGTATGGAAAACACTATTTTTTGTGGTGTTGAGATTTTTGTATTTTTAATTCTTTTTAAAGGCAACACAAAATAATTCACCTAATTTTCAGGGATTTTTAATAAAATAGAAAACAAAGAAAAGGGGTTAGTGATTAAATACAATAATATTAGGGTTAGAAAATAGGTTAATTATACACAGTTAATTCACAATATAATACAAGTTAATATTAGTGATTTACTTGTGATTTTTATTTAACTATTTAAGCTTGGGGATTGATATGTAGATTTTAACATGATGTATCTGAGATTCATCATAACCCTATACTTAAACTATGCTCATCCTCGAGCATCTAAAGAATGAAGGAGTCGGATTAAATCGTGCACATGAAAATTTCAAGGTTCAATTCGTTGAAGACCCTCTATTTGAGTGATCCTAAAATTCTAGGTTCAACCACGCTTTAGTAAAAAAGGAATCCAACTTCTCTAATTATCGGACTCTCTGTTTATACATAAAATATAAGGATATGATAATTAGTGTACCGTAATCATGAGAGTCGAGTCAAGACATCACCCAAAGTTCCAGTCCAGGAGACTATCCTCTAGACCGAATCCTCAACACTAGGGAGTAAGTCTGTTCTTGCTTCAGTCAACCGTCTCATTAGTTTGTCAGACTTTGAAAGTGTAGATGGATGAACAGATGATGGAGGGCATAGGATTGCGTCTATTTTTCTTTCCCTCACATTGGAACAAGGGGCCTCTCGAGTGCCTTATTACTCAACACATGTATACTTTTTTGTTTGTTTATTGATCAATGTGTTCTCAAGAGAATTTGGAGTTGTCTGCATTTGTTTTTCCGGGAGTACACTGGGGTGTGTCTCTTTTGAGTATCTAAGATACCTTCGACACCTAGACTTGTATCACTATACGATGCAGAGCCCTTTTTTGGTGCTAGTCGGACTCCTTGGTCCTAATATCATTTGGTCCAAGTGGACACTAGAAAATGGTTGGGAGCGCTTGCCTTTGGTGGAATCTCTTTTGAATTTGACTTGTAATGATAGAGCCTATATTTGAACATTTCTTTCTTTTCTTTTCTTTTTGGCTAGCTCCACTGCTTTTACCAAGAGTCGGCGCACACTGATCAATAATTAATCATGTTTCCATCACACCCAGGCACATAGGTAGGTATCAAACGATAGCATGTGAACTTGTTCACATACTGGCTAGGGATTGTTGACACTCAGGTTTCTTGAAGGCTTCATTAACTTTATCCCATCCTCGAGTATCATTAATTAGGTCTAGACTCAAATCTCCCATCCTAGTTCCTCAAGTGATAACTCAACTCATCTCATCAATCATGTTGTTGTGAAAGTGATGTGCTGATCATATTCTTTAGAAAGTAGAGATGAAGAGTGCGATATAGCGCTCAAATCTTTCAAGCTAGGGAAGTGTGGATTATTAAGTCTCAAAAACTCTAATGACTAAGGTTCGCTAATTCAACTCTCAATATCTCAGAAATCAAGTTTCCTCAAAATCCTTAAGCCTTGAGTGCTAGTGAATGTGTCGGGAATACACCAACTCCTTGGTTAGTGATTTTTGTGATTTTTTCCTTTTGCAAGTTTTATGAATTTTTTTCATTTTTTAATTCTTTAGAGAGATAATGACTGGCCCAGGCTCATATGAATAGTTGCTATACTTCCAGCCGGTATGGATGTAAGTACGAACAATCAGACGGCTACTCGTGTTACTTGAGTATGGAGCCGTAGACAGTGTCCACCCACTCTGCTAAGGGAGACCGAAGTTCCCTCACTGAAGAGTAACTACTCATTTCTAAGCCTAGTAGCCATAGCTTATACAAAAGATTTTTTTTATTTTTCAGCTTTTTATGGATTTTTTAAAAAGGTTAATTTTATTTATAAAAAGTTAATCCCTCAGTTTTTCAAACAGATTTTTACAACAAATTTTACAAAAATCAGTTCAAGATCAACTTAAACCAAGCCCAAAAAGTTTTCAAAAATTTTAAAACACGAGCTTTGGCTAAAGTATACATACAATAATATACGGTATATCCCCTATACTTAACTTATGTCATCATAGCACAAGTGATATGAATCCATAGCTCTGGTTAAATATAAGAAGATATAGTGGAACTGAATCGGAGGGTCCTCCTATACTTAGGCCAAAAATGACCTAAGTATAAGACGACAGATACATGGGCAGTTGATTGATTCGGGTCCCCCTATACTTAGGCTGAAAATAGCCTAAGTAATGGATCTGAAATTTTGTTGGGGTATCCATGGCTTTAGGGTTAGAGGGATGTATTTGGAGGGGTGGTGAGCTTTCACAGATGAAGATGCGGGAGGGGGGGGGGGTGGGTGAGTGGATAAACAGATATGTATGTGTGCACACGTGTGTGTGAGGGGATAGGGGGTCATCTAGTGATCTACTCTTTTTTACACACGTGAGCCCTCGAATGAGGACTGCTAAAATACACATGATACATTTAAAAAAATAGAATGCATAAATGAATAGGTGACTAATGTTCCTTGAATACTTCTTCTTTTCTTTTGCGACTCCTCATAGCGGGAGCTCGTATCGAATACGACGAACAACGACTAGTCAGATTAGTTGTTCTATACAACGGAATTTAAAAAATTTCACATGATGAAACCACATGATCAAAGAACAATTCTCGGATCATTTCATCTAAAACCACATCAAGTATATGGGAATACCTCTTGTAGCCTGATTGATCTAGTCTCTACGAAAAGAGACCTCCTGTCTCAAGTCCGATCTTCAGAGAAGATGCTTGCGAGCGCGGGGATGAGTCGTGTGATCCTCGCAATGCAAGAAGTTGATCCGAGCATGGTGAACTCCTAATCTCATCGCACGAGATCAAACACCTTCTTCGAGAGCGAAGCACTCCAAAGAAGATGGAGAACCGAGAAATGTCAAGGTGACGTCACGATGGTGAAGCGACGATGACGTTCCTTCTCTAGGGTTTGGTGGACGGCCACCAATAGAGGAGAGAGAGGAGATGGCGTGTGGAATGAGAGAAGACGAGAGGCTTATTGTCTCTTGATAGCATAACCCTAGAGAACATTGAGTGCCTCTCTATTTATAGGATTTTGGGATCCATGGATCACAATCCATGGGACACACAAATTCAATAGATCAGATTGATTTGTGTTTAATCCAATGGTCATATTGTTGTTGCTAAAAACCAACAACTAATAATTTAATTTAGATCAAATATATTTGATAAATCAAATACAATTCAATCCTAAATCAACTAAAAGAAATAAGGAGATAATTAGCATGGAGATAATATCTCCCCATAAAATAGGTGGGATGGCCACCAATTCCATATAGGACTTGGTAGTCGTCCACCTATTTTTATGGAGATATGCAATCTCATGAGATTGCATATCTCCATAAAAATCTCCATTATTGTTCCAACAACTTTTGTTGTGAATTATTCTACAAAAATAATTCATAATTAATTTTGAGAATATTGCAATCTTACCATTGGAAATTTGTGAATCACATTCACAACCCAAAACAAAAGATAATTTATATTTTCAATTAATTATACAATGTGAATCCAATTCACACCAATAATTAATTAACAAACATAAATCATAATAAGCTCTCTCTAATACATTATAAATCATATTTATAACATATTATTAATAATTGGATATTGTTATCCACATTATTCTTATCCTCAATAATTAAATCACATTTAATCATATTGGATAAATATCCACATGCATCAAGATAATTAAATCACATTTAATTATCAATCTCTTAGTGCTCAGATATAATTCAACTATGGAATCATTCTTGAACCCTTTCAAGAATAATGCGCTTTCTACGCAGATACTTGGAGATAAGGGTAGGGCGATTGCATTGTTCCACGTATAGTAACTTGGATATTGAGATCACATCTCAAATACAGATCTCATGAACCTCCCACAGATGCTTGATTAAATCAAGGCTGTAGACCTAATCTTCTCATTGCATCTGAATCTCATTCATACCAATATCCAATACATGGATAAAGATCAGGCCACTTCTTTACTGAGAGGAGTCACTAAGGTATACATGGATAAAAATCAAACCTGTTTCATCACTCTCTCGAAATGGAAGCGTCATGGTTATACAATCGCTTATGATCAAATCACCCTCAGGTATTCGTAACACATGTACATCCTACATACTGGAAGACTTATGATGAAACCCAAAGATGTAGATAAATTTTGTATTGTCTTCTTTAGGGTTTAATCATCAAGTTTCCCAGTCTTGGTCATTGGGAATTGGTATCGATCGTATGCTTTCCCAAAGCATATATAATACCTTCAAATTCTTGTCATGCTTCCAAAGCATGACGACCATGCATGGAATTTGTTCAGTCCCAATCCCTCATGAGTGAGCTCATGTCTTCCGGTTCACAAGTGAACCTGTATGATCCATTTGAGAGATCGTATGACTCATACGTCCTTACATGCACACCAGCTCGCCGGTGTATAGATCTTGGTTAGGTCATCAACCTATTGGTCTGCCAAATGCACACACTCAGACATATAGTAACACATCTGTCTCTGGTCAGAGGATGCATGCCTATGCTGTGACAATATTCAACATAGGTCTTTGGTTATCTCGATCTCGTTAAGTTAACCGTTTGACTCAACTAATCTGACACCTCTGAATCACTATTCCCATGCAGAGGACCTGCATCAAGAGGTCGGCCAGATATCAACCAAGTGAGAAAGGATTGCCATCTCCTACTCAGGCTGGAGATCCTCTCTTAACAATCATTTGACGGTACTTGATGAGTCCTCAATCTAACTCTTTAGATATCCATCCAAGCACCAACCTCTATGATTCAATAATTGAATCAACAACTGTATGATCATTAAGACGACCATGGTACATAACCCTAATTGTACCAAGGGACCTATTATACAAATTAGTTATTCTTCATTTCAGATCAGGGAATGATATTCGCAATAATATTTATTGCGTAATGGCTCGCCGTGGGCTCGCATGTCCAACAATCTCCCACTATCCCAAAGAGCTATTAATGGGATAATCATTTAAACCCACACTCATGTGACAATCATAGGCTATTTAGAAAATAGCTAGGTAAGTTGATCAGTCAGACTGTTCCCAAGAGACTATGCCAAGTCCTTTTACGGCACTTGCATTTCTTCTAGTGATAGTGTTCGCATCCAATGCGAATGTTGCATCTCATGCAACCAATACTCAACCATGTTAGTCATAGTGTCCTTGATACTACACCTCAATAATTATTATAACCAGTACGCAATTTCTATTATCCTTATCAAAATACCCTTATTCCTGGAGATCTCTATCTCCTAAGATTTTCATAGTTAAGACCTTTTAGATCTCAATCTATAAAGTCTTAATTTCTTGAAGATAAGACTTAGAGATCACTATTTCTAAAGGCTTGTCATCTTTGAAGATATTGTTATTACTGCAATCAAGTGTTCTATCTCCATGGTAGGATTAGTAACAGTTTACTACTCCCACTGCATTGCAGACATCTGGCTTTTGTACACATCTAGCATACTTTCAGCTTCTCATAACCGATGCACAAAGGGCAACCGGTTTTTAACATTCTCTTCCTCAACTCTTTGAGGTGCTATCCCTTTAGATAGGTCAGTACCATATCTAGAGGGAAAGAAGCCTTTCTTGGAATTTTCCAGAAAATGGAAATGTACAAGGTGCACCATTAATGTGATGGTCCCAATACCCTCTTCTCTTTGCTTCCGAACAACTTCAAAACTAAGATCTAAGAGGTATCCTTGAGATCATATCTCGAGGTATGGAACAACTAGATTATAAAACACTTATTATTATCTTCCTTATATCATTCCAAATGATTAGGATATTATCTACATTTAGTACGATGAACACAATGGCACTCCCACTAAGCTTCACACGGTTCATCAAGATTCTATCTGAAATCATAACATTTATAGTTTCATCAAATCTTATGTTCCAAATACAAGAAGCTTATTTGAGTCCAAAGATGGAATTCCTTAGCTTGCACATCTTGCTTTCCTCAACCATGAAGCCCTGGGGCTACTTCATGTGAATATCCTCAGAGAGGTATTCATAGAGGAATGCAATCTTGACTCACATCTTGAAGATGTCACAGTCAAGTTGCGTAGCTATAGTTAGCAATATTCTGATGGGTTCAAGCATGGTCACTAAAGAGCATGTCTCATCACAAGCGATGTCTTCTCTTAGATATGCAACTCATGGCTACGAACGTGCTTTTGAAGGTCTCTACCTTCTCATCAGGTTCCCTCTTTCTTATTGAAGATCCATTTACACCTTAATTGGTCTTACCCATATAGGTGGATCCTCGAGGGTCCATATACAACATTTGTATATGAAGTCTACTTTAGACATTATTGCTAACATCCATCCTTCCATGCTATGATCTTCAGAAGCTTCATCACTTGAAGTCAGATCATTGTCAGATTCAACTGACACATAGAATCCATCTTTAAACTTATTTGAAGAGGTATTAGTGTTTCATCTTTAATTGTCCTTTTAGTTTCCAATTTTTTAGGAGCCTCATTATCTTCTCAAGATTAAATGAGTTCCTTCACTTCATTTTCATCTTGATTCTCAAGAGTCTCATCCTCTAAGAATCACATTCTCATAGATGAGATCTTTTAAGAATCTCAAGGTCATAAAGTAGGTATCCACTACCATCCTTTATTTTCCTAACGAAGTAGCACTCTCAGGTGTTAAATTCCAGCTTACTTGCTTGGAACCTTATTAAGGATATATATTATAGTCTCTACTACACATATACCTTGGAAACTAAGAGGTAATTATGCTAAGAATCATCATTGATCAAATCATGTCACATGATCCAATTGTATCTCCCTACAACTCCATTGAGTTTAGGTTTATTAGTATGAGTGAGATAGAAATGACATCCATATGTATTACATAAATTCATATAATAGGTACTGACTACCTAGATTAGATCTATTTAATCTTCCTTCAAACTTTAGTTCAAACCAAAATTATGAAATCTTTGAACATTTCAAAGGTTTTTAAGTGCAGAGAAGAAATCTCATATCACAAATAATCATCAATAGATATCACATATCCATAATGCTTATTCTGATACAGATGATTCACATACATCAATATGTATGAGATCTTGAATACCTTGACATCTTACACCATTCCAAGGAAGGGTGTATTGGACATTTTTACTTTTGAATACAATATTCACAAGTATGTAAGATTTGAACCTTTAGACAATCTAAAGTTTCATCTCTTACTAGTCTATTGATCACATCAACAGACAAATGTCCAAGGCTTGATGCCAGATCATTGTCAAATGATCTTCATTCTCTTATTGATCTTTTACGGTTTAATTTCAGTATTAGAAATGTTAATGAACCATTCATTAATTTTCTAATTTAGTAGAGCCCACTAGATTTTAGATTACTATCTGAAATATCTCCATCATAACTCTTTATGATAGGTCTATTACAGAATTCATGTTTATTCCCAACATTTAGAAATAAACAATGAGTGTATTCTAATATCTAGGTCATAGAGACATTCTCTAAGACTAATGGCTCTCCCTCTGAAATTAGGAAGTCTATTTATCCAATAAAGGTTCTTGCAACAATTGCATTAACATCCATGTGGATGACTATTAAACCTTTAAAATCAAATTTTATAGTCTTCTAATACATATGCAACCAATTGCAAGTGTTATTAGAAGATTGAGATACAATTATTAGACTTCATCTTATCAAATAAGAAAGCCAATTTCAATGATTATATGTAGATTATTCTGATGCACTATCTGAGTCCTTCTCTAAGGATTCTAGGTAGACTTGATAGTCATACTATCAACACATCAGCTTGTTGCAGCATTGGCATTCATCCAACTCTTTGGATGTCGTATGGAAGTCATAGAAGTATAGTCAACTCTTTGACTTTCCTTCTCACATGGGTCAGACCCACGCTTCCATTGCGCTCCCTTCATCTATAAACAACCATTGCTTAAGATTAAGGATCTCTTATGTTGAACTCAAAAGAATTCAATGTAAGAGTATTTCAACATTTATACATGCTTCATTCAATTCATACAATATGAATATTATGAAGCTTCATGAATGACTAGAGTATAGACAACAGCTTGATGACACTCTCACATATACATACATTTAAAAACTCTTAAAACATTGTTCATGTAGGTATTCAAATATTTTGAATACATCATCTCTTATAGAGCCACCATTATGCATGATGCAGTGAACCATGTCATTCATGATTAAAATATCGAGAACACATATGCATGCCTTAAACATCTTCTTAGATTTTATAAGGATTATTCGACAATTACGATCTTCATCGACATGTCACTTCCAAAGTAAAGACTATAGAGACATACAAACCCTAGGGTTGTAGTCCTATTGTCTATTTAATTGTCATCCTCATTATTATGAGGAAACTTGCACATTGCAACCACATACAATATGTGTTTAAATGCAAGTATAATATTTTGATCATGGATCCAATCCATGATATTTCACTGGTTATTATTTAGTATAGTATTGAGTGGGTTTATGAAGGATTATCTGAAATAAGAAATTTGCATATATATATATATATGCATACACGTTTTAGTTTGATTTAGGAATTTTTATATCAAAGTTGTCTTGCCTTGTCAACATTGAAAGTTCATTCCCTTAATCACTTTCAAAGTGAGAGATATACTTACCAATATATCTCAAGCAAGATCTGGGATCTCCTTTCTTATCTTTGTTACATCTCAATAATATGAGAACATGTAACTCGGATAAAAAAGAAGCGGGAACACATTCCACCTTGCAAGTCCAACTTGCATCTCTCAATTCAGTCTTTAACACCCACGCCCACCACCTCTAAGGCGATGTTGGCCTGTCATTAATTGAACCAACCGTCAACAGGAATGCAACTCGCTATGCCCAATCCAATATCGCCCCAATAATACGAGGACTCGATATTGGGGTCACTACGCATACGTCCTTACTCTTTCAAGAAGCGAAGAGTCCGATCCAAATGGATTGTATGCAGGAGCTGTCACTTCGGACATGCGTCTCCTACATACAATATCTGACGACGGAACCCTTCGCCTTGACGGGAGACCATGGATGCCACTTATGTGATCCTCCATATTAAATTCAAATTCTAATTAATCATCATGAATCATATCATTATGATTAATTCTTCCAAGGGAAATACACATCTATTCATAATAGAGTGTTTTTAATTGGATATAATTAATTCAATCTCATTAAATCAATTATCAATCAAATTCAATCAACAAACTTGATTGTTTTTACTTGAATATATATGGTATTATCTCAAAGTACGTATTAATTTGAATTTTAATAATTAGAAAAATACATCTTGAATTCTTTGGCATTATCGAGTCCCTACCCGCTGTCATGGCCAGTGCCGGCGGGAGTAGGACAGACCGCACACGTGCAACCTGCTACCCCAACGATCCCTGGCTAGACACCATATCCACCTCAGGAAAGGATAATGCTAAAGATCATTGTGTACTTGAGATGATCATCGGTTCTTCAACCAAAATTATACCATATAGTAACAATCAAAACAATTTTGATTATAAGGAAATTTGCTAAATAAATTCCCAATCCTATTCAAGCAAGTTGTTTGTTGATAGTGTATCTAATTATGATCTAGATCAAAACTAATCAATTTATTGATTGAGGCCATGCCAATTAAGGAAATAATCATCACTAAATATTTCTCAACTATTTTCCATAATTATTCCAGGAAATTAACAATTAATTTCACTAGATGACAATAACATGGTTCTTGATTAGAAATGTAATTTCAGCAGTGACCCCTAATTACTAAAATTAACATATCTCAATCAAATCAAATCCAAATTACGCAAAATCAGTTTCCAAAGATTGAGAATTTGATTTATGACAGAATCTAAGTGATATTTCACGCATTTCTAAGCGTATCAAAACAATAATTAACTCATTAATCATGTTAAGAGTCGCAGTTCCCGCAACAGTGAATACATGTTTATTTAAAAGCCATATCTCGAGCAAACATAATCCAAATAACGTAACTCAGATCCTATGGTTTCCTTATTTAATGGGAAACAAAATCCAAGTGAGTAATTCGTGTTTAAATATTTTAACTAGGGCCGAAAGTATCCACTAAACAGAGGTGAGAAAATAAAGTGCGATGAAAACTTTCACAACCTTAACGAACCCAATCATCCCTAGGTTTACGGATCGTATCCAAAACCTTCGACCTAAGGATTTGATACCACTTGAAGGATATGGAATAATCCTCAAGCGCATCACTGAAGCATGAGCATTGTATCAAATACGACGAAGAACAACTAGTCAGACTTGTTGTTTAATGCAGCGGAATTTAAAAAATTTCACATGATGAAACCACATGATCCAAGAACGATTCTCGGATCGTTTCATCTAAAACCACATCAAGTATATTGGAATACCTCTTGTAGCGTGATTGATCGAGTCTCTACGAAAAGAGACCTCCTGTCTCAAGTCCAATCTTTGGAGAAGATGCTTGCGAGCGCGGGGATGAGTCGCGTGATCCTCGCAATCCAAGAAGTTGATCCAAGCACGGTGAACTCCTGATCTCGTCGTACGAGATCAAACACCTTCTTCGAGAGTGAAGAACTCCAAAGAAGATGGAGAACCGAGAAACGTCGAGGCGACGATACGATGGTGAAGCGACGACGACGTTCCTCTTCTAGGGTTTGGTGGATGACCACCAATAGAGGAGAGAGAGGAGATGGCGCGTGGAATGAGAGAAGAGGAGAGGCTGATTGTCTCTTGATAGCATAACCCTAGAGAGCATGTAGTGCCTCTCTATTTATAGGGTTTTTGGATCCATGGATCACAATCCATGGGACACACAAAATCAATGGATGAGATGGATTTGTGTTTAATCTAATGGTCAAGATTGTTGTTGGTAAAAACCAACAACTAATAATTTAATTTAGATCAAATATATTTGATAAATCAAATACAATTCAATCCTAAATCAAATCAAACAAATAAGGATATAATTAGCATGGCGATAATATCTCCCCATAAAATAGGTGGGACGACCACCAATTCCATATAGGACTTGGTAGCCGTACACCTATTTTCATGGTGGAGGCAATCTCATGCAATCTCATGAGATTGCATATCTCCATGAAAATCTCCATTATTGTTCCAACAACTTTTGTTGTGAATTATTCTACAAAAATAATTCATAATTAATTTTGAGAATATTGCAATCTTACCATTGGGAATTTGTGAATCACATTCGCAACCCAAAACAAAAGATAATTTATATTTTCAATTAATTATACAATGTGAATCCAATTCACACCAATAATTAATTAACAAACATAAATCATAATAAGATCTCTCTAGTACATTATAAATCATATTTATAACATATTATTAATAATTAGATATTGCTTTCCACATTATTCTTATCCTCAATAATTAAATCACATTTAATCATATTGGATAAATATCCACATGCATCAAGATAATTAAATCACATTTAATTATCAATATCTTAGTGCTCAGATATAATTCAACTATGGAATCATTCTTGAACCCTTTCGAGAATAATGCGCTTTCTCCGCAGATACTTGGAGATAAGGGCATGACGATTGCATTGTTCCACGTATAGTGACTTGGATATTGAGATGACATCTCAAATCCAGATCTCATGGACCTCCCACAGATGCTTGATTAAATCAAGGCCGTAGACCTAATCTTCTCATTGCATCTGAATCTCATTCAGACCAATGTCCAATACATGGATAAAGATCAGGTTACTTCTCTACTGAGAGGAGTCCATTAAAATCCAAAACCTGTTTCATCACTCCCTCGGAATGGAAGCGTCATGGTTATACAATCGTTTATGATCAAATCACCCTAAGGTATTCCTAACACCTATACATCCAGCACACTGGAAGACCTATGATGAAACCCAAAGATATAGATCAATTTTGTACTGTCTTCTTTAGGGTTTAATCATCAAGTTTCTCAGTCTTGGTCATTGGGAATTGGTATCGATCATATACTTTCCCAAAGCTTATATCATACCTTCAAATTATTGTCATGCTTCTAAAGCATGACGACCATGCATGGAATTTGTTCAGTCCCAATCCCTCATGAGT
Source organism: Ottelia alismoides (assembly GCA_037367405.1). Classification (NCBI taxonomy): domain Eukaryota; kingdom Viridiplantae; phylum Streptophyta; class Magnoliopsida; order Alismatales; family Hydrocharitaceae; genus Ottelia; species Ottelia alismoides. The sequence continues at coordinate 206,375 of JAZKJV010005896.1, read as the reverse complement.
GAGCTCATGTCTTCCGGTTCACAAGTGAACATGTATGATCCCTTTGAGAGATCGTATTACTCATATGTCCTTACATGCACCAGCTCGTCGGTGTATAAACCTTGGTTAGGTCATCAACCTATTGGTCTGCCAAATGCACACACTCAGACATATAGTAACACATCTGTCTTTGGTCAGAGGATGCATGCCTATGCGGTGACAGTATTCAACATAGGTCTTTGGTTATCTCGATCTTGTTAAGTCAACCCTTTGACTCAACTAATATGACACCTTCGAATCACTATTCCCATGTAGAGGACCTACATCAAGAGGTCGGCCAGATATCATCCAAGTGAGAAAGGATTGCCATCTCCTACTCAGGCTGGAGATCCTCTCTTAACTATCATTTGACGATACTTGATGAGTCCTCAATCTAACTCTTTAGATATTCATCCAAGCACCAGCTTCTATGATTCAATAATTGAATCAACGGCTGTATGATCATTAAGACGACCATGGTACATAACCCTAATTGTACTAAGGGACCTATTATGCAAATTAGTTATTCTTCATTTTGGATTAGGGAATGATATTCGCAATAACATTTATCACATAATGGCTCGTCATGGGCTCGCATGTCCAACAGCTACACCTTAGATCGAATGATCCAACAGTCGATATTTGAGCACGGATGAGGGTGTTGAGGGGAAAATCTCGAGGATCGGTTATTATTAATACGAAGTCGTTGTTATCCCCAAAAAATCCCGCGACAAACAAACAATTTTTTCTTCTCTCGCTGCAAAATAATTACAGAAAATAATGTGGAGCAAGAGAAATGTTTTGCTACTTATTTACCAGTATAGCAGACATGATCAAACTCTGGGGGGCTACAATTCCTGAGGGTTATTTAAATAATCGACGAAAATCAATTAAGAGAAAAAGCAGGAATCTCAAAGGCAAACTATCCTTGTTTTTTGTGGATTTTCCTATCTTTTTATTTTTTTTCTATTTTTTTATTTTCTGATTTTCAAATTTTTAGTGATTTTGATTTTGCAACTTTTTTAATTTCAAATAAGGAACAATTTGCACAAGATAAGAAATACATACACCACACCCTTTTGTATTTTTAAATTATATCAAAAATGATAAAAAATCCAAAGAAAATATTTTTGGGGTTTAAAGACTTTGAAATGTTTTTGAGAATTTTTGTAGAATTTTTAGATATTTTTATATTTTTTTTTTATAAAAATCAAACAGTGGCAAAAATGAGAAACAATGCACAACATGTAGTAATTTGCAACTTAAAAATATTTTATGTACCCAAAACTCCTAGTAATTATTTTTATGATGAAATATATGCAAATATCTACAAACAGGAAATGAAATCACGATTTTTGAATTTTTTAGAAATTTTTATGATTTTTATAATATTTTTAGTATTTTTTCATTTTTTTGGGTTTTAAATGAACTAATGCGTGAAATTTGGACAGAAATTAAAAGACAATGAAATACAACTACTCTATTTTTTTGGAATTTTTAGAGAAATATTCAAATTTTTATGAATTTTTTAATTTCAGAAAGAGAAAAAGGGACTATTATTTATTTTTAATAATAAGAAATTATGACGAAATGCAATGAAAAATTTACGCTAAAAAGATACGCACATCAGAAGCATGTCATGATTTTTGGAAATTTTATTGAGCAAGGAGAACATTTAATTCAATAAGAAAAGCAAGCAAAATAAAGGTCTGGAAGTCAGGGACTAGAAAACAAATATTCAAAGTTCGTGCATAAATGAATAACAAGAAATAAATGCAGGAAAAATTCGTAATTTCCCAATAAACGTGCCAAGCACGTGATTTGAATGCTGGAAGGGGCTTTTGCACAATATGCAAGAATGTGGGGGCTAAACTGCATTTTTTTTCGAATTTTTTTAAATGAACCCCACATAGGGTTTACTTCGTGCTTTTGTTTCTTCACCACAATTAGGAACCAAAGGGGACACCGCCCGAGCCAAAGAGGGAGGAGGAGACTCGGCTGGGCGGGAAAAGACCTTGATCACCTCGACGAAGGCCGACTCGCTGTCACCGGACGGCTTGGAGGCTAGACACCCTTCTGTGACCAGAAGACTCTCGGAGATCAGGCTCCTCTCACCAAAGATTGATCAAATTGGAATGATGGAGAAGGAGCCTTATTAATATATAGAATGGGATTGAAGTTTGAAGTTTGAATTTTTGGATGAAGATAGGAGATAAGAGAGAAGAAAAATTGAAATGAGATAAATTAGCAAGATAAATATTTATAAAAATTAACCAATTTTTTGTATTTTCGTCACTTATTTATTTGAAAAATAAATGTTAATTTTTTATTTTTTGTGGTAGTTATTAAGAAAATTAACTATATGCTATATACATATATGACATTATATACATGGGTAAATAGGCAAATTAGTTTTTTTTATTTTAAAATTTTTATCTATTATTTTTATTTTTAATAATTAGTAAAAATATTTACAAATATCTATAATACAATATGTACAAAATTCATAGGAAAATTGCACAAACAACCTTGAAAACCAACTTTAACTCGTAAATCCAACAATTATGAAATTACAACCATTTTAAAGATAATTTAATGTAGAATACATTGGAAGTGAGTTTGGTTCAATTTTAGTTCATATGGAGCTGGAATTGGTCTTTCAATTATCGCTTAGTGGATTTTTCCAAGTGTGGTTGCTTTTATTCTGTACATGATTTGATTGGGAAATTATTTTTATTAATTAGGAAACATTTTTATTTACAATTTTTATTTTGAAAATTATTTTGTTTGAGGTCAATTTATGTACAAATAAAATAGTGTAGTATACAAATATACATAGAACACATTTTTTTTGGATTTTCTGGATAAAGACCCTATCTCCCATACTTTATTCCTGGTCGATCAGGTCAAGTCTTGACCTTCTCTCGGGGTTTGGGTCAGCCTGTATCTATTACATATATATAGTCTTACCCTTTTTTATTTTCTTTTCTTTATTTTTCCTTTATTTATTTATTTATTTATTTTAGGTTAAAGTGGTAATAAGTGTACAATATTTACACACAGATGCAAGTTAGTAAGAATATGGAGTTAGTATTATATACAGGTGTTTTATAAGGGATTTTAATCTAAAATAAATGAATACAGATGATGAAATGCAGATTCATCATAGGGACTGAGATCAGATCATCAAATCTGATCCAACGGTGTAGGTGATGCGGTGATGAACAACATGGATGGGGTTGGAGACTGATCTGAGGGATGAGGATGAGGGGACGGCATGGCGAGCGGAGAGCCGTAGGATGGGAGGAAGATTAAGCGGCTGATGTTAGAGCGGGAACGGATGGATGAGATTACATCTAGAGATAGGATCAAACGACTGGAAGCGAAGGGAAGTGGGACTGCTACGATGGAGGCGGGTAGAAGCAAAACCAATGGCCAGATGGGAGGTCGGGTGGCAGAAGAGGAAGCAACCGCGTGGCTGCTCCAGAGAACGCCACATGACCGCTCCAAAAAAATCATAAATCAATAAAATAAAGAAAATTAGGAAAGAATTAGTTAGAGAATGCATTAGGAAAAAGTCAAAACATGAAAGTTGTAGATCCCCGTGAGATCTACAAGTTTCATGTTGGTCAAAAAGCCAAAATAAGTCATTTGTAAAAAAAGTATATTTTTGGGAGTATTTTTCATAGACAAAAACACTGCTTTTTTGTGGTGATGAGTTTTTTTTTTGTATTTTTAATTTTTTTAAAGGAACACAAATATAGACAATAATTAACCTAATTTTTTTGGGTTTTTAATAAAATAGAAAACAAATAAAAAGGGTTAGTGATTAAATACAATAATATTAGTGTTAGAAAATAGGTTAATTATAGACAATTTTTTCACAATATAATACAAGTTAATATTAGTGATTTAATTGTGATTTTTATTGAATTGTTTAAGCTTGGGGATTCATATGTAGATTTTAACATGATGTATTTGAGATTCATCATCTATCATACACAAATTTGAATAAAATTTCACATCACAAAAAACACATGAAACTATGATATGTATACATATTGCAATATATAGTAAAGATCACCAATTATAAGTGGAACTTCAAATTACTAAAACACTCAAGAAAATGTGATATATATATATGAGGATAAAAATATAATATAATTTTATGTCGAAATTAATTTTTATTTCCTAATATATATATATATATGTAATTTCATCCTCATTTGACGTGCTAATACAAATTTTGAGTAAATTTTTAATCTTAAAAATATAAAAATACGAGGTAACTTATGAAAAAATATAACAAAGCTTTGTGTTAAAATTATTTTTTTATGCTAGCATATATACAAAATTTTCAACATATTTAGTGTTCTAATGTACATCAATTTTGAGTAAAGGTTTAACATGCACAGAAATCTAATATATATGTATATAACGATAAAAATATAGTGAAGAATCATGTTAAAATTAATATTTTGGGTTTGAGCATACATATAATATTCATTCATTTTATTATGACAACAACAATAATTTTAAGCAAAAAATCTAATCATTAACACACTCAAGAAAATGTGATTGAATGATAAATGTTACAATAAAAATATAATAAAGTTTCATCTTAAAATTAATATTTTTTTGATAACAATGGCATAAGATTTCATTCATTGTGTGCTAACACAAATTTTGAGAGAAAAATAAATAAAAAAACAAGAAAATATGATATATATTTATATGTATAATGATAAAAATAAAATCGAGTTTCAAGTTAAAGTTCTGGTTTATTATGCTTTCATCCATATTTAATGTGCTAACATATATCATTTTTAGTAAAAAAATAAAATAAAAACTCAAGAAAATATGATATATATCTTATGGTATATATATTATGAATATTTATGTTAAAAATGTTCCTTTGGTGAGCTAACATAGATATGAGATGTCATATGTATTTTTGTGGTAATGATTACCAATGTTGAGAGAAAATTAGATCTTAAAAAATTAAAGAGAATGTGATATGTATATATACATTATATACATAGAGATAAATATAATGAAGTTCCAAGTTAAATTTTTTTGTGCTAACATAATATGAAATTTCACCCTTATTTGTATGGTAGAATACACCAATTTTGAGTGAAAGTTCGAAAATGGAAAAATCTCATTAAAATGTACTATATATTACAAAAAATTATAATAATTTTAATGTTAAAAAATATTTTTAATTTGTTGCATACATATGAGATTTCATCCTTAATTTTATGCTAAAATACATCATTGTTTAGAGAAATTTAAATTAACAAATAAAAAAACATGAAACATGCATATACATATGTATGTGTAAATACAAAGTACAACAAAGTTTCATGTTAATATTACTTTTTTGTGAGAAAACATACATAAAAGATTCCATTCCTATTTGGTGGGCTAATAAACACCAATTTTGAGTATAAGTTGAAATCCAAAAAAAAGTCATGAAAATATGACACATACACATAATATGATAACAATACAATAAAGTTTAATGTTAATTTTTTTGTATGTGCTAACATACATATGAGATTTTATCCATACATATGTTCTAATATTTAGCAATTTTGATCAAAATTTGAGTCTTAAGAAAACTAAAGAAAAGTGTGTATATATATAAAATAAACATATAAAGTGTTAAAAGTTTTGTTTGTTAGCTTGTATATGATGTTTCATTCATAATTGATGTGCTAACATACATAAATGTCAAATAAAAGTCAATGTTATTAAATTCAATAATATATGACACACATATAAATTATAATGAAAATACAAAAAACGTGGATGTTACAAAAAATATGAGTGCTAATATACATATACGATTTCATCAATTGTAAGTGAAAATAAACCATTGTTTACTAAAAGCCACATCCTAAAAAATCAAGAAATTGTATTGTGTGTATTATAATAAAAATAATAATGTTTCATTTTAAATATTTTTCATGTTGTAAAAATTATAAGATTTCACCCATATTTTGGGGTGCTATCGCACACTAATTTTAAGTTAAAGTTCAAATCCGAAAAAAAAATAAAGAAATTTGATATACATGCATGTATTATGATAAAAATATAACAAAATTTCGTGTTACTTTTTATGTACTAACATATATGTGAGTTCATCTATATTTGAGTAAATTTTCAAATCCTAACTAACTCAATAATATGTGTGCGTGCATGTGTATTGTCCCATTAAATGAGGCAACACCTTTATGTATTATTAGAAAGCCTTCAATTTTTTGGATGTACCATAGAGGGTTGAGGTTAACACCACCATGCCAAACAAGGATGGTTTTCAACCAATCATGTTTCCAAAGGTGTAGCTTTCTACTTAATCATATACTAAATAATTAAAATCCATGTCGATAAAGATTCTTTCTTTTTAGGAACCAAATATTTCTATATGCTAATAGGATATTTTTCTTTAAATATTAATATGAATACTGGAAGGTACTTGACCAATAAGCATGTATAATACAACAATAACATATTATTTTTGATGAACCGTGAAATCACCAGCTTAATTTATCATTTTTAACATCGTAGTATAGGAGACAATTTCAGATATCTTGTAGAATACCATAGTTTTGAATATGTGGAATATTTAATATTTAGCTAGTCCATCAAGGTCGAACACAAGAACACGAACCTCCTCGTCAATTTATCGGAAATTATTGCTTAAATAAGAGTGAGTAAATTCATTGATCTAGGTCTTTTGATGCAGACTCAATGTACATAAAAATGTACAGAAAATATGCAGATAATGAATGATGCAAAGAATATGCATAGATAAAATAATATATAATACATAAATGAGATGTAAGGATATGATGCAAAACCATACAAAATGAGAGATGCATTTTTTTATTTTATTTTATTCAGAATCAATGAAGTACATAATGCAAGAAAATATTATGCATGAAATGATGAGCAAAATGCAATTATTATTTATATTTTAACTTTATAGAATGATGTTGAATGCTATAAGAAGCTATGACGTATGATGATGATAGCACAAATGGACAACCATGCAAAAAGATGCCCTAAATTTATTCAATCATTGAGCATAAATAAAATTTCAATATCAATTAAAGCACATACATCCTTCACAGTTCGAATAATGGTGTTGCGATGAGGAATATATGGCACATACTTCACTTAAAATAGAGCATGTTTAACTAAGCATCAAATCAAAAAAATGCTATTGCCATCATGAAGAGAATAAAATTAGCAACACCATGAAACTGAAATAAATGAAAATGGAATTCATACGCTCAAGATATAAAATAAAGAGTGCAAGGGCATAAATGCAAATAAAACATGAAAATAAAATGAGATAAATATGCAAAAAGGTCTCTGTAGGGGCATAAATGTAATTAATCAAAGCTAGCATGGCATCCATGCAATTTGCCCAGGCTCAACATGTGATGCACGCGCGCCTGGGCTGGACCATTTTACAATTCCAGGAATGCCGCAAGGCATGAGTGCAATTTACCCAACCCGCACACGTGCTGGCTAGGCTTGGGAGCGGGTGGAGGTTTGGATGGTGGTTTGGTGCCGCTGTAGGAGCCTCGGGCCACGTGGCAGCCCGAGGTGACTTGGGATGGTTCAGCCGAGCCTCCGCATTCTGGAGTAGTGACGTGGAGGCTTTCCAACCGTTGGATGGATGCTGGAGGGGCGCCATCCAACGACGCATATAGCTTCTGGTGCCATCTCCTCCTCCACGCACTGGCGGTGCATTTGGAGCTCCAGTGAGACGCTAGGAGCTCCTCCGTTCGCCACTGTGCACACTAGAGCCGCAAGCAACTCGCTGAAGCTAGGACGATGAAGAGTGGAAGGAGGTGAAGGTGTGACGCTTCCTAGAGGGGACCATCAACGCCAACACGTCGGAGGTGGAGCTCTAGAACGGAGCTTCGCCCTAAGTCCGACCATTGGAGAGTACCTGCAAAAGGGGTTAACAGGATGGATAGTCGAGATGATGGGGAAGCGAATGGCGGGTGTCAATTGAAGAATTGTAGTGCCCAGAGTGGAATCTCCTCTTCCTTTAACAGAGGAGATGGCCTGGGGTCAATGGGGTTGCAGAGGAAGGGAGGTGGTGGTTGGAGGGTGACGCGAAGATGAGCGATATGTGGCGAAGCTCGAGAGGTGGCCATGTGAGGGTAGAACGAGTCGTGTGCGGCTGAAAAATTAAAGAAAAATTAGAGAAAAAGAAAGGAGAGAAGGTTACCTGATCGAAGATGAATCATGCCGGAGGAGAAGCACAGAACTAGGTCAAATGTCTCTACGAAGAGGACCCAGCTTTAATTTATAAACCTGTGCAGTCCAGGGTCGAACACACTATGAGCAATTTATAATTTATTATTAAGTTTTAAAACATTTGAGACAATGATCTAGAAGCTAATTATATCAAGCATATGCAATACACAAAATGAATGCAAAAATGTTTTAAGAGATTTTTTATGCAATTAGTTTAATCGAAGGCAACAATGCACAATGATGTACAATATAATCAAAGCTCCTGAATTTACCAATAACAAATTTAATCAAAGAGAGAAATCCAAATTTAGAGGAGAATATGTCTCAATTCATCAAGTTACCCAAAGCTTCATTTAGTATATTTAATGAGAATGATTCCAAACAATTAATTAATGATGCATTAATAAGGATTAAAGACACTTTCAGGAATTAATAACTCAATTAATGCACATTTGTCAATTTTATTCAAATTGAGTGTCACTTGAATATCAATTAAGTTTATAACTGTGGATGCATGAATTAGATGTCAAAGAATTAAATTAGACATGTCAACATGTAGAAAATTAACATGTAGAAAATTCAACTAACTTTCAAACGAGACCAAAATCAACTTCATTTAGACCATTATATAAAAAGCTATTCAAGATGTAATCCATGGACATAAATGCAATTAAAATATACAGAAATCCTTAAATGAAGGTCCCTATAAGGACTTAAATGAAAATACTAAAAGTCGACGATGGAATTTACTGATTACTCCCTATGAGGGGTATGTTTGCAATACTTAGCTGCAAAATCCCTAGCTCCACACGTGCGGAGCACACACGTGGTGAGGCTTGGGACTAGGTATGGGCTGGCTTGAGGTTAGGATGATGTGTGTGGCGTGCTACCCTGCTTCGAACTTGCTTGGATGCCACCGGGGATGAGGTGTGAGCTCCGAGGCTATGCTTCGATTCTACCATGGTTGAGTATCGAAGCAGAAGCCATGGCTCGATCTAAGATTGAATCTCGCCCAAATCAGGATATCCAACGATGAATGTACTTCGTCCTCGACAAAGTTGCTCTGCAAGCGGTTGAGTAGAGGCGTGGATCCGTTGAGGTATCCTTCGCTCCTCTGATCCTCTCCTTATTGTGTAAAGGTCTAGAAAACTCCATGATTCCCTCATGAAGATGCTGGTACGCAGATGAAGTGCTGGAGAAATCTCTAATGAAGGCTTGGAGAAGAGTGGTCGAAGATGAAGATCGAGATCGAAGGACAGTTGTATTTTCCGATCATTGAAGCTTTTCCTTACTTGCAATGTTAGATGATTAATAGTCGAAGCATCATGAAGTGTTTACGTGCAAAAGTGAGTGAAATGGCGGGCTGCACGAAGTGAGGGATGAGCCCTAAGTTGGGTTATCCTCTTCTTGTAGAAGAAGATAATGGATCGTAGTGGATACAAAGATGGAGAATCGGAGGGACTAAACTGGAGCTTACACATGCGAGATGGATTAATGGAGAAGATCCTCAATGTTCCAAATCGAGGAATAAATCAAGAAACTCGGTGAATTAAAATAGCAAGCTTGAATAAAAACAAGACTGCTTGTCTTACCTGAAAGTGGATTGGGAATGATGATGGAATTGAAGACAAAATAACTAGCCTAAATTGAAGCCTAAAAGCTCCAGATCTTCTCTTAACAAGATCGACGAAAGCTTGAAGCTCAAGCAACAAACCAAGGTGAATGCAACTTGGCCGCAAATGCCAAGGATCTCACCAGAGGTCGTTGTTCCGTTGTGGTTCTCTGTCTCACCCACTCTCTATCACAGGGAGGTGGAAGGGATAGGAAGGACCTCACGCAAAAGGGGCGGATAGAAGTTACTTAAAGTGGAGGAGGGTTTTTGTGCAGATGGAAGTTCAGTCGCCCTTAACTGTTGATAGATAGTGATAAGATGAGTTAAGGGGCTACCGAAGAAGAGGGAAGTTAGGGTTAGAAGTTGGCGATGGCGGTTGGTCGGGTGGTCGTCGGAGAATGCTAAGAAAAACCGGTGAAGGTTAGGTGGTTATGCGTGAAGGGGGGAAGATCAGAGGTTGAAGAGATCTATCTACCATTGGATTAAACGATCCAACGGTTGGATTTGAGGCGTGACTGGAGAGCTGTGATGCATCTGATGGATGTGATCAGACAATGAGGATTCAAGTGCGGACGAGTAGTATATGTTTCCCCGCCATTTGAGGAATCACATTTTCACCACATTAATAATCGTATTTTATCGTAGTATAGGTGGTAAAAATGATTCAACAAAAATCGCACTTTCAAATATGTCGAAGTTAATTTACTTGGCAAGTATACCAAGGTCAAACAAAGGGACATGAATCTCTTCATCTATTTATCGAAATTTTTGTTTAATTAATGAGTGATCAGTTCTCTAAACCTAGATCATCATGCACATGCAGAGATGATATGCAAAATGATATGCAAACAAAATAATGCAAGGGCAAGTGATGCTTGCAATTTTTATTTGATTTTAAAATGCAATTAAAAGATGATACAATGCATGCACACAAATTGATGCAAATAAGTATGCACGATAAAATGTACAAGTATGCCCTAAATTAGTTGTATATATGAGCAATCAAATAAGCCTAGAATTCATAGACAAATTGTGCAATAATGATAAGTAATGGCATTCAGATTAGGAAGCAATGGACACTGAATACATCAAAATATAGCATACAGAAAAAAGTGTCAAATAAATGAATAACATATGTCATTAGATAGAGAATTAAATTAACAACACAATGAAACTGAAATCATGGAAAATGGAGTTCATATGCTCAAGATATGCCAAGTGGAATGCAAGGGCATAAATGTAGTAAAAAATGTATGGAAAAATAAAGATAAATATTACAGATAGGTCCCTAGAGGGACCTATTTGCAATTAGCAAAAACTAACATGGCACTTTTGTAAGTAATCCTTTACACATAGGCCTTTTTACCATTTTTATAAACCTACGGAGTCTTTTTGTAAAATGTCCAGGCATGTACGTGATGCACGCACACCTGGACCTCATTGTAATTCTTAAAAACCTGCAGGGCTGCAATTTTCCCAGACCGGACATGTTAAGCATGTGCGTGACCGAGTTAGGAGCGCGGTCCAGGCTCGGACTACACGTGGCACCTGTGGGTGGTTCGGGAGGCAGTTTGGTCACCCAAGCCCGTTGGGTAGGTATGAAGGCTCGGGGCTTCATCTGGACCGTCCGATCAAATCAATGGGACAGTAACTGCTATTCAAGCTCCGCCCCCTCTTACCGGAGAAGGCTGCTCTCCGACGAAGGTCCTGGATCTCCGTCGCACCCCTACATGTGTCTTGGAGTTCGAGGATCAATCCTAGGACCTTGGCGATGGAGTTCATGAAGAGATGGAGGTGCACAACCTTCTGAAACGAGCCAACGATGGATGTTCATCGGAGATTGTGCTCTTGAATGGAGCTGGAAACACAACTCCGGCCATTGAGGACGATGAGCACCTGCAGGAATTAGATATAACTGAGGCGTGCTGTGTGGAGTGTTGTGAGCTGAATGGAGGGCATCTGGTGAAGGGAGGTAGAGCCTTGGATGAAATCTTCTCCGGCGTGCTTGAGAAGAAAAGGAGCGGAGCAGAGGGAGGTCCTAGAGAAGAGAGATGGTGGTTGGGAGTGTTGGCGAAGGTGGGGTATAAATTTTTACAGCTGAAGATGAATATGTGGGAGAGAGGGGGTGTATATGCAGAGATGGATGGATGTGTGCGTGTGTGTGGGGGTGGGGGGGGGGGGTAAATTATCGAGTGATCTACTCTTCTTATTTTTACACAAGAGAGGCGATGAATCCCTGATCATCATTCTTTATTCTTTTATTTTAGCTATTTATCTTGGCAAAGCATCATGTAAATATATGTAAATACAATAAGTTAGCATTATGCATGCATTTGTTAATATTGCATAATAAGCATGTATTTGTGCAAAAATAAAAGAATAAAGAAAATGAAAAAGGAAGGAGGTATTTAGAATAAATACAGAGTGACCCGAACCCACGAGCAGGTCAAGCATTGGCCTGATCGCCAAATAAAACAAGTAGAGAGAGATAGGGCATGCTCTATGTTATACATATTATTTGTGTAATTAAATAATTATTTTTGATAAAATAAAAATTGAAATATTCTTCTTACCTCCTTGTATATAGTCCTAAAAAAAATAAAAATCAGAAAATAAAATAAAGATAAAAATAAAATCCTCTTTCCTTGTACAAAATACCTGTATATATGTCTTACTCTTGATTTATTAAACACCTATAAATAAATACTAAAAATAAAATAAAAATTATTGCATACTCCAAAAATCAGGTTATAAATAAAGAAAATATAAAAAGTGGGGTATATTTGTAAAAATAAAATATAAAAATAATTGTACAAAATATATAGGTATATTATACATGTACATAATACATTATACTGTATAAAGATTAATTTATTTTTCATTAAAATAAATAAAAATACTGAAAAATAGTTTGAAAAATAACAAATATTTTTCATTATATACACTTTTTGATTTAAAATTGTTTATTAATTTTTATTGAATTTGTAAGTATTTTGTACATTCGAATATTCTGATTGGTCGACGTCATTTTATTGACCCAGGTCAACGCCCTCTTCCAAGGCTTGACCCGACCCAATCATCGTCGTCGGACCGAGTTCTTCATATTTTCCCCATCATATCACGCATCCCCTCGCCCCTATTCTTCGCTCGTGGCCTCTCCTTGGATCCAAGACCCTCGCGGATCCCTAAAAAGGCGCGGATCTTCCTAGGGTTGCATGCCCTTGACCGAATCCTCCAGCCTCCTGGGAACCCTTTAAATCCTCTTGTCCGCCTCCCAGGAGCAGTAGCTCGTGCCTCACGCCTCCCTTCATCCCTAGCCACCTCCGGTTGAGTGACAGCTTCCTGAGGGTCCCTACGGATCGAAGCTTGGAGGAGCAGCCACGCTGCTCTGCCTCGTGGCTGGTGTGCGCTGCTGCGATCAGCCTCCCTTTCTTCAGCAGCTTGGTCGAGGCCATTACCTCGCTGACTACCTTCGCCTGATGCTCTAGAGTTCTCCTGGAACCTCAGGTATCCCCCCATTTCCTTTACATTTTCCGATTCGCTTTAATCATTTAATTCACCGCCGCCGTACGTTCATTTGCTCCGACCAGCTGGTCGGAGCCCCGATATCCACATCCATTCGCCCCGATATTTTTGGTAATTTTTGTGATGTAATTTGATTTTATTTGATATTTTCTAAAAATAAAGAAACCTTAAAAAGGGGTCTGTCTATTTTATAAAATACCAAAAAATATAAAAATATCCCAAAAAATTCCTTAAAAATTCCGGTGTGTTTGTTTTAGTTTATTTTAACTATAGTATCATTTTTGTTCCATTATCTTTTATAAAACCCCTAAAAATCACAAAATATTAAAAAACTTATAAAAAATTCTTAAAAATTCTAAAAACTAAAATAATAATGAAATTTCAGTTTCTGTGATAAGGACTTTTTATCTACTTTTTCATAAAAATAGCAACCAGGACCTCTGGGCAATTTTAGCATTTTAATCTTGCCTTTTGGTCACGGCTGAACAATGAAATTATGTTTTATGTTTGTGTTATTTTAATAAAATCATATAAAAATCTCTTAAATACCATAAAATCAACAAAAACACTTGCATATTTTAAAAATATAAAAATAGTTTTATTTCTAATTTTTGAGCCTTTTTATTCTTAATAAAAATTGTTGATGTTTGATTTCCTTTATCTTTTTATTCATTTTCTTATTCGAAAATATAGGAAAAAATTGCAAATTGAAAATCACAAAAATAAGTCTTGTATTTCCCAATTCTCGACTACTTCGTAGGCTTTGCTCGTGCTTCTTGTGTTCGACCCTGGTCGCTATACTGGGTTAAATAAATAACGGAGACCGCTACACTAGATTTTTGAGATTGATTATTTATTTTGTGGCCTTTATTTTCTTGTTGAGTCAGGCTCGGGTGGTTGAGGTCGCAACAACCTTTGACATCACTTAGCCTCGATCGTCCGAGCACTCATCAGAATGGCGCCGTTGCCGGGGAGCAGGGCTTAGTAGTCGGTTTTCAGTTTTCCTTTTTTTTTCTATTTGCTTTCTTTTTATTCATTCTTATCCTTTATATGTTATAACTATTTCTAACTTATTTCTATTTCATTTTTTGTGCGAGGGGGGACCGTCCAAGGACTTTGCGGCTTTCGGTTGGAGCACCCACATCCGAAGAGGAGTAGGAGGACAGGAGGAGCGTAGTTATATTAGATAGAGTAGTCGTTTATTTTTAGCCTTATTGTTATTGTAATAATACAGGGACTTGCTTGGACACTTTGGACTTGGCTTATATCGGGGTCTGTTTCGCTGAGCACCGGTGTGCTCGAAGGACCTCATCGCGGTTTTCGCTGGTTTTGATTTTATCGCATTTTCTTTTCTTTGACTCTCGAAGAATTTGGTCCTGAGATTTAGGAATTTCCTTGATTGTGACGTAATTGATTTAGACCCAATCCCTAACTATTTGCCTGCATCTATAGTTCTTAATTGGAGCTGATTAATAAAATTAATAAAAAGTTAACTTGGTTGCTTGAGAGGTCACGTGCCGCTAGAGGCCGTATACAACGCGTGCAGGTCCGTTGTGGCGTACACCGATCAGCATCAGAGACCGGACTCCAACCTCTCTCTTTAACCAGTTAACTACAGTTCTTCACGATTAGAAATTGCTCATCTAAGGTCATTTTCTTCTTGCATCATTTACGTTAGATTTATTTCTCTCTTTTAATTTATGCGTGGATCACCCTGCATGTATACTCTGCATGCATCATCGTATTTGATCGCGCATCGGTTTTTTCAACTTCTCCCCCCATTTTTGGACTTTAAATAGTCAGGAGATCGAAAAATTCGTTAGGCATTTGTTTGCTTATTGAAAAATACCTAAAAAAGTGATAATCATAAAATTGAGACTGCTAAACAAACTTGACTCTAAAAGACACTCGACTTAAAAATCTGTCTTGGGAGAGCAATCCCCTCATACTAGGCTAGATCCATACCTGAACTCTCATCAAACTATTGGTCTTAGTTAGTCATTCTCCTGTGAGGATCGCTCCGATCTCCGGTAAAGCGGGCCGCGATATCCTTAACACAACGAGTTGATCGGGTAGCCGGTAAACTGTCCACAACTTGTACTGGCTGGGAAAGATCTAGATTTGGGATTAGGTCAGTCTCCTGAGAGCAACGGATTCCTACCAGCTCGCTTAATCGCCCTGCTAGACTGAATTTTCACCTAAATAAAATTGACAAGATAAAAGACCTAACCTTTACGGTCATCAGCTCTGCGTTGCGTAGGTGAATTGGGGGTTTTGATTGATGATCTTGTTTGTTTCCAGATCCCATCCGCCTTTCTCAACATCACAATGATGGGCTGGAGGTCCCTTAGGTAGCCCTTGGTTGCACCGCTTTCGAGCACTCCGCCCCATTCATCTAGGTTGGTTCGTAAGAGCCTGGACCCGCTCTCCGAACCTGAGTTCGATTCTGCCCTGTTCCCCCTCGACCACCCTTCTTCCAGTCTCGAGGTGCCCGAGGAGAGACCAGAGAAGATATCCATTCATTTGACGGCACCTGAGTTTGGGTCTTTTTCCTTTTAGAGACCCAAGAGATGGCCAACAATGAGAAGCGCACTGATGGGTAGCCCCAGACCACCACATTTGTTTTACATCAGGGCACCATCAACAACACCATGTTAGCCTCCCTAGAGACGATGCAGAGATAGATTAGAGATCAGGGGGCATTCATGGCAGACATGCGTAGAGAGAGGTGGCCCAGATGCGAGCTGACCGCATAGAGCAGAACCGACCAGACGGTGGAGAGATACCAGAGCTGGGAGGAGGAGACGGACCACATCCAGAGGAGCCACAGGAGCCAGTCCGACCAGCCAGGCCGATGATAGAGTTGCACAACCCTGGTGCGACTCTTACACATCGTTGGATTCAACTTCCGATGATCCTAGGAGATTTCAAGCTCCCCCTCAGACAATTCAGTTGTTGCCCAAGTTCCATGGGCTTGCCACCGAGGAGCTGCATATGCATTTGCAAGAATTCGAGATGATCTGCAACACGGTCCACGACAGATACGTGGACGAGGACACCATCAAGATGATAGCTTTTCCGTTCTCCCTGATTGATAGAGCAACCTATTGACTGAAACATTTAGGGAGATACGTTACTTCATGGAAACAGCTCCGGACCGAGTACTTGAACAAGTACTACCCACTCGGCCAGACGAATCCAGCTCGAGCTTTGATCAACAACTTCTCCATGCTTCCCAACGAGAAATCCATGAGGTATGGGATCACTTCCGTGAGCTCATTGACCGGTGTCCACACCAAGACATCTTCAAGCCCAACTTAGTACAGAGTTTTCTTTTGTAGGCTGACACCGGAGCTACAGGGGCTTGTGAATGCTTCTTGTGAGGGGTCCTACTTTGCCAAGGATGAAGACCAGGTCTGGGACATATAGGAGGAGATGGTCGAGAACTACATCATCATGTCCCAAACCCATCTCTACAATCAGGGGAAACCCGTACCCCATGCCGTGTAGGATGCCAGCCGGCGGTGCCTCGTCGAGAACTACCGCTCCTAATATATGGCCCAGACCTGGTCGAGAACTACAGCGGTAGGATGCCAGCCGGCGACGCCTTGTCTGAGCGACGACACCATGAGGATGAAGGAGCACCAAATGAGGAGGATAGCGGTGCTGATGCCGCTCATGATGATGATGACGGTGGTGCTGACGCCACCAAGGATGTTGATCCAGCCGACGGTACTGAGGCCGTTGCGTCCCCAGATGCAGAGGGTGGTACTGATGCCACCAGAGATCCAGATGCTAGGCCAGAGTGCGGTGCCGATACCATAATTCCTGATGCCGTGGGTGGTACCGAGTCCACTCCTTCTATTCCAATAGTATTTTCTCAAGTTTTTATACCATGGGACTTTACAGAAAATACCAAAAAAATTAATAAAGGAAAAGGTTCTTCATCTTCGAGTCCATATGCGATGCATGGTAATTCTTGTATGGATTCTATTCCTTCTCAACAACAGGAGCCCATTCCTAGACATCTATCTGAGGAGGGCTCAACCATCCCTTTCCCTCAAGCACTCCGCTTGTCTAAGGGGAATAAAAAAGAAAATCCAAAAAAAGGTCAACAGTTAGAGTTCAACCAATAGATGATTAATAGATTTCAGATTCAACTGCTCTACATGAGGCACTTGAGCACATCCCTCTCTTCTAGAAGAACTTGAGAGGGGAGACTACCATCCGCAAGAAGAAGAGGAATCATAATGCAGAAATCCATGTGCTCACTCGTGCTATCTGCTTCACCATCTAGAACCACCTGCCAGCCAAGAGGCCAGATGCAAGAGCTCCCTATGTCAAATGTCATGTTCATGAGCAAAGATTTGATCAGACTCTATTAGACAGCGACTCTTTCATCAACTTCCTTCCGGCAGCCTTACTCGACCGATTCGAGTTTGGCCCACTTCGATAGAGTAGGACAGTCCTTCAGTTTGCTGATAGATCTGTCAAGAGGCTGAAGGGGTTGTTGAAGGACATGGTCGTCACAATTCAGGGCCTGAAATTCCCCGTGGACTTTGTTGTGTTGGACATGGAGATCCCTGAGTCTGTGACCGATACCCCCATCATTCTAGGATGTCCATTCTTGGCCACGGCCAAGGCAGTGTCCGACCATGATAGTGAGAAGGTATACTTTCACGTCGAGGGCGAGAGTATACAAATAGAGACGATCGACGAGATTAGAGCATGGGATTCAACTTGCTCAGAGCAGTCCAGTGATGTAGAGCAGATGACAGAGGCAGAGCGAGACGTCCATCAGGAGTGCGATTTTGTGATCACTAATGATGAAGCCGCTTGGTCTGATCCCTTTTCACGAGCCCTTATCTCACCTTCAGATGCTGCAGATTCACAGATCCCAACAGAGGAGAGTTTGGAGAGCACACTCTTGGCATAGGACACATTCGGGGCTAAGGACAATGTTCAGGACAACGAGGCAGAGTATATTTCTTGTGATTCAGATTCAGATTCCTCGGATTCATACATCGATTGGGCCGAATTTGATGAGCTATTACCTTGTCAGATTCGAACAGAGCCAGCAGCTAGGGTGGAGACTGAGCCGATACATATTACAGATACACTAGCAGGGCCAGCTTCGCCAGATATTCGCGAGAGTTCTCACATGCAGATCTGGTTGCATTCACTCAGACATTTCAGAAGCCAGATTTGCCAGCTTCCAGTTGTTCAGAACTGAAGCCTTTGTCGCAACCGCTGAAGCATAGATTCGTTGCGGACGGGCATGAGATGTATCCGGTCATTATCTCAATAGATTTGACTATATCACAAAAATCTAGATTGATGGAGATTCTTGAAAAGAACCGCAAGGCAGTAGGATGGAATGTAACTGATCTCTAGGGGATAAGTCCGGCCCTGTGCTCCCACCATATCTATCTCGAAGAGGATGCTAAGCCATCGCGTGAGTCCAGCTACGGCTGAACCCGAATCTTCGAGAGGTAGTCATGAAGGAGATTTCAAACTGGTGGAGCACCGATTTTATCTACCCCATCTCCGAGTCCAAGTGGGTTAGTCCATTAGACGTGGTGCCCAAAAAGACGGGTATTACTACAGTTGTGAGCGAGTCTGGAGAGGAGATAGCTACCCGGGTACCCACTTCTTGGAGGGTCTGTGTGGACTACAGATGATTGAATCAGACCATCAAGAAGGATCATTTCCCGCTACCTTTTATTGGTCAGATTATAGAGAGGCTAGCTGGGAAGAGTTACTACTGCTTCCTTGACGGGTACTCCGGCTACAACCAGGTTGCCATTGTGCCCGAAGACCAGGACAAGACGACATTCACCTATCCGTTTGGGACTTATGCTTTTAGACGGATGCCCTTTGATCTATGTAATGCCCCAGCAACATTCGAAAGGTGCATGTTGTACATTTTCTCGGACATGGTGGGTAACTGTTTAGAGGTCTTCATGGATGACTTTTCGGTCTATGGCGATGGGTTTGATGCTTGTCTTGACTGCCTAGACCACGTCCTTCAACGTTGCATTGAGGTTCATCTTGTTTTATCCTGGGAGAAGAGTCACTTCATGGTGACTCAAGGGACGGTGCTTGGTCATATCATCTCCAACAGGGGCATGGAGGTTGATCTGGCCAAGGTTGATGTCATCGGGAAACTCAATCCACCGTCCAACCTGCGGTAGCTACGGTCTTTTCTGGGGCATGTCGGTTTCTACCGACGGTTCATTCATGATTTCAGCAAGATTTCCCGACCGCTGACTGATTTTCTAACAAAAGACACCGAGTTCATTGTAGATGATAAGTGTCTTGCATCATTTGAGACTCTCAAGAGTCTACTTGTTGAGGCTCCTGTCTTTCAGCCGCTTGATTGGTCTCTCCCATTCGAGATCATGACGGATGCCTCCGATTTTGCTGTAGGGGCAGTGCTAGGATAGAAGAGGGATGGGGTGCCATTTGCCATTCACTACGCTAGCCGTACATTGGATGCCGCTCAACGGAACTATACCTTCACGGAGAAAGAGATGCTAGCCGTAGATTTTGCCTTAGACAAATCCAGATCATACATTATTGGATCCAAAGTGACTATCTTTACTGATCATACCGTCATCAGGTACCTCATGGCAAAGAAGGATGCCAAAGCGAGGCTGACTAGATGGATCCTTCTACTCCAGGAGTTTGACATTGAGATTAGGGATAAACATGGAGTCAAGAATGTGGTGGCGGATCATCTCTCCTGATTAGAGAATCTTGAGGAATCTGAGCAGACTGATCCCATTTCAGAGACCTTCCCAGATGAGGTGATCCTTGCTATCGCCTCTCTCCCATGGTACGCTGACATTGTAAACTATCTTGTTGCCAAGAAATTTCCACAAGGTTGGCCAGGCAGCGACTTGAGACCTTCCTCACGAAGGCCAAGTCTTACCATTGGGAGGATCCCATCCTTTATCATGAAGGAGGGGATAGCGTCTGGTGTCGGTGCATTCCTTAGGAGGAGCCCCATAGCATTCTCACATACTGCTAAAAGGTTGAGGCAGTAGGACATCACTCTAGGAGGAGAATAGCATAGAAAGTGCTCCAATCTGGCCTATGGTGGCCTACTCTCTTCAAGGATTCTGATGAATTCGTGAAGAGGTGTACTGGCTGTCAGAGGATGGTCACTTGTGGACAATGTGATATGATGCCGATGCATCTCATTCACTTTGTTAGGTTTTTGACGCGTGGGACATCGATTTCATGGATCCATTCCCTAAAAGTCAGGGATTCGAGTACATTCTGTTGGTTGTTGACTATATGAGTCGTTGGGTTGAGGCCATTCCCACCCGAACCGCAGATGTTAAGACTGTTTGCAAATTTTTGAGGAAGAATATCATTTCACGGTTCGGGGTGCCTAGAGTATTGATATCTGACGGAGGGTCTCACTTTATCAATGACAAGGTGAAGGCCCTTGCTAGTGAGTTCAACATAGACCATCGAGTTGCTACTCCATATCATCCTCAAACCAATGGTCTTGCTGAAGTATCGAATAGGGAGATCAAGATGATATTGCAGAAGGTAGTCCGACCAGATCGAAAAGATTGGTCACAGCTTTTGGACTCGATCTTGTTGGCATATCGGACTTCCTTCAAGACTCCTTTGGGCACATCTCCCTTTCATCTCGTTTATGGCAGGCCCTACCATTTACCTGTTGAGATTAGGCACAAGTCACTTTGGGCTATCACTGATATATTATTGATCCAGAGAGTATAAGTGATCAAAGGAAGACAGAATTGGAAGCCTTGGAGGAGCTTAGAGATGCAACCTTTTTGAGCAGCCTACAGTATAAGGAGCGAGTGAAGATATGGCATGATTCTCATATATCAGCCATAAGTAGTTTGAGCCAGATAAGAGAGTATGGTTGTTTGATTCCAGGCTTAGATCATTTCCAGGAAAATTGCAGAGTAAGTGGAAAGGACCATACCTGGTCCGAAAGCTGCATGCCAATGGTAGCATCGACATATATGAGATGTCATCTGAGTTCGCCTTTCGTGTTAATGGTCATCGCCTAAAACCATATCTAGATCATGAGCCGCTGATTGTTGACGTCGCCCCAATTCATTTTGCATGAGATGTGGTCTTTGACTCACATCAGTTGCATCTCGTGCCTGATTATCACTGTCTCCTGCCTTGTATAGATCCAGATGTTCATATCATCTCATTCTTTAGTCTAACACCCCATCTGCATCTTGTGATTTTTCTATACTTAGGGTGCACTTTACTTAAGTATAGGGGGGTGATGACTGTCCAGAGCAACTCGGGTTAAGTAGTCTCCAAGGTCGTTACGACCCGAATCATAAGGCACGGTCAATCAAGAAAAAATTAGACCACAAATAAAACAATCAAATCACAAAATCGAATGTAGCGGTCTCTGCTATTTATTTAACCTGGTATAGCGACCAGGGTCGAACACAAGGAGCACGAGTGAAGCCTATGAAGTAGTCGAGGATCAGAAAAGAAAAGACATCTTTTTGTGGTTTTTAATTTGCAAGTTTTTTTTATATTTTCTAATAAGAAAATGAATAACAAGATAAAAGAAATCAATCTTCAACAATTTTTATTAAGACTAAAAAGGCTCAAAAATTATAAATAAAAATATTTTTATATTTTTAAATATGCAAGTGTTTTTGTTGATTTTATGAGATTTTTTAGATTTTTATATAATTTTCTAAAAAGTAAAATAAACATAAAACAAAAAACACTATTTAGCCATGACTAATAGGCAAGACTAAAATACTAAAATTTCCTGAAAGGCCTGGTGCCAATTTTTATGAAAAAGTAGATAAAAAGACCTAATTACAGAAACTAGAATTGCATTTTTTTTAATTTTCTAGAATTTTTAAGAATTTTTATAAGGTTTTTGGTCTTTTGTGAATTTTAGGGATTTTATAGAAGATAATGAAACAACTGAAATTTAAATAAACCAAAACAAACACACAGAAATTTTTGTAGAATTTAAGGGGTATTTATATATTTTTTAGTATTTTATAAAACAAACAGACATGTTTTTAGAGGGTTTTGATTTTTAGAAAATACTAAATAAAATCAAATTGCGTAACAAAAATTACCAAAAATATTATACAGTAGTAGGAGCTACTGGTAATTTTTGGGATTTTTTGGAGTAAATTTGATAATTATTTGATTTAAAACAAATCACACAAGTTTTAGGGACCTATTTGCAAATAACATAAAGTTTCCAGGTTAAATAATAACACCTATAAAATGTCCAGGGTTACCAGTGCAAAATTTCCATGAAATACACGCATATGTCAATTAACCAACACACAGGGGCATAAATGCAAATATATAAAACTTTTCATTTAATCAGTAACCATCAGAAACTTCATGGTAAAACATGCAAAAACACCACAAGGCACGTGATCTTGCACGCGTATTCAAACAAGGAGGACTAAAGTGCAAATACTAGAAACATTAGGGACTAATATGCAAAAAGTCTCAACTACAACTTTATTGAATAGACTAGAAAATAAAACATAAAAAGGGTAGGGAAGGAAATGCAATATACCCTCACAGGTGCGTGCGGTGCGCGTGGGGGGGGGGGCACGTGGCGGATGTCGGAGGCGTGTGGACGTGTGGCTCTGATGCTCTGCTGTGTCTGATCTGACAACTCAGATGCTGTCGAGGACGTGGGGCACAAATGTGTCAGATGTCAGATCTAGCATCTTGGAAAGCTACTGCGGTCGGTGGCTGAGATTGAATCTGGTGGAGGATGGCCAATCCGACGGTGCGGAAGGAGTCTGGAAGAACATGGCCGTGTTGAACTTCACCAGAGCCTAGGAGGAGATCCTCGGCTCCGATGATCGATCGAGAGGCTCAGGAATGATCGTAGAAGTCCTCCGCGTCAACTGAACGAGTCCGATGGGAGCGCGGACGGTAGGATGGTTGGAATGGTGAAGGTGACCTGGAGCTGCTCCGGCGAACTCTCGTATGGCTGGAACGATGGCTTCCCGCACATGCGAACACCTGCAAAGGAAGGCTTGACTCGTGGCGAAGCTTTGGTCGAGGGTTATTCGAACAAAAACAGAAAGAAGCGAGGTGGGGCGAGGTTTGATCTCCGGCGAAGGCGATAGAGGAGATCGATCCTTAATATCGACCTAAGGGACGAGCCTAAGGAGGATCATGTTGCAGTGAAAGGTGGAGTGTGCGTCAGGAGTTTGATCGGAGCGGATGGATGTGGATAACTGGGCTCCGACTAGCTGGTCGGAGCAGACGAACATGCGATGGCGATGAATGGAATGATTGAAGCGAATTGGAAAATGTAAAGGAAATGGCGGGTACCTGAGGTCCTAGGCAAGCTCTAAAGCTTCAAGCGAAGGCGAACGGTGAGGTAATGGCCTCGACCAAGCTGTGAAAGGTCGGGAGGCTGATTGCTGCGGCGCACGCCGACCACGAGGCTGAGCAGCGTGGCTGCTCCTCCGAGCTTCGATCCAAAGGGTCCCTCGGGAAGCTGTCACTCAACCAGAGGTGGCTAGGGAGGAAGGGACGTGCAAGGCATGAGCTATTGCTCAAATGAGGCGGAGAAAAGTATTTAAAGGGTTCCCAGAAGGTTGGAGAATCCGGCGAAGGCATGCAACCCTAGGAAGATCCGTGCCTTCCTAGGGATCCGCAGGGGTCTTGGATCCAAGGAGAGGCCATAGGCGAAGAATTGGGGCGAGGGGATGTGTGACCTGATTGGGAAAATAGGAAGAAATCAGTCCGACGATGAGGCACGGGTCAGGTCAAGCCTGGAAGAGAGCGTTGACCTGGGTCAATGGAATGGCGTGGACCAATCAGAATATTCGGATGTACAAAATACTTCAAATTCAATAAAAATAATAAATTATTTTAAATAAAAAAGTATATAAAATGAAAAATATTTGTTATTTTCAAACTATTTTTCTGTGATTTTTATTTATTTTTTTGAAAAATAAATTAATCTTTATACAGTATAGTGTATTATATACATGTATAAATTACCTATGTATTTTGTACAATTATTTTTATTTTGTTATTTTTACATAAATACCGCAATTTTTATATTTTATTTATTTATAACATAATTTTTGGAGTATAAAATAATTTTTATTTTATTTTTATTATTTATTTACAGGTATATATTTAATAGGGTTGAAACATATATACACGTATTTTGTACAAGGGAGAGAGGATTTTTATTTTTATTTTATCTTATTTTTCTGATTTTTATTTTATTTTTGGAATTATATACAAGGAGGTAAAAAGAATCTTTTATGTTTATTTTGTCAAAAATAATTATTTATTTACATAAATAATATGTACAATATAGAGTGGGCTCTATCTCTCTACTTATTTTTATTTGGTGATCAGGCCAATGCTTGACCTTCTCTTAGGTTCGAGTCACTCTGTATTTATTCTAAATACCTCCTTCCTTTTTCTTTTTTCTTTATTCTTTTATTTTTGCACAAATACATGCTAATTATGTAATATTAACACATGCATGCTAAATGCTAACTTATTATATTTACATCTATTTACATGATACTTTGCCAAGATAAATAGCTAAAATAAAAGAATAAAGAGTGATGATCAGGGATTCATCACCTCCCTATAATTTACCTTTGCTAGTCCCTTAGCAAATACTTATTTGAAAAAGAAATGAAAAGAGAAAGAAAAAGAAAAAGAAAGGAGAATCAAGGTTGATTATTAAACTTGTCTTCATTAAATTGGAGTATGGAGCAGTCAGACCTTTGGATTAATAATTTGTCAGAACCTTATTTGGACCTAGGTTTAAGACTCAACAACCTCTAAGTTCCACCAATCTATGGTCAAGAATCCTCAATAATCCATATCAGAACAAGTATACATACACAAACTCTAATGACCATGAATCTTTTCTTGTACTGTGTAAGTGATAAGTATCTCCCCACCTTAGAAACGACAAAGTAACAACCTCCCTCAACAAGGTAACTCTAATGCCCTAGTCTGGCAGCTCTTTCCTCGAGGAGCGGGGTATTCCCTTCTAACTTCAGGTTCAACCAGCTCAAGAAGAGGGGAAAGAAGAGAATGGACCGTGGCCAGTGTAGCCACATATCCCTGGGACCCAACCAGTGTAGCTAGGTCTCCCTACTGCAAGCTTCATGAGATGAAAATGGGTAACATAAGCTTTGATTTATTTGGTTATATACACTCCAGTGGGTATTTCGTTTTGTATCAGAGAAAACCCACCACTTTTTTGGAGTTTTTCTTTCTTTTGCACATAGTGCATATGTACAACATATCTACATGGTGCAACATATATACATAAGGACTTTTTCCTCTTGAGCCAGTAGACTATCCCTCTTTTGAAGCATTATTGCAACCCACAACTCCTGTCTTCAGACCGCAACACCGCCAGACCAATTCGAGGTGCACTTCCTTCCTTAATAGAAGACGAGAGGTTCTGCCTAGAAGTACTACCCTCGTATGCTACCCTAAGCCAAAGGAAGCTTCCTCCTCACCACCTCATCCGTAAAGCCATTGTCTGTGAGAGTCATGTGTGTGTCGTTAAATGTTCTACTCATGCTCTTCAAGATGACATGTGATCATAGCCTAGTGGACTCAAAGAATTAAGTCACCAATGGACCTGCAAAGTCTCAACCCTAAATCCTATAAGGTTTCTCTTAGAATTAGGTGGATTAAGGTCTTAACCAAGCTTCATTTTCTAATTTAATTCCATGCTAGTTTAAATGTCAAGTATGATTCATAAGAATGTAGAAGTATATACAAAAATCTTTTTACGTAAAGTTTTTGAAAAAGTACAAAGTTTTTGAAAAATGTTTGAATGAATGCATGGATACAGAAGTTTTGCAAACTACTTACAAACATTTGCACAAGGGTTTTTGCAAACTTTTATTTTTCAAACATTTTACAAAAAATTTGTACTATATACATAGTTTTGATACCAAAATATTTACAAACTTTTTACAAACAAAACATTTTTACAAATATTTGTACAAAAGTAAATTTTATAAATAGCTATGTATGTGCAAGAAAGAATTTTATGTACAAGAAAATTTTCAAAAATTTTATGATTTTTAATAGTTTATTTTTAGCAATTTTTTTATTAATACACACACAAAATACGAGTTATGGCTAAAGTATATATGTAATATATACAACACCCCTATACTTAGCTCGAACGATGTCCTCAGAGTGAATCAAGAGCGACGGAGATTAGAAGACATAACTCGGGCTTAGTATAGGGAAGTGAAAAGGAATGCTATACTAACACGATGAATTAAAGAATAGAATGAAGAGGGCCTGGTGTTCCCCTCTATACTTAGGATCAAGTGATCCCAAGTATAGCAAACCATACATAAAGGGAAAATTGAGTCAAAGGATGTACAAGGTTTACCTCCCCTATACTTAGGATGAAATATCCCTAAGTATAGGCAGCAAAACAGAGGTAAAAAGAATCAAAAGAATAATCAAGAATCTGACACCCCCCATACTTAGGGTAAAGTGCACCCTAAGTATAGCATAATCACAAGATGCAAATGGGGTGTTAGACTAAAGAATGAGATGATATGGACATCTGGATCTATACAAGGTGGAAGACAGTGATAATCAGGTACGAGATGCAACTGATGTGAGTCAAAGACCACATCTCATGCAAAATGAATCATGGGCGACGTCAACGATCAACGGCTCATGATCTAGATATGGTTTGAGGTGCTGACCATTAACACGAAAGGTGGACTCATATGACATTTCATATATGTCGATACTACCATTGTCATGCACCTTTCGGACCATGTATGGTCCTTTCCACTTACTTTGCAACTTCCCAGGAAATAATCTAAGCATGGCATCAAACAACCATACTCTCTGATCTGGCTCAAACTGCTTATGACTGATATGAGAATCATTCATATCTTTACTCGTTCCTTATACTGCAGGCTGCTCGAAAAGGCTGTATCTCTAAGCTCATCCAGGGTTGCCAATTCTACCTTCCTTTGATCACCTATACTCACTGGATCCAATAATATATCAGTGACAACCCAAAGTGACTTTTGCCTAATCTTAATAGGTAAATGGCAGGGTTTGCCATAAATGAGAAGGGGAGATGTACCCAAAAAAGTCTTGAAGGAAGTCCGATATGCCCACAAAACCGAGTCCAAAATCTGTGACCAATCCTTTCGGTCTGGGCATACTACCTTCTGCAATATCATCTTAATATCCCTATTCGATACTTCAACAAGACCATTGGTCTGAGGATGATATACTGTGGTAACTCTATGATCTATGCGAACTCGTTAGTTAGGGCCTTTACTTTGTCGTTGATAAAGTGAGACCCCCATCAGAAATCAATATTCTAGGCACCCTGAACCGTGAAATGATATTCTTCCTCAAAAATTTGCAAACAGTCTTAGCATCTGCGGTTCGGACGAGAATGGCCTCAACCCAATGACTCACATAATCAACAACCAACAGAATGTACTCAAATCCCTCTCTTAGGGAATGGACCCATGAAATCGATGCCCCATGCGTCAAAAACCTCACAGAATGAATGGGCTGCATCGGCATCATATCACGCTGTTTACAAGTGCCCATCATCTGACAGTCAGTACACCTCTTCACTCATCATAATCCTTGAAGAGAGTAGGCCACCATAGACCGAATTGGAGCACTTTCTGTGCTGTTCTCCTTCCAGAGT
Source organism: Ottelia alismoides (assembly GCA_037367405.1). Taxonomy (NCBI): domain Eukaryota; kingdom Viridiplantae; phylum Streptophyta; class Magnoliopsida; order Alismatales; family Hydrocharitaceae; genus Ottelia; species Ottelia alismoides. Next base: position 178,218 of record JAZKJV010005896.1, on the reverse strand, counting down.
GATGTACCCCTGCCTCAATCTTGTGGTAGTATGTGAGGACACTATGGTGTTTCTCCTAAGGAATGCATCGTCGCCATACGCTATCCCCTCCTTTATGATAAAGGATGGGATCCTCCTAATGGTAAGACTTAGCCTTCACAAGGAAGGTCTCAAGTCACTGCCTGGGCCAACCTTGTGGAACTTTCTTGGCAACAAGATAGTTCACAATGTCGGCGTACCACGGGAGTGAGGCGATAGCAAGGATCGCCTCATCTGGGAAGGTATCTTAAATGAAATTAGTCTGCTCAGATTCATCAAGATTGTTTAATCGGGAGAGATGATCCGCCACCACATTCTTGACTCTAGGTGTCGAACTCCTAGAGTAGAAGGATCCATCTAGTCAGTCTTGCTCTGGCATCCTTCTTTGCCATGAGGTACCTGATGGCGGTATGATCAGTAAAGATAATCACTCTAGATCCAATAATATATAATCACTCTGGATCCAATAATATATGATCTGAATTTTATAAAACAGACATACATGTTTTTAAGGGTTTTTGATTTTTAGAAAATACCAAATAAAATCAAATTGTGTAACAAAAATTACCAAAAATATTACACATTAGCAGGACCTATTGGTAATTTTTGGGAAATTTTTGGAGTAAATTTGATAGTTATTTGATTTAAAAGAAATCACACAGGTTGTAGGGACCTATTTGCAAATAACCTAAAGTTTCCAGGTTAAACAATAACATCTATAAAAAGACCAGGGTTACCAGTGCAAAATTCTCATGAAATACACGTACATATCAATTAACCAATGTATAGAGGCATAAATGCAAATATATAAAAGTTTTCATTCATTCAGTAACTATCAGAAAGTTTAAGGTAAAACATGAAAAAACACCACAAGGCATGTGATCTTGCACGTGTATTTGATCAGCGGTCGTACTACCCTTGTTAATTTAATCAAATTAATGGTCAAATTAATATCGTTTCGTTTGTTGTAGCCAGGTAATACCGACTAATGAAAAACCACTTTTAATTAAGGTCAAGTTAATTCCAAGCGGTAAATTTATTTTACTTGGGCAAGCCCAAGGTCGAACTCAGGGAGGCAGCTGTCACCTTAGGTAGATTTTAAGTGAATTTAAGAGGTCAGATTTTCAGAAGATTCTTTTTGGTATTTTTCACAATTTTTATGCAATTAAAGGAAAACAAAGCAATATCGTGCCAATTTACAAGTTAATTTAGAAAGATGGTCAAATTAATTCCAAAAATTATGAAACTTAGCTAGAATGTGGAATGCAATGAAATTAAGCTGCCCTATTTTTTTTGGATTTTTATTACACTATATGAATTTACTGTGAATTAAAAATGAATGCAAGGTGATTTTAACTAAATCAATTATAATAAATACCAAATCACAAGATTTTTAGATAAATAAATTATCCTAAATAGATCTAAGTGTGAAGAATCTAGGAAAATTAATAAACGTAAATTTCTATGTGAAATGAACCTATTAAAAATTAATTAAGTAAATCCCAAAATGATTTATTCAGGCCTCGAGATGCGTGCAAATGATGTAATTTTTGGAAACAATGTGAACTTAATTATCGTAAGTCTAATGTGAATTTATGGTGATTTTTGGAGCAACAGAGAATTTACTACAAATTAAAAGGCATCAAATGGGCAAAATATGAACAATTTCACCTATTTATAATAAAATACACTGCTATCACAAAATTATAACACATGTTACATATGAAAGAGGACAAGTTTAGCTACACAATGCAATTTTCAAACTTAAAAAATGATGTCAAATGAAAGCCTAAAGACACGTGAAAAGACAGGGCCTAATTGCAATTACAAAAAATAAAATTGCTAAAAATCAAATATGCTGACAGGGACTAAAATGCAATTACCTATAATGTGGGGGACATGTATGCAAAATGCCCACAAAACACGTGTGCCTCATGTGATGCTCCTGACAGGGACTAGAATGTAATTTCCAAAACCTTCAGGGGCCTCGACAAAATTTACCCAGATTGCACGTGGAAGACACGTGAGGGCCCAGGTTCGGGGTGACTTCGGAGGCTCGGGGGCTCTACGGGCTCGGACTTGGCTCGGATGGAGGCTTGGCTAGCTTCGGGAGCTCTGAGCCTAATGGTCGAGGAAGAGGCTCGGAGGCGGCGACGTGGCGCCTTCTGGACTGCTAGATCAAATGAAGATCCAACGGTTGCTAATAGCTGGCGCGTGGCGTGCTGCGACCCGTTGGATCAAGATCGATCCAACGGTCTCTAGAGCTCGATGAAGATGACTATGTGGACGATCAAGGGCCGTTAGATCATGAGAGATCCAACGGCATCGGGAGTCGGGGAGAGTGGCGATGTGGCATACTCTGGAGCGTGGGATCCTCCTGATCCAACGGTTGCACGTTGATGGCTACGTGGCTTCCTCAGAACCTTCTGATCAAAGGGATCAGACGGCTACTGTGCTCGAAGGGTCCGCCGCCTCCTGCGACGGAGGTGGCTGTGCTTCGGCGATGAGGCTCTAGCTCCGCCTCCTCCTCCGATCGTCGATGAAGCTCGCCGGTGGCTCCCAAGTAGCTAGGAAGAATCGTGGAGGCGTCGGGGAGCCGCCAGAGGTCTCAGGAGCGACTCAGGCGGTCTGGAGGAGTGCGGCGATGAAGCTCGAACTGAGCTCTGATGACGTGCCGGCCAATGAAAGATAAAGTACATGCAGGGAGGTTAGCTTGATAGCCGAGGTGTGCGAAGTGCTCGTGGGGTGATTGTGAGTGCGAAGGGAGGCCTGAGGTGCAATGAAGGTGGTCCGGTGACGCTGCTCCGCCAAGGTGGCATAGCTTTGAGCGGAGGGGGGGTGTAGTGCGTCATCTGAGAAGATGGAAGGGTGCATAAGGGTGCCAGCTCCGAGGCGAAGCTCGGAGGATGGTCAGATGAAGGTGAAATCGATCGAGGATGGTGAATAAATTCTGAGAAAAAAGCAAGAAAAGGAAGAAGAGGATCGGAGAGGCGATGGGGGTGTCTACCTGGGAAATGGAGCTCGGATTCGTGCTCCTGGTCGTCGCTCGAAGGACGGTAGAGGGTCCTTAGCTTGTGCAGCTCACGGGGGAGGCTGCGAGACGATGGGGATGGCCGTGGATCTCGCTAGAGAAGAAGCTCGATCGTCGCTCGACTCCTTGCCGAATTGCTGTCACCAATAGGAAGGTAGGAGCTCAGGGATTCTCTCCGTGGTGGCGGATGGGGTCAAAGGTTGAAGATGATGGAGTATTTAAAGGTGGAAGGTGACAGCGTAGGTGACGAAGTGGTGGAGTTGGTGGAGGGCATGGAGTGAGGTAGGCGCGAGTCATGGAGTTCTAGGGGTTTGGCGAGGATGAGGGAATTGTGGGGTACGCAACGGCGGTGACAGGAGGTGGAGAGGGTGGCCGGAGTGGCTCCCAAAATAGGAAGGGGGCGACTCGCGCGCAAGGTGGGCGACGTGGGGCGTGGGCCTTGCGGGAGGTAGGAGACGATGTCTTGACCGTTGGATCGAGCGATCCAACGATCAGAAGAAGGGCGCGATGGGGCGGCTGAGATTAAATCAACGGGGTGAGATCAAAGGGCACAGGGAACACCCTGTGGCGGGCGGAGATGGAGGCGCAGACGTGCGGTTGAGATGATGCCCTGGGGTTTGATCAAACGATAAAGATTAAGGCCAGGATGGATGGTGGAGATTAAGAGGGAAAGGCGGGCATCGAAGGGTGCGGATGCAGCCAAGTGGCGCAAGGAGGGCGCGACGCTGGCGAACGGCCTAGATTGGATCCCGGGCTTGATCGAATGGTTGAGAAGCTCTGCGATGATGGAAGGCCTAGATCAAGAGAGATGGCGGGCGATCAGACGACGGAGATGGAAGGTGCGTGGTGCGCAACGGAGCGGGCCGAGTGGCGCAATCAGAGGGCGCCACATGGCCTGCTCTGAATGGCCGAGAAAGAAAATGAAATTAGAGAGATAAAGAGACCAAATTTGGAAAAACTCAAAACATGAAAGTTGTAGATCTTGATGGGATCTACAAGTTTCATGTTGACCAAAAATGGAGATGAGATCAAATAAGATACAAAAATACAAGGGTACAAATATACATACATATAGTACACAAAAAGGCCCAAAAACCCAAGTTTTGCATACGAGCCAATTTAATGAAATTGATCTCATTTTAAAGGTCTCTGAATGTGGATTAATCTGAAAGTGAGTAGACCTAATTCGGAGGTTGTATGAGAGAGATATGGGCATTCTAAGATCTGGGGTCTCCAACTAGGTTTGGGATTTTTATTGGGTAATTTACAAGCTAAGAATTTTTGACCTTTTTCCTTATATTATTAACTAGTAATATACACAGTATAAGGAAGGTTTTATTGACTTTTGGAGGTGATATAAAATACAGATAATTAGGTGAATTATTGGTAAGTATTTTACAAGTGAAATAGGCTTCATATTTTAATGCAAATATGGATGCTAAAATGCATGTATTCTGAATGCATGCATGAATGCTATTTATGCAAGATAAAGGGAAATATGCTGCTAAATACTCGGGAACAAAGACTCTATTTTTAACTTTAAGAGTGATGAATCACATATTCATTAGTATTCAAACAGGGAGGACTAAAGTGCAAATACTAGAAACATTAGGGACTAATATGCAAAAAGTCTCAACTACAACTTTATTTAATAGACTAGAAAATAAAACATAAAAAGTGCGAGGAAGGAAATGTAATATATGTTAGCCATGTAAGCCCGAGGCGAACCATTCCTACAATAAATGTTATTGTAATATATGATTTATCAATAAAAGTTATTGATTGTTTTCACTCCCTTTCTGAGATTGAATGAATGAATGCACTATAATGTCCCTCTTTACAATAAGGGTTATGTACCATGGCTAACTTGATAATCATACATCTGTTGATTCATTGACTGAATCATAGAGGCTGGTGCTTGGATGAATATATAAGGAGTTAGATAGAGGATTCATCAAGCACCATCAAATGATTATTAAGTAATGATCTCCGGCCAGAATAGGAGATGGCAATCCTATCTCATGTGGCTGATATCTGACCGACCTCTTGATGTAGGTCTTTTGCATGAGAATAGTGATTCGGAGGTGTCAGATTAGTTGAGTCAATGGGTTAACTTAACGAGATCGAGATAACCAAAGACCTATGTTGAATACTGTCACATCATAGGCATACATCCTCTAACCAGAGACAGATGTGTTACTATATGTGTGAATGTGTACATTTGGCAAACCAATAGGTTGATGACCTAACCAAGGTCTATACACCGGCGAGCTGGTGTGCATGTAAGGACATATGAGTAATACGATCTCTCAAAGGGATCATATAGGTTCACTTATGAACCGGAAGACATGAGCTCACTCATGAGGTATTGGGACCGATCAAATTCCATGCATGGTCATCGTGCTTTGGAAGCATGACAATAATTTGAAGGTATGATATATGCTTTGGGAAATCATATGATCCATACCAATTCCCAATGACCAAGATTGAGAATCTTGATGATTAAACCCTAAAGAAGATAATATAAAATTGATCTATATCTTTGGGTTTCATCATCGATTTTCCAATATGCAGGATGTGCAAGTGTTAGGAATACCCGAGGGTGATGTGATCATAAACGATTGTATAACCATGACGCTTTCATTCTGAGGGAGTGATGAAACAGGTCTGGATTTTAGTGACTCCTCTCAGTAGAGAAGTAACCTGATCTTAGTCCAAGTATTGGACATTGGTCTGAATGAGATTCAGATGTAATGAGAAGATTAGGTCTATGGACTTGATTTAATCAAGCATCTGTGGGAGGTCCATGAGACTTGGATTTGAGATGTGATATCAATATCCAAGTCACTATACGTGGAACAATATAATCGCCCTGTCCTTATCTCCAAGTATCTGCAGAGAAAGCGCATTATTCTTGAAAGGGTTCAAGAATGATTCCATAGTTAAATTATATCTAAGCATTGAGAGATTGATAATTAAATGTGATTTAATTATCTTGATGCATGTGAATATTTATCCTTATAGTTAAATGTGATTTAATTATTGTGGATAAGAATAATGTGGATAGCAATATCCAATTATTCATTATGTATTATAAATATGATTTATAATGTATTATAGAGAGCTTATTATGATTTATATTTGTTGATTAATTATTGCTGTGAATTGGGTTCACATTGTATAATTAATTGAAAATGTAAATCACATTTTATTTTGGGTTGTGAATATGATTCACAAACTTCCAATGGCAAGATTGCAATATTCTCAAAAATAATTGTGAATTATTTTTTGTAGAATATTTTTACAACAATTGTTGTTGTAATTGGAGATACATTTAATCATGTAATCTTGGATTACATTGAAAATCTCCCATTCCATATTGGGGTGGGGACGACTACCTATTCCAACATGGAAAGGGTATCCGTCCATGACCCCATATGGAATTGGCGATTTCCATCTCCATTATATCCAATTCTTGGTGATTTGATTTAGGATAGAATTATATTTGATTTATCAAATATATTTAATCTAAATTAAATTATTAGTTGTTGTGTTTTTTACCAACAACAATCTTGACCATTGAAATAAACACAAATCAATCTCATCCATTGATTTTATGTGTCCCATGGATTGTGATCCATGGACTCCCAAAACCCTATAAATAGAGAGGTACCTCATGCTCTCTAGGGTTAAGCAAAAAAAAAGAAACATCAAGCTCTCTCTCCTCTCTTTCTACTCACACGCCCTCTCTTCTTCTCTCCCATTGGTGGCCGTCCACCTTAAGAGAAGAAGAGATCTTTGTCGTCGCCTTGCCGGTGCGCTGCCGCCTTGATGACTCTCGGTTTTCCATCTTCTTTGGTGGGCTTCACTCACGAAGAAGGTGTTCGATCTCGTATGACAAGATCAGGAGTTCCCAAGCTTGGATCAACATCTTGGATTGCGAGGATCACGCGACGCGCTCGCAAGTGTCTTCTTCGAAGATCGGACTTGAGATAGAAGGTCTCTTTTCGTAGAGACTCGATCAACCACGCTACAAGAGGTATTCGTATATACTTGATGTGGCTTTAGATGAAATGATCCAAGAATCATTCTTGGATCATGTGGTTTAATCACGTGAATTTTTTTATTTCCGTTGTATAGAACAACTAGTGCGACTAGTCGTTCTTCATCGTATATGATACGATGCTCACGCTTCCGTGATGCACTTGAGGATTATCCCATATCCTTCAATATACCCTCACAGGCACGTGCGGTGCGCGTGGGGGGTGGGGGGCACGTGGCGGACGTCGGAGGCACGCAGATGTGTGGCTCTGATGCTCTGCTGGTCAGATCTGACGTCTCAGATGCCGTCGAGGATGTGGGGCGCAGATGCATCCGATGTCAAATCTAGCAGCCTAGAAAGCTACTACGGTCGGCGACTGAGATTGAATCTGGTGGAGGAAGGCCAATCCGACGGTGTTAAAGGAGTCTAGAAGAACAGGGTCGTGATGTACTTCACCAGAGCCTAGCAGGAGATCCTCGGCTCCGATGATCGATCAGGAGGCTCAGGAGTGATCGTGGAAGTCCTCCACGTTAACTGAACGGGTCTGATGGGAGCGCGGACGATCGGATGGCTGGAACGGTGAAGGTGACCTGGAGCTGCTCTGACGAACTCTCGGATGGTTGGAACGATGGCTCCCAACATGCGCGAAAACTTTCAAAGGAAGGCTTAACTCGGGGTGAAGCTCTGGTAGAGGGTTATTCGAATGAAAACAGAAAGAAGCGAGGTGGGGCGAGATTTGATCTCCGACGAAGGCGATAGAGGAGATCAGATCCTTAATCTCGAACTAAGGGACGAGCTTAAGGGGGATCAGGTTGCGGTGCAAGGTGGAGCATGCGTCGGGGGTTCGATTGGTGTGGATGGATGTGGATAACGGGGCTCCGACCAGCTGGTCAGAGCAGATGAACACGTGGTTGTGATGAATGCAATGCTTGAAGAGAATTGGAAAATGTAAAGTGAATGGCGGGTACCTGAGGTCCTAGGCAAGCTCTAGAGCTTCAGGAGAAGGCGGACATTGATGTAATGGCCTCGATAAAGCAATGAAAGATCGGGAGGCTGATCGCGGCGGCGCAACCGACCACGAGGCTGAGCAGCGTGGCTGCTCCTCTAAACTTCTATCCAAAGGGTCCCTCGGGAAGCTCTCACTCAACCAGAGGTGGCTAGGGAGGAAGGGACGCGTGAAGCACAAGTTGCTGCTCCTGGGAGGCGGAGAAGGGTATTTAAAGGGTTCCCAGGAGGTTGGAGGAATCGGGTGAAGACATGCAACCCTAGGAAGATCCGCACCTTCCTAGGGATCTGCGAGGGTCTTGGATCCAAGGAGAGGCCACATGCGAAGAATTGGGGCGAGGGGAGGCGTGACCCGATTGGGAAAATAGGAAGAACTTGGTCCGGCGATGAGGCATGGTCGGGTCAAGCCTAGAAGAGGGCGTTGACTCGGGTCAATGGAATGACGTGGTCCAATCAGAATATTCGAATGTACAAAATACTTACAAATTAAATAAAAAATAATAAATGATTTTAAATAAAAAACTATATAAAATGAAAAAATTTGTTATTTTTCAAACTATTTCTGTGACTTTTATTTATTTTTTGAAAAATAAATTAATCTTTATACAGTATAGTGTATTATATACATGTATAATTTACCTATGTATTTTGTAAAATTATTTTTATTTTGTTATTTTTACACAAATACCCCAATTTTTATATTTTATTGATTTATAACATAATTTTTGGAGTATAAAATAATTTTTATTTTATTTTTATTATTCATTTATAGGTATATAATAAATAGGGAATGAAACATATTATACATGTATTTTGTACAAGGGAGAGAGGATTTTTATTTTATTTTATCTTATTTTTCTGATTTTTATTTTATTTTTGGAATTATATACAAGAAGGTAAAAAGAATATTTTATTTTTATTTTGTCAAAAATAATTATTTATTTACATAAATAATATGTACAATATAGAGTGGGCCCTATCTCTCTCTACTTATTTTTATTTGGCGATTAGGCCAATGCTTGACCTTCTCTTGGGTTTGGGTCACTCTGTATTTATTTTAAATACCTCCTTCATTTTTCTTTTTCTTTATTCTTTTTTTTTGCACAAATACATGCTAATTATGTAATATTAACACGTACATGCTAAATGCCAACTTATTATATTTACATCTATTTACATGATGCCTTGCCAAGATAAATAGCTAAAATAAAAGAACAAAGAGGGATGATCGGGGATTCATCACCCCCTATACTTTACCTCTTCTAGTCCCTTAGCAAACACTTATTTGAAAAAGAAATGAACAGAGAAAGAAAAAGAAAAAGAAAGGAGAATCAAGGTTGATTATTAAACTTGTCTTCATTAAATTGGAGTATGGAGCTCAGTCAGACTCTTGATTATTCTTTTGATTCCTTTTACCTATGTTTTGCTGCCTATACTTAGTGATATTTTACCTTAAGTATAGGGGAGGTAAACTCTGTACGTCCTTTTACTCGATTTTTCCTTTATGTACAATTTGCTATATTTAGGATTATTTGATCCTAAGTATAGGTGGAAACACCGAGCCCTCTTCATTCTATTATTTGATTCATCGTTGTAGTATAGCATTCCTTTTCACTCCCCTATACTAAGCACAAGTTATGTCTTCTTCTTCATCGCTCTTTGTTCACTCTGAGGACATCATTCGAGCTAAGTATAGGGGGTGTCGTATATATTACATATATACTTTAGCCATAATTCGTACTTTGTATGAGTATGTTAATAAATAAAATGGCTAAAAATAACTATTAAAAATCGTAAAAATTTTAAAATTTTTCTTGTATATAAAATTCTTTCTTGCACATACATAACTATTTATAAAAACTATTTTTGTACAAATGTTTGTAATTTTTGTTTGTAAAAAAAATGTTTGTAAATATTTTTGGTATCAAACCTATGTATATAGTACAAAATTTTGGTAAAATATTTGAAAAAGAAAAGTTTACAAAAAACCTTGTGCAAATGTTTGTAAATAGTTTGCAAAACTTCCGCATCATGTATACATTCAACCATTTTTCAAAAATTTTGCACATTTTCAAACTTTTTCATGAAAATATTTTTGAATATACTTCTACATTCTTCTGAATCATAGTTGACATTTAAACTAGCCTGGAATTAAATTAGAAAATGGAGCTTGGTTAAAACCTTAATCCACTTAATTCTAAGAGGAACCTTATAGGATTTAGGGTTGAGACTTTTCAGGTCCATTGATGACTAAATTCTTTGAGTCCACTGATGAGCCGAAAAATGCGAGAGACTAAGGCGAGAAGGTATCAATGATCGTTGCGACCTCAACCTCTCGAGTCGGACTAAACAAGAAAACAAAGACCACCAAATCACAAATCAAGAAAATAAAATAAATAGCGGTCTCGCTATTTTATTTTACCTGGTATAGCTACCAGGGTCAAACTCAAGGAGCACGGACTGGACAGAGTCCTACGAAGTAGCCAGACTAAAAAAAGGAATAAAATATTTTGGTGGATTTTTAGATTTTTAATTTTTTTGTGATTTTTAGTTATAAAGAAAATATAAAAGAAGATGAAAAAGGCACAAACAATAAATTATTTAACACAACAAAACAAGTTAGAAAATCAAAATAATTTTTTTTTGGATTTTATAAATTTTCAAGTGTTTATGATATTTTTCTAAGATTTTTATAATTTTTAGTTGATTTTATAAAAATGAAATAAAGAAAAAAATGAAAACCACTGTGCAACCAGAATCTAAGGGCTATTTAAAAATAAATAAATATCTATAAAATTCCAGTGGCAATTTTATGATAAAGTAAAAATAAAAACCTAACTAATGGAAAAGAAATTGCATTTTTTGAATTTTTAGGAATTTTTAATGATTTTTGTGAGTTTTTCAATATTTTTTAATTTTTAGGGTTTTTATGTATCCAAATCAAACAAAAATTACAAAGAATTAAAAACACAAGAAGAGGAGCACAATTTTTTTTAGAATTTTTGGAGGTTTTTAATATTTTTAGTCAATTTTTCAATTCAAATAGAAGCAAAATAAGAGGTTTTTGAATTTTTAAAAATATAAAATGAAAATAAAAATGTCCCAAAAATTCACTGAAATTTTGATACAGTGGCAGGAGCCACGTGTCCAAATTTCATGAGATTTGGTTGAAAATTGCTATTTTATTCAACCAATCAAACATGCACAGCACACAGGGACAAAGTTGCAATTTTAGAAAAGTTTTCAGCCAAATAATAACACTAAAAAAATGTAGGGCTGAAATTGCAAAAAGCCTAAAATAGCACGAGGAAGGCACGTGATTCACACATGTAGGGGCATAAGTGTCATTCCAATTTATAAAAATGCATTTCATAATAGCAATAAACTCCAGGGTAAAACATGAAAATATCCCCAAAGCACGTGTCGATGCACGTGCACCATACAAAGAGGACTAAAGTGCAAATAGGAAAGACAATAAGGGCTCACATGCAAAGTGTCCACAGTGTGCTAATTATTTAATAGACTAAATAGGAACAGAAAGAAACTGCAGAGGGTATGGCGCAAATTACCCAGCCGTCGCGTGCTGGTCACGTGGGTGACAGGTGGCAGGCGGTCAGTGGCTACAGACGTACGGTGGAGATGCTGACGCCTGGTAGATCTGGCAGTCCTGCTGCAACAACGCACGTGGGGGGTACGTGGCCGTTAGATCTGCTATCTAACGACTTGATAGGAACAGACCACGGACGGTGGTGATGGAATCTGGAGACAAAGTGCGATCCGATGGTGGAGGAGGGTTCTTGATGAACACCTCCCTGGCGAAGTTCGTCGGTGAACTGGGGGCTCTCCAAGAGGCTGATGGACGATCAGGGGGAGGGGTTCGACTCGCGATGCCCCTCCGCGTCTGGTGGCGGTGGCTGATGGAGCCGTCAACGACCAGATATCCCGGCGGGGCAAGGGGACCTGGAAGACTCCGGCGGAGTGGGTGAGAGGCGATCTGGGGGGTACTCCTGCGCTTATTGACCTGCAAATATAAGCTAATGCTCGGGGGAGTGCTCCGACATAGGTTATTAGATAAGCAACTAAGTGAAGCGATGGGGAATGGCGGAGGATGGCTCCGGCGAAGGCGGAGGAAGGAGCCTCAATCTTGGCTCGGATAGCCAAGATCAAGATGATCAGACGATGGGGGAAGGATGACGATGGAACTACGGAGCAATCTGAACGGCTAGGGATGCTCGATTAAGCTCCGACCACTGGGTCGGAGCCGGCGGAGGGAAAGATGAAAAATCGAAGATAAATAGAGCTCGGGTCAATGAAAGATTCACCTGACGATCTGAGGTCGATCCTGAGCTCCAAGAGGGTGCGGCGAAGGGGGTCGTTGCCTCGACCGAGCTACGGCGGGCTGGGAGGCTCAAATGTGGCAGCGCTCCGGCCACGTTCGTCGAGCAACGACTACAGGCGCCTAATCCGGCCACCAAAGGAGGGTTCTGGTCGCTGTCACCGAGGGGGGTCTCTCTATGGTAGAATTAGGGCTTGCTGTGCGAGCTGAGAGACTGGGAATCAAAGATGGAGATTTTATATGCATCCTAGGTAACGAGGTTGAGCGGGCACGAGTGCACGAATCGAAGAGGATCCGATCCCTCCTAGGGATCCGCGAGGATGCATGATCCATGAGGAAGAGATGGGCGCAAAAATCAAGGCAAAAGAAGATCAGATCCGTTCCTGAAAATTTGGAGAAATCGGGTGCGAAAACGGATCCAGGTGAGAGGTGGTCCAGGGGGGAGTTGACCGGGGGTCAACATTCCGCCATGGACCAATCAGAATTCAGAAAGTTAAAAAGATTTATAAATTAAATTAAAAATAGAAAACAATTTTATTTAAAAATATTTACAAAATAAAATGTTTATTATTTTCCAAATTTTTTTATTATGATTTTATTTGTTTTTTTGAAAAATAAATTATGATATATACATAATATAATATTATATACATGTATAAAATATTTATGTATTCTATACTTTTATTTTTATTTTCTTATTTTTGTTCAAATACTCCAATTTTATATTTTATTTATTTACAACATAAACTTTAGAGTATAAAATAATTTTTATTTATTTTTTATTGTTTATTTACAAGGGTGAAATAAATAGTCGTGTGATACATATATACATGGTATATATACAAGGTAGAGAGAGAAAGTATTTTATTTTTGATTTTATTTTATTTTTCTAATTTTTATTTTATTTTTAGAAATATATACAAAATGATAAAAACACATTTTTATTTTTATTTTGTGAAAATAAAATATATACATAAGAGGGGGTTTTACACAAGGTTGAATGGCCCTATCTCTCTCTACTCATTTTATTTGGCGATCATGCCCATATTGGGCCCTCTCTTGGGTTCAGGTCACTCAATATTTATTCTAAATATTTCCCTCTTTTTCTTTATTTCTTTATTCTTTTATTTTTGCACAAAAACATGCTAATTATTAATATTTACACAAGCATGCCTAATTGGTAACTTATTGTATTTACAACTATTTACATGGTGTTTTGCAAAGATAACTAGCTAAAATAAAAGAATAAAGAGTGACAAATGAGTATTCATCACCCTCTATACTTTACTTTTTCTAGTCCCTTAGCAACCACTTATTTGAAAAAGACGTGAGAAAGAAAAGAAAAGAAAAAGAAGGGAAGAAAGATGAATCAATGCTGATTATTAAACTTGTCTTCATTAAATTGAAGTATGGAGCTCAGTCAGATCTTTGGATTATTAATTTGTCGGAACCTTATTTAGACTTAAGTTTAAAACTTAACAGCCTCCAAGTTCCACTAATCTATAGTCAAGACTCCTCAATAATCCAGATCAGAACAAGTCTCCATACACAAACTCTGATGACCATGAATCTTTTCTTGTACTGTGTAAGTGATATAGCTCCCCATCTCAGAAATAGAAAAGTGACAACCCTCCCCAACAGGGTAACTCTAATTCCCTAGTCTGGCAACTCTTTCCTCGCGGAGCGGGGTATTCCCTTCTAAGTTCAAGTTCAACCGACTCAAGAAGAGGAGGATGAAGAGAATGGACCATGGCCAGTGTAGCCATGTATTCTAGGGAGCCCAACCAGTGTAGCTAAGTCTCCCTGCTGCAAGCTTCATGAGATGGAACATGGATAACATAAGCTTTGCTTTATTTGACTATATACACTCCGGTGGGAATATCATTTTCTCTCAGACCCACAACTTTTTTGGAGTTATTCTTTTCTTTTTGTACATTTTTTGATGTGCATATATACAACATATCTACAAGGTGCATCATATATACATAAGGAGTTTTTCCTCTTGAGCCAGTAGACTATCCCTCTTTTGAAGCTTTATTGCAACCCACAACTCCTGTCGTTAGACCTCACGGCTACCAGACCAAGTTGAGACACACTTCCTTCACTATAAGAAGAAGAGAGGTTCCGCCAAGAAGTACTACCCTCATATGCTACCCCAAGTCAAAGAAGACTGCCTCCTCACCACCTCATCCGTAGAGAGCTAGGTGTAAAGTGCTGGTCCAAGTAAAGCCATTGTCTATAAGAGTCATGTGTGCGTTGTTAAGTGTTCTACTTAGGCTCATCAAGATGATATATGATCATAGCCTAGTGGACTCAAAGAATTAAGTCATCATGGACCTGAAAAGTCTCAACCCTAAGCCCTATAAGGTTCCTCTTAGAATTAGGTGGATTAAGATATTAACCAAGCTCCATTTTCAATTTAATTCCAGGCTAGTTTAAATGTCAACGATGATTCGGAAAAACTGTATAAATATTTACAAAGATGCAATTTTTAAAAATTTTTGAAAATGTGCAAAATTTTTGAAAAATATTTGAAAACATGGATGTATGCATGAATGCAAAGTTTTGCAAAATATTTACACAAATTTACACAAGGTTTTTGCAAATTTTTTATTTTTCAAACATTTCACAAAAATTTTGTACTATATACATAATTTTGGTATTAAAATATTTACACAAAAGATTTTTACAAACATTTGTACAAAAATAATTTGTATAAATAGTTATGTATGTGCAATAAAGAATTTTATGTACAAGAAAGATTTTTAATTTTAATTTTAAGGATTTTAACCATTTTATTTATTAACACACTCACAAAAAGTACGAGTTATGGCTAAAGTATATATGAAATATATACGACACCCCTATACTTAGCTCGTACGATGTCCTCAGAGTGAATCAAGAGCGATGAAGAAGACATAACTCATGCTTAGTATAGGGAAGTGAAAAGGAAAAGCTATATACAAAGATGTATGAAAGAATAGAAATGAAGAGATCTTGGGGTTTCCCCCTACACTTAGGATCAAGTAATCCTAAGTATAGCAGGCTGTACACAAAGGGAAATCCGAGTGAGAGAATGTACAGGGTCTACCTCCCCTATACTTAGAGTGAAATATCCCTAAGTATAGGCAACAAAACAGAGATAGAAAAGAATCAAAAGAAACTCAAAAGTCTCACACCCCCTATACTTAGGGTAAAGTGCACCCTAAGTATAGCATAATCAAAGGTGCCAATGGGGTGTTGGACTAAAGATAGTGTGATATGGACATCTGGATCTATACAAGTTGGAAGAACAGTGATAATCAGGCGTGAGATGCAATAGATGTGAGTCAAGAGACCACATCTCACATAAAATGAATAGGGGCAACGTCAACGACCAGCGGCTCATGATCTAGATATAGTTTGAGACGCTGCCTGTTAACACGAAAGGTAGACTCAGATGACAACTCGCATATGTCCATGCTTCCGTTGTCGCGTACCTTTCATACCAGATAGGGTCCCTTCCATTTGCTCTGCAACTTCCCTTGCAATAATCTCAACTGGCATCGAACTACCATACTCGCTATCCTGGCTCAAACTACTTGTGGCTGATATGAGAATCATGCCATTCCTTCACTCTCTCCCTATACTGTAGGCTGCTCGAAAAGGATGCATCACGAAGCTCCTCCAGGGTTGCTAACTCTGCCCTCCCCTGATCTCCTACCCTCACTGGATCCAAAAGTATATCAGTGACTGCCCAAAGTGACCTATGTCTTAACTCAACAGGTAAATGGCAGGACTTGCCATAAACGAGGCGAAAGGGAGATGTACCGAAAGGTGTCTTGAAGGACGTCCGATATGCCCACAAGACCGAGTCCAAAAGCTGTGACCAATCCTTTCGGTCTGGGCGGACGACCTTCTACAGAATAGTCTTGATCTCCCTGTTCGACACTCCAGCAAGACCATTGGTCTGAGGATGATACGGTGTGGCTACTTGATGGTCTATGCTGAACTCGCTAGCAAGAGCCTTTACCTTATCATTGACGAAATGAGACCCTCCGTCAGATATCAATACTCTATGCACCCTGAACTGTGAAATGATATTCTTCCTCAAAAATCGGCAAACAGTCCTAGAATCTACGGTTCAGTGGGGATGGCCTCAACCCAACGACTCACATAATCAACGACCAACAGAATTTACTCAAATCCCTGACTCTTAGGGAATGGACCCATGAAATCGATGCCCCATGCGTCAAAAACCTCACAGAAATGAATGGACTGCATTGACATCATATCACGTTGTCCACAAGTGGCCATCCTCTGACAGTCAGTACATCTCTTCACGAACTCATCAGAGTCCTTGAAGAGAGTAGGCTATCATAGGCCGGATTGGAGCACTTTCTGTGCCGTTCTCCTCCCATAGTGATGTCCTCCTGCCTCAAGCTTGTGGCAGTAAGTGAGGACGCTATGGTGCTCCTCCTGAGGAATGCACCGACGCCAGACGCTATCCCCTCCTTCATGGTAAAGGATGGGATCCTCCCAATGGTAGAACTTGGCCTTCGCGAGGAAGGTCTCAAGTCGTTGCCTTGGCCAATCTTGTGGAACTTTTTTGGCAACAAGATAGTTCACAATATCGGCGTACCACGGGATAGAGGCGATAGCAAGGATCGCCTCATCTGGGAAGGTCTCACAAATAGGCTCAATCTGCTCAGAATCCTCAAGAAACTCTAATTAGGAGAGATGATCCGCCACCACATTCTTGACTCCAGGCTTATCCTTAATCTCTATGTCAAACTCCTGGAGTAGAAGGATCCATCTAGTCAATCTGGCTTTGGCATCCTTCTTTGCCATGAGGTACCTGATGGCGGTATGATCAGTAAATATGGTCACCTTAGATCCAATGATGTATGACCTGAACTTATCTAGGGCGAACACTACGTCTAGCATCTCCTTCTCAGTGATAGTGTAGTTCTGCTGAGCGGCATCCAAAGATCGGCTAGCGTAGTGAATAACAAATGGAACTCCATCCCTCCTTTGTCCCAGCACGACCCCTACAGCAAAATCGGAGGCATCCGTCATGATTTCGAATGGGAGAGACCAATTAGGCGGCTGGAGGACATGAGCCTCTACAACTAGACTCTTGAGAGTCTCAAATGATGCTAGACACTTATCATCCACAATGAACTCGATGTCTTTCATCAACAGATCAGTCAACGACTGGGCAATCCTGCTAAAATCATGAATGAATCGTCGGTAGAAACCGATGTGCCCCAGAAAAGACCGTAACTACCACAAGTTAGACGGTGGACTGAGTTTCCTAATGATATACACCTTGGCCGGATCAATCTCCATGCCCCTATTGGAGATGATATGGCCAGGCACCATCCCTTGAGTCACCATGAAGTGACTCTTCTCCCACGAAAGCACCAGATGGACCTCTATGCATCGCTGGAGGATGCGGTCTAGGCAGTCAAGACAAGCATCAAACCCGTCGCCGTAGACCGAAAAGTCATCCATGAAGACCTCCAAGCACTCACCCACCATGTCCGAAAAGATGGACAACATGCACCTCTGGAATGTCGCCGGAACATTGCAAAAAGCAAAGAAAGCTTGAGCACTAGTATTAGACTGGTGGGAACTGACCCTGCTCATCTAAGGTGGCCGAGAAATTGGGAACAGAGCTTAGATAGGTGAAAATCATTGAAGAATGAACTACACATGTTGTTAACGACGGAAGGCTCCGGCCTCTGCCGAGCAGCGGGAGCCTTCGGAAGTCTTTCTCGCCCCCGTCAGATGCCTTCCGGTGCTAGGAAGGAAGTAGTAGTAGACCCTTGTTCTTTTCTGCGGAGTCTAGTTCCGGGGAGTCGTCGTCCTGTATAACCGGAATGAGCCCTAGGTCTGTCTAAGGGCTGTATATAAACAAATAAAGAGAACTGCATTTTTTCGAATTAGAATAGAAAGTCTCAAGCGATCAGAGGGAACAGAGAGAGAGGGATTCGAACCCTCGGTACGAATAACTCGTACAACGGATTAGCAATCCGACGCTTTAGTCCACTCAGCCATCTCTCCCTATTCAAAAATAGGAAATTATTGATATGGCGCATGAAGCAAAAATTGATAAAAACCATTGCCATTCCTGGTTTATTAATAATATTCTAGTCGTTTATTAATTCTATTATAACGACATAAATAATATATCATTATATAACGATATATACGAATTTGATTAGCAATTCGAAATTTAGATAACAATTCGAACCGGATATACCAATAGAGATAGAAAAAGCACCTTACGTCTTTGATTTTGTACGAAGGGTTCTTTTTTTTATTCCCACGGCCTGGCTAGGTACTAGCCGGGCCATTCCTTTTTTTGTTCCAATTAATCATTCATAAATCAAATGATTGATATGATTTGAAATAAAAAATCCTTGTTATTGAAGCAAGAACAAAACCCATTTTTATTTCCATAAGTGTTATTTTTTATTATTCTTTTTAGTAATTTACTTGTTGAACGGGACTACAATAAAAAATATAACTGCAATCAAAATCAAATAAAAAAATAATAAAAAAAAATTCAATCTCAGTCAAATAAAATAATTAATATATAATTATATATAAGAATAAGGAATATATATAATTAATTTGATAACTATCATAATTATAACTTAATTCATTTACTTGTTCAATTCTGGAGCAAACTTTATTTTAATACTTGAAATTAATCTGACGTCATAACATCCAGCAGTTGGGAGATCATAAAAAGTATCTAATGAATTATGAGTTCAATAGATCCTGTTTAGCAGAAAGACGGATATTTCTTGCTCATTATCAGACAATTACTTATTCACAAACCTCGTGTGGGGCTAATCGTTTTCATTTCCCATCTCATGGAAAACCCTTTTCACTCCGCTTAGCTCTATCCCCTTCTAGGGGTATTTTAGTGATAGGTTCTATAGGAACTGGACGATCATATTTGGTCAAATACCTAGCGACAAACTCCTATGTTCCTTTCATTACAGTATTTCCGAACAAGTTCCCGGATGACAAGCCTAAAGGTTTGATTGATGATATCGATATTGATGATAGTGACGATATCGATATTGATGATAGTAACGATATCCATATTGATGATGACCTTGATACGGAGCTGCTAACTATGACGAATGCGCTAACTATGTATATGACGCCGAAAATAGACCGATTTGATATCACCCTTCAATTCGAATTAGCAAAAGCAATGTCTCCTTGCATAATATGGATTCCAAACATTCATGATCTGTATGTGAATGAGTCGAATTATTTATCCCTCGGTCTATTAGTGAACTATCTCTCCAGGGATTATGAAAGATGTTCCACTAGAAATATTCTTGTTATTGCTTCGACTCATATTCCCCAAAAAGTGGATCCCGCTTTAATAGCTCCGAATAAATTAAATACATGCATTAAGATACGAAGGCTTCTTATTCCACAACAACGAAAGCACTTTTTCATTCTTTCATATACTAGGGGATTTCACTTGGAAAAGAAAATGTTCCATACTAACGGATTCGGGTCCATAACCGTGGGTTCCAATGCACGAGATCTTGTAGCACTTATCAATGAGGCCCTATCAATTAGTATTACACAGAAGAAATCAATTATAGAAACTAATATAATTAGATCAGCTCTTCATAAACAAACTTGGGATTTGCGATCCCAGGTAAGATCAGTTCAGGATCATGGGATACTTTTCTATCAGATAGGAAGGGCTGTTGCACAAAATGTACTTCTAAGTAATTGCCCTTTAGATCCTATATCTATCTATATGAAGAAGAAATCATGTAAGGAAAGGGATTCTTATTTGTACAAATGGTACTTCGAACTTGGAACGAGCATGAAGAAATTAACGATACTTCTTTATCTTTTGAGTTGTTCTTCCGGATCGGTCGCTCAAGATCTTTGGTCTCCACTCGGACCCGATGAAAAAAATGGGATCACTTCTTATGGATTCGTTGAGAATGATTCTGATCTAGTTCATGGCCTATTAGAAGTAGAAGGCGCTCTGGTGGGATCCTCACGGACAGAAAAAGATTGCAGTCAGTTTGATAATAATCGAGTGACATTGCTTCTTCGGTCCGAACCAAGGAATCAGTTAGATATGATGCAAAATGGATCTTGTTCCATCGTTGATCGGTTCACGTCAAAATGGACGTAGAATACCAAAAGGAGTTTTTCATGTTCAAGCGAGTTTCAATAAGACCATTGTCACTGTTACAGATGTACGAGGCCGGGTGGTTTCTTGGTCCTCCGCCGGTACTTCTGGATTCAAAGGCACAAGAAGGGGGACACCCTTTGCCGCTCAAGGGGAGTGGCCCCTTAATTGGTAAGAGTCTGATGTCGAAATTGGGGAAGACATTGATTTGACTGGGATCGTTTGCTGTTCCAGAGTATATCAAAGCCCGAGTCAAAAGACTCGAGAATAAGAAAGAAGCTAGGGCGCGGCAGTCGACTTCCGTTTTCGTTTTCGCTTTATCACATTCATCCCAGTGAATTGGTCAAATTTCTTCTCCTTTTTTGAACTCCTTCTCCTTCAATCCGAATTTCTTGATTTCTACAAAACGGGTTATTGCGTGACTGAGTATTTCCAAGAAATCATCTCCATTCACCATTGTACGATTTTCAATTGGATGGAAGCATATGTCCCAAAGGGACAGGTGGTCTTGTCTTGGTCCTTGGGCGTAATGGCCACATGATTATATCCAGAGTACCCGTTTAGAAAGTAGTAGTGTCTCTTCCCTGCTAGCCTCTCTATAATCTGATCAATAAAAGGCAGCGGGAAATGATCCTTCTTGGTGGCCTGGTTCAATCGTTTGTAGTCCACACAGACCCTCCAAGAAGTGGGTACCCAGGTAGCGATCTCCTCTCCAGACTCACTAACAACTGTGGTGATGCCCATCTTCTTGGGCATCGCATGCAATGGACTGACCCATTTGGAGTCAGAGATGGGGTAGATAAAATCATCGCTCCACCATTTCGAGATCTCCTTCATGACAACTTCTCGAAGATTCGGGTTCAGCCGTCACTGGAACTTACGTGACGGCTTCGCTTCCTCCTCAAGATAGATATGGTGGGAGCACATGGATGGACTTATCCCTTGGAGATCGGCTACGCTCCATCCTATCGCCTTACGATTCATTTCAAGAAACCCCCATCAGACATGATTCTTTCTCTCCAGTCAAATCCGCTGAGATAATGACTGGGTACATCTCATGCTCACCCGCAAGTAACCTATACTTCATCGATGATGGCAAAGGCTTCAGCTCTGGACAACTGGGTGCTGGCGGATTTGGCATCTGAAATGTCTGAGTGAATGTGACCAAATCTACATGGGAGAATGAGAACTCTCGTTGAAAATCTGTATCTGATGAAAGCTTCTCTGCTGGTGCATCTCTGCTCTGAATAGAATTAGCCTCCATCCTAGCTGTAGGCTCTGGGGAAATCAGACAAGGAATCAAATCATCAAACTCTGCCCAATCTATGTATGACTCCAAGGGATCTGAATCGGTATCAACAGAACAATCTGCCTCACGATCGGGAACCGGCTCTACTGCTTCAAATGTATCCTGGACCAGCAATGTGCTCTCCAAGCGCTCCTCTAATGGCATCTGCGCATCAGCGGGATCTGAAGGTGAGAGGATGGCCTATGCAACTGGATCAGACCAAACTGCCTCGTCATCTGTAATCACAAAATCATAGTCCTGGTAGATGTCTCGCTCTGCCTCTGTCATCTGCTCTGAATCTGAAGGCGGATTTGAGCAAGCTGAATCTCTGGCTCTAGTCTCCTCGATTGTCTCTATTTGTATACTCTCGCCCTCGACGTGAAAGTATACGTTCCTGCTATCATGATCGGACACTACCTTGGCTGTAGCTAAGAACGGGCATCCTAAAATGATGGGGGCATCGGTCACAGACTCAGGGATCTCCATGTCCAACACAACGAAGTCCACGGGGAATTTCAGGACCTGAATCGTGACGGCAACGTCCTTCAGCAACCCCTTCGGCCTCTTGATAGATTGATCAACAAATTGAAGGACCGTCCTGCTCTGTCGTAGAGGGCCTAACTCAAATCGACCGAGTAAGGCTGCCAGAAGTAGGTTGATCGATGAACCGCTATCTAATAGAGTCCGATCGAACCTCTGGTCATGAATGTGGCATCCAACATAAGGGGCTCCTGCATCTGGCCTCTTGACTAGCAGACGGTTCTGAATTACGAAGCAAGTGGCGTGAGTGAGCACATGGATCTCTGACTGGTGGTTCCTCCTCTTCCTCTGAATAGTGGTCCTGTCTCTGAGGGATCTCTGGAAGAGAGGGATGTGCTCCAAGGCCTCTTGTAGAGTCAACTGAATATGAAATCGATCCATCATCTGCTGGCTGAACTCTAGCTGGTGGGACTTTTTTGGATCATTTTTGGTCCCCTTAGCCAAGCAGAGTGCTTGGGGAAAGGGGACAGCTGGGTCCTTCTCAGATGAAGGACTAGGATCAGGTCTATGCTGCTCAGGCAAAGTAGAATCCATACAATCATCATCAATCAACACAGATGGATCCGCAAATACTAAACCCTTTCCTTTATTCACAGAAGTGTCCTGAGATACATGAACTGAAGGGAAAACAACAGGAATAGAACTGGAAATGGTGGCCTCAACACCACCCTCGGCATCTAGAATCGCGACATTAGTACCGCGCTCTAGCTCTGCAACAATGGTGGCATCAGTACCACCTCCTCCATCTGGTGAAGCGACGACCTCACTACCACCGTTTGGATCAGCATCCTTGGTGGCGTCAGCACCAACGTCATCATCATGATCATGAGCGGCATCAGTACCGCTCTCCTCCTCATATGGCACTCCTGAATCTGCATGGGGTCGTTGCTCAGATGAGGCGCCGCCGGCTGGCATCCTACCGCTCCTAAGTGTAACAAAATCAATATCAAACATGTATGCAGTAATATCACTAAGGGAATCACTAGGAGTGGTAGTCTTTGTGAACTCTACCTGCTCAGACTTCCTCTTGAGGTTGTTCGGGTTTGGCTCTATCTGTGCAGGAATGGCAGCCTTCCCCATCACAATCTCTCTCATCTCCTGTCTGAACTCATCCATCTCCCGTCTGAAAGTAGCCTGCTGATCGGAGATGAGGCGGGCTAAGTCATCTAAGGCGGGGTTCTCATAGGCGGGCCCATGAGAACCTGATGGGTGGCCTCGCTGGTAATGAGGCTGCTACTACTGGTGAGAGAGATAAGGGGGCTACGAGTGATACTGCTGAGGCTGCCTCCAAGACTGTCCCTGCTGATAGGGACGAGGACCGTGCTACTGGTAACTCTACTATGGCTGCTGCTAGTGTGACAAGAACCGGGGCTGCTGGTGCTGATCTCGCTGCTGGCCGTACTGGCCACCCTTAACTGGAGGCTGCTGCTGGGAGCTGGTACCTCCATTCGACCATCGGAATCCGGGATGGTCTCATCGGATCCCGTAGTGGGGTCGGTCATACCATATCCCGTTGACATCCATCAATGGCTCCTTCTTGTAAGTGGGTGGGGGAAGTACTGCCATGGGCTGGTCCGACTGATACACCACCATCTGGTTGTCCTAAGATGGTGGCGACTGGACGTACTGTTGCTGCTGCAGCTGGTAGGGCTCCGCCTGAACAAGGTGAACCTGTCGGTACTGGGCGGAGGGCTGAGTGCTGCTGCCACTGCCGGTGTCCGCCCGTGACCTAAGACGGGTCTGAGAAGCCATCTGTGCCTCTTGAAGACACATGATCTGTGTCTTTAGGTCACTCAGCGTCTGTGCCATCTGATCTATCTGTAACATCCCCTGGCACTGCTTCTTCTCGATCAACTCGATCCGGTCCAGCTTCTCGCTGATGATACCCATGTCGATGGCTGTCGACTCTGCCTGTGCTGCTGACGCTGATGAAGTAGAGGGATCGACATCGACCCGTGCTATCCTATGATAGGACACATCATGTAGCTGGGGCTTCCCCTGTGTGTAGAGGCGGGTCTGGGACATGACAGTGTAGTTCTCAACCATCTCCTCGTAGATGGCCCAGACATGGTCCTCATCCTTGGCGAAATACGATCCTCTACAGGATGCATTCACCAACCCCTGCAGCTCTGGCGTAAGCCCGTAGAAAAAGCTCTGAATTAGGTTCGGCTTTGAGATGTCATGACGCGGGCATCGGTCTGTAAGCTCACTGAAGTGATCCCATGCCTCATGAAACTGCTCGTTGGGGAGCATGGAGAAGTTGCTAATAAGGGCCCTCGCTGCATTGGTCCGGCCGAGTGGATAGTATTTGTTAAGATACTCGTTCAGGAGATGCTCCCATGTCGTCACAAATCTTCCTAAATGCTTCAGCCAGTTGGCTGCTCTATCAACGAGGGATAAGGGAAATGCCATCATCTTGATGGTGTCCTCGTCCATGCTGCGATCGTGGACAATGCTGCAGATCATCTCAAACTCCTAAGGATGAAGATGTGGCTCCTCGGTGGCGAGTCTATGAAAACGAGGAAGGAGCTGAATCATCTGGGGCGGGAACTTGAAGTCTCCCGCTATGGCCGTCAACATGATCCATCTATGTGTCAGAGTTGCACTAGGGTTGTGCAACTCTCTCATCGGGCGTGCACCTGCTGCTGGCTGGACTGACTGCTCTCCCTCAGGAATATCTCCTCCACCGGGTCCGTGCTGCTCTCTATCTGCTCTCATATGCTCCATCGCCCGATGCATATCAACCATGAAAGCTCCCTGATCGTGGATCTGACACTGCATCATCTCTAAGGAAGCTAACAGGGTGTTATTGATCGTTCCCTGGTCCAAAACATATGTCTACTCGGCTCTGGGGACATTGGTGCGGTCCTCGCTGCTAGCCATGGTCTTTGCAAAGGCAAAAGACCCAAAAACTCATGTGTCGATAAATCAACTGGCTGATACTCTCTCTAATCGGGCTCCTCAGGACTGGTAGTAGAAGGGTGGTCGAGGGGAGAGGGGGGGGGGACATGATGGAATCGAACTCGGGTTCGGAGAGCAGGTCTCGGCTCTCACGAACCAACCTAGATGGACGGACCGGAGTGCTCGAAAGCGGTGCAACCAGAGGCTGCCTAAGGGATCTCTGACCCATCATCTCGATCTGGCGGGTAAGGCGGATGAGATCTGGAAAGCAAACATGATCAGGCAAACAATACCCCCAATTCACCAACACACGCAGAGCTGATGACCGTAAGAGTTCGGTCTTTTATCTTGTTGTTTTTATTTAGGTGATAAGACAGTCTATCAGAGCGATTAGCGAGCTATTAGGAATCCAACGCCCCCAGGAGTCTGTCCCAATCCCAAACTAGATCTTTCCCAGCCAGTACAAGCCGCGGACGGTTTACCGGCTACCCAATCGGCTCGCTCTGTTAAGGATATCGCGACCCGCTTTACTGGAGACTGGAGCGATCCTCACTGGAGAATGACTAGCTCAGAACTAGTAGTCTAAAAAGGGGTCGGATATGGCTCTACCCTAGTGTGCATGTCACTCTCTCGCCCAATCAAACCATCCAATGAGGGGATTGCTCTCCTAATACAATTTTTTTGGTGAAGTGATTTTTAAGTCAAGTTTGCTTAATCAGTCCCAATTTTATGAATTCACTTTTTTTAGGTATTTTTCAAATAAAAAAATCACCTAACGAATTTTTCGATTCTCCTGATGATTATTAAGTCCAGAAAACGGGGGGAAAAGACGAAAAAGCCGATGCACGATGAAATCAATGATGCATGCTGAGTAGACAATGCATACCTTTCCTCCAGCTCTCTACATGCAAAATGATCCGCGCATAATTGAAAGACAAAAAATAAACTAAGCTAAATGATGCAGCGAGGAAAACAGCCTTAACAGAAATTTCTACGCGTGAAGCAAATGAGCTAACGGGTCAACGGGAGGGGTCGGGGTCCGGTCTCTGATGCCGATCGGTGTCCACCACAAGGGATCCTACCACTGCTGTATATGGCCTCTAGCGGCACGTGACCCCTCGAGTGACCAGGTTAGCTTTTTTTATTAATTAATTAAGGTCCAATTATTCGGTCTATAGGAACATGCAATCTAATTAAGGTTGGGCCCTAATTAATTACGTCATAGAGCAAGAAATTCCTAAGCTAAGGCTACATCCTCGAGAAATAAAATAAAATAAAAGCCGATAAAAACTAAAAA
The DNA here is from genome assembly GCA_037367405.1 of Ottelia alismoides. Taxonomy (NCBI): domain Eukaryota; kingdom Viridiplantae; phylum Streptophyta; class Magnoliopsida; order Alismatales; family Hydrocharitaceae; genus Ottelia; species Ottelia alismoides. Next base: position 151,590 of record JAZKJV010005896.1, on the reverse strand, counting down.
TCAGCGAAAAACTACGGAGAGATCCCCCGAGCACACCGGTGCCCGACTAAACAGATCTCGATCATTCACCACAAAGTATGAGTCTGAGTATGTCCCTGTATTATTACAATAATAATGTTCTGGAAATAAAACTAACTAAGATAAGCTACTCTCTCCTCTCTCCTCTCTCGCCTCTCATGTGCTCTCCTACGGCTCTATGCAGAAAGGAGCCGCCTCCGATTCCCACGGTTGCGTTGGCTTCTCGAAGAAAGCTGCCTCGATCCTCGGGCCCTCGCAAGAAAAGTAAACAAGAGATTTCAGACCACAATTATTATAATAATACAAAAGGAAATAAAATAAAATAAAATGCAAAAATAAATGCAAAAATAAAAATAAAAACAAAAAAAATAAAAAGAAAACAAATAGATAAAAAAAGAAAAAGAAAAAACCATGAAACCCGCGTAAGAAACAAAAGCCATGAAACGAAAACCAAAAAAGAAAATCGACTACTAAGCCATGCTCTCCGGCAACAATGCCATTCTGATAACCCGAAAAATGCGAGAGACTAAGGCAAGAAGGTATCAATGGTCGTTGCGACCTCAACCTCTCGAGTCGGACTCAACAAGAAAACAAAGACTACCAAATCACAAATCAATAAAATAAAACAAATAACGGTCTCGCTATTTTATTTTACCTGATATAGCTACCGGGGTCAAACTCAAGGAGCACGGACTGGACAGAGTCCTACGAAGTAGTCGAGACTCAAAAAAAAGAATAACATATTTTTGGTGGATTTTTAGATTTTTATTTTTTTTGTTATTTTTAGTTATAAAGAAAATATAAAAGAAGGCGAAAAAGGCACAAACAACAAATTATTTAACACAACAAAACAAGTCAGAAAATCAAAATAAAAATATTTTTGGATTTTATATTTTTCAAGTGTTTTTGTTATTTTTCTCAGATTTTTATAATTTTTAGTTGATTTTATAAAAATGAAATAAAGCAAAAAAATGAAAACCACTGTGCAGCCAGAATCTAAAGGCTATTTAAAAATAAATAAATAGGCTATAAAATTCCATTGGTAATTTTATGATAAAGTAAAAATAAAAACCTAACTAATGGAAAAGAAATTGCATTTTTTTGAATTTTTAGGAATTTTTAATGATTTTTGTGAGTTTTTTTTAATGTTTTTCAATTTTTAGGGTTTTTATGTATCCAAATCAAACAAAAATTGCATAGAATTAAAAACACAATTAGAGGGGAACAAAATAATTTTTTTAGAATTTTTGGAGGGTTTATAATATTTTTAGTTGAATTTTCAATTTAAATAGAAGTAAAATAAGAGGTTTTTGAATTTTTAAAATAAAGTATAAAAACAAAAATGTCTCAAAATTCATTGAAATTTTTACACAGTGGCAAGAGCCACGTGTTGAAATTTCATGAGATTTGGGTGAAAATTGCTATTTCATTCAACTAATCAAACATGCACAGCACACAGGGACCTAGTTGCAATTTTAGAAAAGTTTTCAGCCAAATAATAACACTAAAAAATGCAAGGCTGAAATTGTAAAAAGCCCAAAATATCACGAGGAAGGCACACGATTCACACAGGTAGGGCATACGTGTCATTCCAATTTATAAAAATGCATTTCATAACAACAATAAACTCCAAGGTAAAACATGCAAATATCCCCAAAGCACGTGTCAATGTACGCGCACTATACAAAGAGGACTAAAGTGCAAATAGGAAAGACAATAAGGGCTCACATGCAAAATGTCCACAGTATGCTAATTATTTAATAGACTAAATAGGAATAGAAAGAAACTGTAGGGGGTATGGAGCAAATTACCCAGTCGTCGCGTGCTGGTCACGTGGGTGACAGGTGACGAACGGTCAGTGGTTACGGACGTACGGTGGAGATGCTGACACCTGGTAGATCTGACGGTCCTGATGCAACGTCGCACGTGAGGGGTACGTGGCCGTTAGATCTGCTATCTAACGGCCTGACAGGAGCAGACCACGGACGGTGGTGAAGGAATCTGGAGACAAAGTGCGATCCGATGGTAGAGGAGGGTTCCTGATGAACACCTCCCTGGCGAAGGTCACCAGCAAACTGGGGGCTCTCCAAGCGGCTGGTGGACGATCAGGGGGAAGGGTTCGACTCGCGACGCCCCTCCACGTCTGGTGGCGATGGCTGATGAGGTCGTCAACGGCCAGATATCCCCGCGGGGGCAACTAGACCTGGACGACTCCAGCGAAGTGGGTGAGAGGCAATCTGGGGGGTACTCCTGCGCTTATTGACCTGCAAATGAAAGCTAATGCTCGGAGAAGTGCTCCGGCATAGGTTATTAGATAAGCAACTAAGTGAAGCGACGGGGAGTGGCGGAGGACGGCTCCGGCGAAGGCGAAGGAAGGAGCCTAGCTCAATCTTGGCTCGGATAGCCAAGATTGAGATGATCACACGATGGGGGAAGGATGACGATGGAACTGCGGAGCGATCTGAACGGCTAGGGATGATCGGTGGAGCTCCGACCACTGGGTCAGAGCCGGCGGAGGGAAAGATGAAAAATCGGAGATAAACAAAGCTTGGGTCGATGAAAGATTCACCTGACGATCTGAGGTCAATCCTGAGCTCCAGGAGGGTGCAGCAAAGGGGATCGTCGCCTCGACCGAGCTGCATCGGGCTGGGAGGCTCAAACGTGGCGGCGCTCCGGCCACGTTCGTCGAGCAACAGCTACATGCGCCTAATCCGACCACCAAAGGAGGGTTCCGGTCGCTGTCACCGAGGTGAGTCTCTCTAGGGTAGAATTAGGGATTGCGGCGCAAGCTGAGAGACTGAGAATCGAAGATAGAGATTTTATATGCATCCCAGGTGAGGAGGTTGAGCGGGCACGAGCGCACGAATCGAAGAGGATCCGATCCCTCCTAGGGATCCGTGAGGATGCATGATCCATGAGGAAGTGATGGGCGTAAAAATCGAGGCAAAAGAAGATCAGATCTGTTCCTGAAAATTTGGAGAAATCGGGTGCGAAAACGGATCCAGGTGAGAGGTGGTCCAGGGGGGAGTTGACCGGGGGTCAACATTCCCCCATGGACCAACCAAAATTCAGAAAGTTAAAAAGATTTATAAATTAAATTAAAAATAGAAAATAATTTTATTTAAAAATATTTACAAAATAAAAATATTTATTATTTTCCAAATTTTTTATTATAATTTTATTTGTTTTTTTTGAAAAATAAATTATGTTATATACATAATATAATATTATATACAGGTATAAAATATTTATGTATTTTATACTTTTATTTTTATTTTCTTATTTTTGTTCAAATACTCCAATTTTATATTTTATTTATTTACAACATAAAATTTAGTGTATAAAATAATTTTTATTTTATTTTTATTGTTTATTTACAAGGGTGAAATAAATAGTGGTGTGATACATATATACATGGTATATATACAAGGTAGAGAGAGAAAGTATTTTATTTTTGATTTTATTTTTCTAATTTTTATTTTATTTTTAGAAATATATACAAAATGATAAAAATACATTTCTATTTTTATTTTGTGAAAATAAAATATATACATAAGAGGGGGTTTTACACAAGGTTGAATGGCCCTATCTCTCTCTACTCATTTTATTTGGTGATCATGCCCATATTGGGCCCTCTCTTGGGTTTAGGTCACTCAATATTTATTCTAAATATTTCCCTCTTTTTCTTTATTTCTTTATTCTTTTATTTTTGCACAAAAACATGCTAATTATTAATATTTACATAAGCATGCCTAATTGGTAACTTATTGTATTTACAGATATCTACATGGTGTTTTGCAAAGATAAATATCTAAAATAAAAGAATAAAGAGTGATAAATGAGTATTCATCATCCACTAGGCTATGATCACCTGTCATCTTGATGAGCCTAAGTAGAACATTTAATGACGTACACATGACTCTCACAGACAATGGCTTTACTTGCACCAGCACCTTACACATAGGTCTCCATGGATGAGGTGGTGAGGAGACAGTTTCCTTTAGCTTGGGGTAGCATACGAGGGTAGTACTTCTAGGCGGAACCTCTCATCTTCTTTTAGGGAAGGAAGTGCGCCTCAACTTGATCTGGCGGTGCTGAGGTCTAAAGACAGGAGTTGTGGCTTGTAATAATGCTTCAAAAGAGGGATAGTCTACTGGCTCAAGAGGAAAAAGTCCTTATGTATATATGCTACACCATGTAGATATGTTGTACATATTCACGTCAAAAAAAATATATGTGCAAAAGAAAGAAAAACTCCAAAAAAGTGACGGGTCTGATAGAAAATGAAATACCTTCCTGAGTGTATATAGCTACACTGGTTGGGCTCCCAAGGATACGTGGCTACACTGGTCATGATCCATTCTCTTATTTCCTCTCTTCTTGGGTTGGTTGAACTTGAACTTAGAAGGGAATACCCCACTCCTCGAGGAAAGAGCTGCCAGACTAGGGCATTAGAGTTACCTTGTTGAGGGAGGCTGTTACTTTGCCATAATTGAAGTGGGGAGCTACATATCACTTACACAGTACTAAAAAAGATTCATGGTCATTAAAGTTTGTGTATGTAGTCTTGTTCTGATCTGGATCATTGAGGAGTCTTGACCATAGATTGGTGGAACTTAGAGGCTGTTGAGTCTTAAAGCTAGGTCCAAATAAGGTTCTGTCAAATTTATAATCCAAAGGTCTGACTGAGCTCCATACTTCAATTTAATGAAGACACGTTTAATAATCAACCTTGATTCTCCTTCTTTTTCTTTTCTTTCTCTTTTCCCCTTCTTTTTCAAATAAGTGTTTGTTAAGGGACTAGCAAAGGTAAAGTATAGGGGGGCGATGAATCTGTGATCATCACTCTTTATTCTTTTATTTTAGTTATTTATCTTGGAAAAGCATCATGTAAATAGATTTAAATACAATAAGTTAGCATTATGCATGCATTTATTAATATTGCATAATTAGCATGTATTTGTGCAAAAATAAAAGAATAAAGAAAAAGAAAAAGGAAGGAGGTATTTTGAATAAATACAAAGAGCTTGGTCATCCTTCGGATCTGAGAAAGAATCCAGGCTCAGTCTTCCGGAAAGCAAAGAGAGAAAGAGGGGCCCAAAATATATAGTTTGCCTCAGAACAAAGAGAGAAGGAAGGATGCCGAGGTCCCTCCGGCTGACCCGAACCCAAGGGCAGGTTAAGCATTGGCCTGATCGCTAAATAAAACATGTAGAGAGAGATAGAGCCTACTCTACATTATACATATTTTTGTGTAATTAAATTATTATTTTTGGCAAAATAAAAATAAAATATTCTTCTTACCTCATTGTATATAGTCCTAAAAATAAAACAAAAATCAGAAAAATAAAATAAGGATAAAAATAAAATCATCTTTCCCTTGTACAAAATACCTGTATACATGTCTTAATCTCTATTTATTAAACACATGTAAATAAATAAATAAAATAAAATAAAAATTATTTCATATTTCAAAAATTAGGTAATAAATAAAGAAAATATAAAAAGTGGGGGTATTTTTGTAAAAATATAAATATATAAATAATTGTACAAAATACGTAGGTATATTATACCTGTACAGAATACAATATACCGTACAAAGATTAATTTGTTTTTCATAAAAATAAATAAAAATTAAAGAAAAATAGTTTGAAAAATAACAAATATTTTTCATTTTATATAATTTTTGATTTAAAACCGTTTATTATTTTATTGAATTTGTAAGTATTTTGTACATTCGAATATTCTGATTGGTCCACGTCATTTTATTGACCCGGGTCAACGCCCTCTTCCAGGGCTGGACCCAACCCGATCATCATCGTCGGACCGATTTCTTCCTATTTTCCCAATCGGATCATGCATCCCCTCGCCCTGATTCTTTGCCTATGGCCTCTCCTTGGATCCAAGACCCTCGCAGATCCCTACGAAGGCACAGATCTTCCTAGGGTTGCGTGCCCTTGCCCGAATCCTTCAACCTCCTGGGAACCCTTTAAATCCTCTTCTCCACCTCCCAGGAGCAGTAGCTCGTACCTCACGCCTCCCTTCATTCCTAGCCTCCTCCAGTTGAGTGACAGCTTCCTAAGGGTCCCTTCGGATCGAAGCTTGGAGGAGCAGCTACACTGCTTAGCCTCGTAGCCGGCGTGCATCATCGCGATCAGCCTCCCAGCCTTCCGCAACTTGGTCGAGGCCATTACCTCGCCGACCGCCTTCTCCTGAAGCTCTAGAGTCCGCCTGGAACCTCATGTATCCCCCCATTTCCTTTACATTTTCCGATTCGCTTCAATCATTTCATTCACCGCCGCCACGCATTCATCTGCTCCGACCAACTGGTCGGAGCCCTGATATCCACATCCATCCGCTCCGATCGAACGCCCGACACATGCTCCACCTTGCATCATAGCCTGATCCCCTTAGGCTCGTCCCTTAGGTTAAGATTAAGGACCTGATATCCTATATCACCTTCGCCGGAGATCGAACCTCGCCCCACCTCGTTTCTTTCTGTTCCTGCTTGAATAACCCTACCTGGAACTTCTCCCTGAGTCGAGCATCACTTTGTAGGTGTTTGAGCACGTTGGGAGCCCCAGTTCCATCCACCAGAGAGTTTGCCAGAGCCCCAGGTCCACCTTCACCACCACGATCATCCGACCATCAGCTCTCCCAATGAACCTGTCCAGTCGACACGGAGGACCTCCACGATCGATCCTGCGCCTCCTGTTCGATCATCGGAGTCAAGGATTTCATCCTAGGCTTTGGTGAAGTTTGCCTCGACCTTGTTCTTCCAGACCTCTTCAGCGCCGTCGGATCCACCTTTATCCACTAGATCCAATCTCAACCACTGACCACATCAGCTTTCTGTGCCGTTAGATCTGACACATGACACATCAGAGCCCCACATCCTTGACAGCACATGAGGCGTCAGATCTGACACAACGGGGCATCTGAGCCGCACGTCCACGTGCTTTCAGCACCAACCACGTGTCCCCCCCATGCGCACCGCACACGCCTGCGAGGGTATATTGCATTTCCTTCCCTGCACTTTTTATGCTTTATTTTCTAGTTTGTTAAATAAAGTTGTAGTTCAGACTTTTTGCATATTAGTCCCGAATGTTTCCAATATTTGCACTTTAGTCCTCCACGTCTGAAAACACGTGCACGATCACGTGCTTTGTGGTGTTTTTGCATGTTTCATCCTGTACCTTCTGATGGTTACTGTTTGAATGAAAAGTTTTCTATATTTGCATTTATACCCCTGTACATTGGCTAATTGACACGTGCGTGCATTTCTTGGGATTTTTGCACTGATAACCCTGGACTTTTTATATGTGTTATTATTTAGTCTGAATACTTTAGGTTATTTGTAGATAGGTCCCTACAGCCTGTGTGATTTGTTTTAGATCAAATAATTATCAAATTTACTTCAAAAGTTCCCCAAAAATTACCGTTAGCTCTAGCTAATGTGTAATATTTTTGGTAATTTTTGTAACGTAATTTGATTTTATTTGATATTTTCTAAAAATAAAAAAACCCAACAAATGTGTCTGTCTGTTTTATAAAATACCAAAAAAATATAAAAATATCCCCAAAAATGCCATAAAAATTCTTCTTTATAAGTTTTAGTTTGGTTTAGCTTCAACACCATTTTTATCTTTTATAAAACCCTAAAAATCACAAAAGATTAAAAACCTTATAAAAATTCTTAGAAATTCTAAAAAAATATATGAAACTTCAGTTTCTATGATTAGATCTTTTTATTTACTTTTTCATAAAATAGCAACCAAGATTGTTAGGCAATTTTAGCATTTTAATCTTGCCTTTTGATCACGGCTAAACAGTGAATTCTGTTTTGTGTTTGTATTATTTTTTATAAAATCATATAAAAGTATGAGAAATAACATAAAATCAATAAAAACACTTCTATATTTTAAAAATATAAAAAATATTTCTATTTCTAATTTTTGAGCCTTTTTATTCTTAATAAAAATTGTTGAAGTTTGATTTCCTTTTCTTTTTATTCATTTTCTTATTAGAAAATATAAGAAAAAAAATGCAAATTAAAAACCAGAAAAATATGCCTTGTATTTCCTGATTCTTGACTACTTCGTAGGCTTAGCTCGTGCTCCTTGTGTTCGACCCTGGTCGCTATACCAGGTTAAATAAATAGCGGAGATCACTACACTAGATTTTTGAGCTTGGTTGTTTATTTTGCGGTCTTTATTTTCTTGTTGAGTCCGGCTTGGGTGGTTGAGGTCGCAACAACCTTTGACATCACTTAGCCTCGATCGTCCAAGCGCTCATCAAGAGCCCTCAAATGAGGACTGCTAGAAATGCACACGATACATATTTTTTCCAACAACAACATGAATGAAGAGCTGACTAAAGTTCCTTGAATCCTCCTTGATTTTCTTTTGCGGCTCCTCGCAATGGCATCTCCTACTCCACGCCTCCATAGGTCTCAAGCATCCTGGATATCCATGGGCCCTGCCACAAAAAAATAATGTCAAAAAAATATCAAGAAATTTAATCAACAAATGATGCAAAAACAACACGATGTGAAGATCTAAAATTATTCACATAAAAAATAATACAATAAAAGTTAACAAAAAAATAAAGGTGAGCCGGCAATGGTGCCATTTGACGAATCACATTTTCACCACATTAATAATCGTATTTTATTGTAGTATAGGTGGTAAAATGATTAAGCAAAAAACACACTTTCAAATACGTGGAAGTTAATTTACTTGCAAGTATACAAAGGTCGAACACATGGATACGAGCGTCTTCGTCTATTTATTGAAATTTTTTGTTTAATTAATGGGTGATTACTTCTCTAAACCTAGGTTTTCATGCACATGCAAAGATGATATACAAAATGATATGCAAACAAAATAATGCAAGGACAAGTGATGCATGCAATTTTTATTTGATTTTAAAATGCAATTAAAAGATGATACAATGCATGCACATAATTGATGCAAGTAAGTATGCAAGACAAAATTTACAAGTACGCCCTAAATTAGTTGTATCTATGAACAATCAAATAATCCTGGAATTCAGAGAAAAATTATGCAATGATGATAAGTAATGGCATTCTGAATAGGAAGCAATGGACACTGAATACATCAAAATATAGCATACCAAATGAAGTGTCAAATTAATGAATAACATACATCATTAGATAGAGAATTAAATTAGCAACACAATGAAACTGAAATCATGGAAAATGGAGCTCATATGCTCAAGATATTCTAAGCGGAATGCAAGGGTATAAATGTAGTAAAAATGCGTGGAAAAATAAAGACAAATATTACAAATAGGTCCCTGAGGGACCTATTTACAATTAGCAAAAATGGGCAGGGCACTTTTATAAATAATCCTTTACATGTAGGGGCCTTTTTGCCATTTTTATAAATCGACAGAGTCTCTTTATAAAATGTCTAGTCGCATACGTGAGACATGCATGCCTGGACCTCATTGTAATTCTTGAGAACCCGCAAGGCTGCTCTGTAATTTTCCCAGACCACACGTAATGAGCACGTGCGTGACCAAGCTAGGAGTGCGGTCCAGGCTCGGACTACATGCGACAACTGTAGGTGGTTCGGGAGGCAGTTTGGTCACCCGAGCCTGTTGGGTAGGTGTGGAGGCTCGGGACTTCATTTGGACTGTCTGATTGATTCGATCTGACGGTAACTGCTATTCATGCTCCACCCCCTCTCATCGGAGAAGGATGTGCTCCGACAAAGGTCTTGGATCTCCGCCACACCCCTGCATGTGTCCTGGAGGTCGAGGATCGATCCTAGGACCTTGGCGATGGAGTTCGCAAAGAGATGGAGGCGTGGAATCTTCTGAAATGAGCCGACGATGGATACTCATCGGAGGCCATGCTCTTAAATGGAGTAGGAAACACATCCCTGGCCATTGAGGATGATGAGCATCTGCAGGAGTTAGATATAGCCGAGGCATGCTGTGTGGGATGTTGTAAGATGAATAGAGGGAATCTGGTGAAGGGAGGCGGAGCCCTAGATGGAATCTTTTCCGATGTGCCTGAGAAGAAAAGGAGCGGAGTGGAGGGAGATCCTGGAGAAGGGAGACGGTGGTCGGGAGTATTGGCGAAAGTGTGGGGATGTCTGACGAAGGTGATGGGATGATTAATGATCGGAGAAGATGAGTGTGTGCTAAGGGAAAATAGAAGAAATCAGAGATAAAGAAATGGAGAGTTGTACTTGATCGAAGATGAAGGAACTGGTAGAGGAGGCGTCCTGGGCTGAGGTCCCTAAGGACGTCAGGTCTTCGCACATCAAGGTCAGACAACCTCAGAGCTCGTGCCACCACCGAGGAGGCAGAGCATACATGGTGTTCCGCCATGGATCGCACCTGGGGTGTGCAGTCGTCGTCGCCTCAACATGCCACCCTCCGCTATCACCGGTGGGCAGAGGAAGCTGGGCTGCAAACCCGCAAGTGGTGGATGAGGTGTATATGAGGCAGAGGGAGCATTTTATATGTGGAGGAGTTCGACCGTATTTGGTGGCGACGACGTGTTTTGGAATGGTCGGTGTAAATGGATTAAGTGATGGGGAGGCTTATCGATGGAGTCGCGAAGATGGCAGGGCTTAAGGCTACGTGGAGGTGGCCATTACGAAGGAGAAGGGTGACTGGAGGCATGGATATAATTGGAAGGGGACGATGGGGTCATGAGGTGTAAAAGTAGAGGGGGAGTGAGCTGAAGGTAGGCGACGAGGCCTGGACCGTTGGATCATGCAATCCAACGGTCCAGATGGAGGCGCGAGTGAAGGGCGGAGATCAGATCTGATGATCTGATCATGCGGTTGTGATGTGGCAAGATGAACAATTGATATGGAAATGTGGTTTGATGCAATGGTGAATGATGAAGGGGCAACGTGGAGAGAGCAGGGCTGTTGGATGGGAGAAGATCTTGCGATTGAGGTTAGAGCAGGTGTGGGTGGATGAGATTGCATCTAGAGATGGGATTTGACGGCTGGAAACTAAGAAGAGAAGAACGACCGGGATGAAGGCGCCCAAAGGCAGATCCAACGACCAAGGAGTAGGCCGGGTGGAGGGGAGAGGGCGGGGCCACGTAGGGGCCCAAAGGGCACCACATGGCCCTATCAGACAAATCAAAAATTAAGAAAATAAAGAAAAATCAGAAAGAATGAATTAGAGCCTGAATTAGGAAAAGTCAAAACATGAAAGTTGTAGATCTCAAAGAGATCTACAAGTTTCATTTTGGACAAAAAGTCAGAGACGGTCATTCATACAAAGATAAATTTTTGTATTAATGGGTAAAAACATTGTGTTTTGTGATTTTCATTTTTTGTACTTTTAATTTAATTTAAAAACCAAAATAAATATATACAATAATTAATGTAATTTTTAGGTATTTTTAATAATAAGGAAAAAGTGTTAGTATTAAATACAATAAATTAGGGTCATAATATATACAGAAAATGTGTTAATTAAAGGTGCTTGATTTTATTTGCCAAAGATGCAGGATTAACAAAGATTTCTTACAAGGTTCTTATTAAACGAGGATATAAATATAGAATAATGATGATTCGGTATGGATTCATCCAAGGGTGAGATGAAGTTGGAAAGATGATCAGACGGTGCGAGGGGAAACGGGTGGTGGAATAAAAGTGGGCCACATGGATGGATGTGGAGACACCACGTGTCCTAATCATAATTACGTAAAATGTGAAAACAATCAAATAAAATCGCAAAGAAATAAAAGGAAGAAGAATTAGGAAAAACACAAAACATAAAAGTTGTAGATCTTGATGAGATCTATAGCTTTCATGTAGAAATCAATGAGAAAAGAGGTCAACTATACATATATAAAAATTAATTACATATTAAAATGATAAAAACATTTTTCTTTTATTTTCTTTTGTTATTTTTTGAATTTTTATTTTATATTTTATGTAGAATTAATTAAATACAATACTATTCTAATTTTTATTTGCTTTTTTTGAGAAATAAATACATTAAATAATATCACAATAATAGGGTTATATAATATATATTAATTATGGTCAATTACTTATAATAAACATGTTATTAATTAGTGTTGATAGTCAATGAATCTTGGTGAATAGCTTAAGTTAGAGAGCCAATATTATAAAATAATGTAAATAAATATGGGATTTATCAGTGGACGACGATGATGTAAGGCGGAGGGGGAAGATTTGTTGGGTGTAGCTCCGATTGTTAATGGTGATGAAGGGTAAGGGTCATAACCATCCTAGATAGCGCTAAAAAGAAGGATCGCAAGGATTAATGGGTCTGCGAAGGTGAGGGATGATCGGGCTTTGTGGAGGAGGCATTACAATGTGGCAATGTGATCGATGATGGTGGCTAAAATTGGAATGGGGCGAGATGCGTGGGACGTTTCCTGACAAGGAGGGAGGCATTTGAGATGAAGAAGAGGGGTGCTCAGTTGTTGGATCTAGCAATCTAATGCTCGACAACGATGCACACGCGGGTGGCTAAGATCGGGTATGGAGACGTGATATAACAACTGGTGGATTATGCGTTAGAGATGAATTCAAGGATTGCATCAAGAGGACTGAGAAGTGAGGCACGGATGGGAGGCTAGGATTGCATCCATTAGAAGGATCTAACGATGGGGAATTTAGGCAGGATGGAGTGGCATAGATCTCATCAGAGAGAGAGAGATAGAGGATCAGACGGTGGAGAAGCACACAAATGTGGACGGTGGAGATGAAGGCGGGCTGAGGGTGATCCAAGGGTGCTGGAGGCGGCCGTGTGGCGCAAGGAGCAAGGAGCGCCACGTGGCCCAATCAGAATATTCAGAAAATAGGAAATAAGGAGAAGTTCAAAAATAAGTAAAAGGAAGCGAAATTAGCAAAAACTCAAAGCATGAAAGTTGTAGATCTCAATGAGATCTATAAGTTTTCATGTTGATACAAAGCCAAAGAGATAAAATAAATACAATAAAATTTTTGGAAGTATTTTTAAAGGATTAAAATACTTGATTTAACTCTTTTATGTTTTTTTGTCTTTTTAGTTTCTTTTAAAGCCCAAAATGAATATATATAATATTTAATCTAATTTTTATAGATTTTTAATAAGAAATAAAAAAGGAAAAAAGAAAATAAAAGATGTTAATTTTATACAAAATTAGTGTTATTTACAGGAGAATGGTTAACTGTTAATAAGACAGAATTAATGAAGATTTTTATTGAGTTGTTTAATCATGGAGGATAATAATTGATAGATAGTATGATTAATCAAAGATTCATCAATTTTGCATATATTATTTCTTAATTCACAAAAAAATAACTTTGTACTACATAAAAATAAAGAATACATTGGAAGAAATTACTTTCATAAAATGCAGATTGTTCGCTTAATTGAGTAATATTAAATTATATTTCATGTCAATTGAGTCACCTTATTTGTAGGAACTGAATATTGGAATATGCGAGTGTGTTGTTTTCCCTTAAGCAGTAATTTAATTATTGAGATATTATGTGAACTATAAACACTTGCAATACAAAATTGTATCAATTTATAAATATTGCATTTTAATTTAGAAAGTGCTTTTGTATTGCATAAAAATAAAAAAAATATATTTAAGGGAACTAGCTCATATAATCTAGCTTGTTTTCTTAATTAAATGCCATTTAATTATATGCCATATAAATATAAATATGTCATGTCGATACACATTCCTTGCTTGTAGGAACCAAATATCACTATACGTGAGTTTGTTGTTTATTCCTTAATGGTAATATTAATATTGGAAATTATGTGAACTATAAAGGGGTATAATAAAAAAATTCTTTGCAAATACCGTCCATCTATTTACAGAACTTTTTTTATATTGATTAAAATAAAGAACATATTGGTTGAAACGTTATGATACATTTTATGATTATATGATATGAGTGATATTTAATAAGATGTAGTTGTATCATTTAATATCTTGTTACAATTTAATATATTAATTCATGAGATTTGTCAATCGATATAGAATGTTAGTAGAGAATTATGAAATAGCACTACGTAGTTTAATCGTGCTATAAATTATTCAATGTAAGTTATTGTGCCTAATCAATAGATTGCTGGATATCAACATTTTTTTGAAAATTAAATGCTACAACCAAATTCCACATACAAGGGATATTATTTTATTCTAATAAAGTGTATTGTAAAAATAGAAATATCATGGATGTTTTGGAGGTAGTATTTACTTACACTCATATATGGTGAAATTTACAGTGAAGATTCACGTTAAAATTAACTTTTTGTTTGCTAAATACATATGAGATTCATACATATTTGTGCTCTAACATACACTAATTTTGAGTGAAGGTCTGAATCATTAAAACACTATAGAAAAATATATAATGTATGTATGTATAAATGCATGCATGTATATAAAAATATAATAAATATCATGTTAAAATTAACATTTTTTGCTAACAATGATATGATATTTCATGCATATTTTTGCTAAAGTACTTTCATTTTTATATATAGTTAAATTTTAAAATAAGCAAAATGTAATGTATAATTTTCTATTACATAATATTCAATAAAGCTTCATATTAAAAGTATTTTTCGTTATGCTTCCATATAATTTCCAATTCATTTGCATTTGGTGTGCTAACAAACACTAAATTTAGGTAGAAGTTCAAATTAAGAAAAAAGCTCAATAAAAGTTTCGTATATATTTTATGATAAAAATATGATAAAGTTAGATGTTAAAAATATATTTTTGTGTACTAATACATATATGAGATTTCATCCATATTCGTATGCTAACATTAACCAATTTTGAGAGAGTTAGATTCTAAAAAAACTAAAGAAAATATTACATGCATATTATTATAAAAATATAATAAATTTTCATGTTGAAGTTTTTGTGTGCTATGATATGCATGAAATTCATCCATATTTATGTGCTAATGTACGCCAAACTTCAGTGAAAGTTCGAATCATTAAAATACTAAAAAATGTTATATATTACAATACTAATGTTTCATGTTATGTTTATTTATTAGTTGCTAACTTACATATGTAATCTCACCCATAATTGTGCACCAACAAGCACCGATTTTTAGAGAAACTTAAATAAAAATAAAGAATATGTGATATATACTCGGGTATATTACAATAAAAAATATATCGATATTTATATATCAAAATGACTTTTTTATATGCTAATTTATATAGGAGATTTCATTCTTATTTGATCTGCTAACATACTCCAATTTTGAGTAAAAGTTGAAATCTGAAGAGAACTATATATATATGTATATATATATATATATATATATATATATATATATATATAAGGACCCTTTCAAATGATGTGGGGTCTCACCAATATTATGTTGAGCCATTGAGTAGATTCGTCAGATTTCAATCTGACGGTTGCATCAAAAAGCTCATCCAAAAGAGCATTTTCGTCATATCGATTTCATTAAATTCGAGTTTCATTTATTGGTTTCAAATTACCATTTTAAGCTTTTCTAGATTTGGTATTTTCACAAATGCCTTTATTGACTAATTTCTGATTTTGTTCCAAACGATCTGAATTCAACCATAGCTTTGTAAAGTACAACGAGTTTTTGTAAAATATATTTTACTCTTTGTAATTTCATTAATGATTTTGTTTTATTACTATATTTTCATTTTGTAAATGGTTATATCCTTTTTGTAAATGAGTACATTCATTTTGTAACTGCAATGAGTTTTTGTAAGAGTATTTTCCTCTTTGTAAACCTTAACTTTTTTGTAATTGTATATGTTTGTTTTGTAACAAATCCGTGAATCTTTGTAACTGTATCTCCCTTCTTTGTAAAATTCATGCAGATCTCTAAAAAATAAAAAAAAACAAAAAACACATGATATTTGTAAAAAGAGTGAATCAAATTGTAAATAAAAATGCCATATATGTAAAATAATTAACTCACAACGTAAATCAGTGTTTGTCGCCCTTCATTTGATTTTGCCTGCTTGCGCTATCCATCATGGCACCACCATCTTCACACACCACCTTCATCGCCACGCATCACCACCCCTCCATGCCTCGTTGTCGTCGTCTCCGAGCACCTCCTTCCTCTCCATGCATCGATTGTCACCGCACCCTCCCACTCCTTGCATTGAAGCCTTCATGCGTAGCATCCTCCACGAACATGCCCTCATGCCCTTCCACGGACTGTGACCATCATCACCATGTATCATCCTTGCTGTCGTCGTCACATGACATCATAACCTCCTCGCATAGGAATCACCTTCACGCACGACCGACTCTAATGCTTACACAAGAATATGTTGGCAACGAATCGCGAGAGATGGGGGGAGGGAGGGCGTCATCCTCAATGAATAGAGAGAGATAGAATGGAAAAATAATTGCTCTCCATAAAAATAGGATCTAGTGTTGTCACATTCTATTTTTAGAATGTGACAATGATGAAAATGGATTTTTCATTAATTAAATATTAGTATTAAACATGATTTAATCTCAACCACGTGATTAAGATCTAAAATGGCTCACCACAAAAGTGGTGAGACACCGCCTCATTTGAAGTCCCCCCCACATATATATAAGGGAATAGGGAGTATGCACTAAGGTGTATGCAAGTTTATTGATGAATCCCTGTTCATCACTCTTTATTCTTTTATTTTAGATAATTACATTGGCAATGCATCATGTAAATATGTGTAAATACAATAACTTAGCAATATGCATGCATATGTTAATATTACATAACTAGCACGCATTTGTGCAAAAATAAAAGAATAAAGAACAAAAAAAGGAAGTATTTAGAATAAATACTGAGTGACCCAAACCCCAAGAGAGGGCCAAGCATTGGCCTGATCGCCAAATAAAAATAAGTAGAGAGAGATAGGGTCCACTCTATACTATTTATATATCATGTGTGTAAATAAATAATTATTTTTTGCCAAAATAAAAATAAAAAATTCTTTTTACCTCCTTACTTGTATTTATAAAAATAAAATAAAAATAAAAAAATAAAATAAAAATAGAATAAAATCCTCTCTCTCACTTGTACATAATACATGTATATAGGTCTTCTTCCCTCTTTATTTGATACTTGTCGATAAATAATGAAAATAAAATAAAAATTATTTTATACTCCAAAAATTATATTGTAAATAATTAAAATTTAAAATTGGAGTATTTCTGCAAAAATAACAAATTAAAAATAATTGTACAAAATACATAGGTATAATATACCTGTATATAATACAATATACTGTATATAAATTAATTTATTTTTCATAAATAAATAAAATCACAGAAAAATTCCTTGAAAAATAATAAAAATTTTTCATGTTATTCATTTTTTAATTTCGATCCATTTATTATTTTTAATTTATTTATCTTTTATTTTCCTTACTATTTTGTCTTGTAGTGGGTTTTGTCCTTATTCCAGCCCGCTTCTGATTGGTCCACGCCAGATTATTGACTCGGGTCAACGGCATCTTCCATGCGTGACCCGACCTGGTTGTCGTGGATGGACCTTCTTCTCATAATTTCCTAGGGCGGACCGCACACTGTTTATTCCGATTCTTCGCCCGCACCTTCCCCGTGGATCCATGACCCTCGCAGATCCCTAGGAAGGTGCGGATCTTCCTCAGCTTGCGTGCTTCTACCCGATCTCTTCAGCCTCCTGGGAATGTTATTTAATTGCTTCATCCGCTCCCCCAAGTCCGCAGCTTGTGCCTTGCTCCCATCTGAAACCCTAGCCACCTCCAGCTGAGTGACAGCTTCCTGGAACGTCGTCTAGCGGTCGATTTGGTGCAGCGGAGCCGACGCTCCCCCTTCGTGGCCGGTCCTCCGCTGTGAGAAGCCTCCCCCAACTGTTGCATCGAGGTCGAGGCCGTCACCCCGACTACCACCTTTGCCTAGAGATCAGGAACACATTTGGACCTTCAGGTAACCCCTTTATCCTTCCTAGTTTTCCAGTTGATCGAATCTTTCCGTTGTTCTTCGCCGTCGCTCTGCCAGCTCCGACCAACCAATCAGAGCTCCTTCACCCACGCCAACCGCTCCGATATCCTCGCATGCTCACCCTCCATCTTCCTCCGTGACCTGATCACCCTGATCATCGTCCATCTAGTCGAGATTAGGCTCGAGGTTTCCCCTATCGCCTTCACCGGAAACCAACATCCGCCCCCCATCGCTTCTTTGGTTTTCAGTCTCAATAATATAGACCGGAGGTTAGTCCCAAGTCTTGGCTTCGCATTGCAGGTACCCTTGAGCCGTGAGGAGCCTCATCTGTCATCCAGCTGCACAGCGGAGCTGCTCCAGACCTCGCTCCACCATACAGTCCATCCGACCGTCTGCAGGACAATCAGATCCCACTGCTCGACGCGGAGTGCCTCCCTGGAGGTGCTCAACTTGTTGGAGGTCTGATCGGCCTTGCAGATTCTCCCAGGTTCCCGCTCCAAGTTTGCCAGCCCCCAGTTCGTCTACCATCTCCCGTCGCAATTGGATGAAGAACAGAGCGCCAGTACACATCTGAGCCATCCGACGTTGCAGCTTTACAGCCGTTGATTTGACACCCTCTGACACATCTGCGCCATACGTAGGGAACATTCCCTAAGCGTCAGATCTACCTTTACAGAGGATCAGAGCCGCACGATCGAGCCCACACCAGCGGATGACACCTGGCTTCCCACGCGCGACTCACGTTCCTTGAGGGTATATTGCTCTTTTTCCCTTGAGTTTATTTCAATTTATGTTTTGGTCTGTAAAATAAAAGTTATAGTTGGACCTTTTTGCGATCTAGTCCCTATAGTTTCAGATATTTGCATTTCAGTCCTCCCTGTCTGAGACACGTGCTTGGTCACGTGCATAGCGGTGTATTTGTACTATCTACCCTGAGCTTTTTCCATGTTATTGATTGAATGTATGTTTTCTTAGTTTGCATTTATACCCTTGTGAACGTGGATTTGGCACATGTGTGTATTTAAGTGAATAAATTGCATTTTCAACCCTATGCTTTCTATGCTTGTTAATGTTTGGTCCTGAAATTTAAAATAATTACATTTAGGTCCCCATAACCAGTGTGTGTTGTTTTTACTCAAATAAATATCAAAACTACTCCAAAAATTCCCAAAAAATTATACATAGCTCCTGCTACTGTGTAGTATCTTTTGGTAATTTTTGAGATGCATTTTGATTTTATTTGTTATTTTCTAAAATTCAAAAACCTTAAAAAGTGTCCCTGTCTATTTTAGAAAATCAATTAAAAATAGAAAAATTCCTTTAAAAATTCCAAAAAAATTTATCAGTGTCTGTTTTGTGTTGTTTTGATTTCTATGTCATTTTCATTCCATTATCTTTTATAAAACACCTAAAAATTACAAAAAACTAAAAACCTTATAAAAACATTAACAATTCATTAAAAATCAAAAAATGTGTTTTCAGTTTATGTAGGTAGATTTTATTTATATTTTCATTAAAAAATGTTGCCGGATTTTAGGGGCATTTTAGAAATTTTATGTGCCTTTTCATCTTGGCTGCACACTACTTATTATTTTTGACTTTTTTTTTATTTTTAGAAAATTATATAAAAATCAGAAAAAACCCATAAAATACCCAAAACATTTGAATATTCTAAAAACCTAAAAACATCTTTGTTTTGAACTTTTGAATATTTTTAGACCTTTAAATAATTGCTTGAGTGTGACTTTTGGGCATTTCCTTATTTCTTTTCTTAATAGAAAATCATAAAAAAATTTAAAAATTTAAAACCAACAATATATTTTTATTTCTTGGATTACCTGACTACTTCATAGGATTTTTCCCGTGCTCCTTGTGTTTGACCCTGGTGGGTATACCAGGTTAAATAATTAGCAAGACCGTTCTTTAAGATTTTCATGCTTGATTATTTTTATTGGTGGTCTGATTTTTCTCGTTGAGCCCGGTTCAAGTAGTTGAGGTTGCAACGACCTTTGATATCACTTAACCTTAGTCGTTCGGGCCGCTCATCAGAATGGCGCTGTTGCCGGGGAGCACGGCTTAGTAGTCGATTTTCTGTTTTGATTTTACTTTTATTCTCTTTTTCTTCTTATTTGCATTTTTTCGTTTTCTTTATTTGCTTTTTTCTTTTCTTTTATTTATTTTTCTTTATTTTTATTTTTATTTTTATTTTTGTTTTTAATTTCCATAACTATGATCTTACACCTCTTTTTTTCTCTATTTCTTGCGAGGGCCAGACGAGCGAGAGTGGCTTTCTTAGGAGCGTCGGAGCACCTGAGCATAGCGGCGGCGACTCGTTTCTACATCAAGCTGCAGGAGAGCGTAGGAGAGGAGGAGCAGAAGATTTGGAGGTTTTTTAGATTTTATTTCATTTTTATTCTATAATTTGTAATAATACATGACTTAGAGACACTTGGACTTGGCTTCTTATCAGGGTCTGTTTCGCCGAGCACCGGTGTGCTCGGGGGACCTCACCGCGATTTTTCACCGGTTTTGTTTTCTCGCATTTTTCTTTTATTTTTGATTCTCGAAGATTTTGGCCCTTAGACTTAGGATTTTATATCTGATTGTGACGTAATTAATTAAGATCCCAGCCCTAATTATCTGCCTGCACCTATAGATCGTTAACTGGACTTAATTAACTAAATCACAAAGAAAAAGCTGATTTGGTCACTTGAGAGGTCACGTGCCACTAGAGGTCGTATACAGCACTGGCAGTATCCGTTGTGGCGGACACCTATCGGCATCAGAGACCGGACTCCGACCTCTCTTGTTGACCTATTAGCTATTGTGCTTCGCGTGTAGAAATTTTCTGTCTAAGGCCGATTTCTTCTTCCATCATATAGGTAGTTTTATTTTTATCTTTATTCTATATGCAGATCACCCTGCATGTAGAGTACTGGTGTCAGGTACACATTTCTGACTTTGCATGCATCATAGTGTTTGACTGCGCATCAGCTTTTTCGACTTCTCTTTCTATTTTTGGACTTAAAATAATCAGGAGAATCGGAAAATTTGTTAGGCGTTGCTTGTTATTAAAAAATATCTAAAAAAGAAAAATCCTAAAATTGGGACTGCCAATCACACTTGACCATAAAAGACACTTCACTGAAAAATTTGTCTTGGGAGAGCAATCCCCTCCTTGTTTGGTTTGGATGAGCGATAGAGTGACACGTACACTAGGCTAGAGCCATATCTGATCTCTTTTCCGACTACTGGTTTCCAGTTAGTCGTTCTCTAGTGAGGATTGCTCCGGTTTCTGGTAAAGTGGGTCGCGATACCTTTAACAGAGCGAGTTGATCGGGTAGCCGGTAAATGATCCGCAACTTGTACTAGCCAGGAAAGATCTAGCCTTGGGGTCGGGTCAGTCTCCTGAGAGCGTCAGATTCCTACCAACTTTCTTAATCGCTATGATAGACTGACTTATCACATAATAAAATCGACAAGATAAAAGACCGAACCTTTACGGTCATCAGCTCAGTGTTGAGTAGGTGAATTGGGGGTTTGTTTTTCCAGATCTTGTGTGTTTTCCGGATCTCATCTGCCTTTCTCCACATCACGATGATGGGCTGGAGGTCCCTTAGGCAGCCTTTGGTTGCGCCGCTTTCGAGCACTCCGCCCCAGTCATCTAGGATGGTTCGCAAGATCCCAGACCCGCTCTCCAAACCCGAGTTTGATTCCACCCTGTTCCCCCTCGACCACCCTTCTACCAGTCCTGAGGTGCCCGAACAGAGACTGCAGTAGATCTATATTCATTTGATGGCACATGAGTTTGGGTATTTTGCCTTTGTAGAGACCATGACCAGCAACGAGGAGTACACTGATGGACCCAACCAGACGCACACGTACGTTCTTGATCAGGGTGCCATCAACAACACCCTGTTAGCCTCCCTGGAGACCATGCAGCGACAGATTAGAGATCAGGGGGGCTTTCATGGCCGACATGCACTGGGAGATGGCTCAGATGCGAGCGGACAAAGGAGAGCCGAACAGAGCCAGTGGTGGAGACATTCCAGAGCTAGGAGGAGGAGATGGACCCCATCTCGACGAGCCCCAGGAGCCAGTTGATCGCACAAAAATCAAGGAGATAACTGAGGTGGAATATAAATCACAATGTCGTTGTCCTCAGTCACTCGAATGCGTCAATCAAGAAAAATAATGACCACTCACAGAGATAAAAACAAGCAAGCACAAAGTAGAGCGGTCTAGCTATAGGTTTCACCTGGTATAGCTCCCAGGGTCGAACTCAAGGAGCACAGATTGGCCTTGCGGCCTACGATGTAGTCAGAGATCCAAGAAAGTCTTTTTTATGGTTTTTGATTTTTTTTAAAATTTTTTTCTTAGATTTTTTTTTAATGAAGAGAAAATTGAGAGAAAGTAAGTACAAGGGAACTTCAACAATTTATACAACACACAAAAATGATGCAAAAATTATGGAAAAATGGTTTTTATGTTTTTTAGGTTTTTTACTGTTTTTGGTGAATTTTTGGAATTTTTATAATGGATAAAATAATTATTAAAAATCAAACAATGCAAAGAATGTAGGGTACTGTCCAGCAAGGCTTAAGACCACAAAATAAAATAATTTTGGATCTCAAAAAGCCCTAAAGGTAATTTTCCTATATTCTATGAAGAATAAGGAAAATTTAGGCACCCTAATTATTGTTTTTGGAATTTTAATTGATTTATTAGAATTTTTATGAGTTTTTAGGGGTTTTTCAATTTTTAGGGTTTTTAAGTGATGAAAAGTAGCCAAAATTGGCTAGAAAATCAAGCAACCAGTAAACAACAATGTCTAATTTTTTTGGAATTTTTGGTGGAGTTTTTATAATTTTTTTTGTATTTTTAAAGTCAAACAGTAGCAAAATTAGAGGTTTTTGAATTTTTAAAAATAATAAATGAAATCAGAAATGTCCCCAAAAATCATAGAAATTCCTACACCATGGCAGGAGCCATGTGTCAAAATTTCATTGGATTTGGAGGTCGTTTGATATTTTATTCAAAAAGTAAAGGTGGGGCACTGTGCACAGGGACCTAAGTGCAAATACCCAAAAGTTCTGGGGCCTTGGTGCAAAATACCCAGCAAGTCACGCGCTTCGCACGTGGCTGGGGCACACAGGGACCATATTGCAAGAAAAACTAAGTCCTAGGGGTTTCTGATAACACGTACCAAAACCCCAGGGGCAAGGTTGCAAAAAAACCCAAGAAATAACGCACATGCGCATATAAAGTGTTCACAGGGGTATAAATGCAATTTCACAAAACATTTTATTCAATCAATAACATTCCAGAACTACAGGGTTAAAGATGCAAATATCCCAAAATAACACGTGCCGAAGCACGTGGGTCTCTACTGGCAGGGGTATAAATGCAATTAAAATAAAGTGCGAGGGTCTCTATGCAAATATCCCAGAAAATAAACAACTGAAATTAAAAGTTACAGGACTGAACTGAAATGAACAAACTACCAGGGGGGCCTATGATATTTACCCCTTTATTAGCGAAGCGTTGGATGCGCGCCACGTGTGGATCGAACGGCTGCGGCTGGTGGGCGCTCCAGATGACTCCTCCTCTGATCGGACGGTGGAAGCAGCTCCAAGGATGGACGGTGCGGATCTGAACTGGAGCGGTGAGGGCGATCGAACGGCGATGGAGGGTCCTCGAAGAACTGATGGCCGGCGAACTTCGCCGAGCTCGTGCGTGCGCTAGGGACCTCCGATGAGCCCCCTGAAGGTCGGAGAAGAATCGCGGGAGGCTCCCGCGTCTGCCGGTGGTCTCCAATACCCCGGCCGAGCCCTGGAAGGCTCCGGCGAGGTCGTCGGAGAAGAAGCTCCTGGCTCGAAGTTGGGAAGCCTCAGACGGCCTCCTCTTGACCTGCAAAAGAGTTCAGCAGCTTCGCGGGTCGAGGGCAAAGTGCCTCGACCCGGTTAGGTGGCGTGAAGGTGGTCTGTGCGGCGTGGCGAATGAGCTCCGGCGAAGCGACGGCGGTGGAACTCGACTCCCAGATCCTGTGCGATCTGGGTTGAATGAGCGGGTGTAGAAGGTGCGTGAGGAGGTTGCGAAGGTGAAGGTCGGGTCGGATTAGAAGATGGGTGATCGAGGTGATCGGAATCGGAGATGAACGTCGATGGTCGGAATTGGGGGAAAACGGAAATTAAGCTAAATTAAAAAGAACTACGGCTACCTGATGGAGGCTGGAGACTGTGCTGGAGATGGGCTATCTCCGGGTCGTAGCTTCGAAGGGCGTCAAGGCCTGAAGCTCGATGCTCGACGCTGGCGGCGGAGCAAAGGCGGCGAGGTACGCCGGATCAGAGGATACGCCTTCTCGCCTCACTGCAACAAAGGCAACGGCTTGCTGTCACTCTTGCGAAGCCAATGGAGGTCACGGGGAAGAAGGAGAGGGTCCAAAGATGGCGCGCGAAGACGGCGGAGGTGAAGGATATATAGTGTGACCGGGCGATTAGGGTTGCGTGAGGACAGCAAAGGAAGGTGTAGATTTGATGGCTGAAGATCCGGCGAGGGAGAGGGATGTGCGGCGGAGAATTTGGGCGCGGGGGTTGAGTGGAAGACAGCCTGGATGCGCGTGCATAAATCGGCGAAGGAGGCGCGGCGCGCATGGTCCAGAATAGGAAAGGGGTCGCGGGGGAGTTGACCGGGGTCAACATTCCCCCGTGGACCAACCAGACTCTGCCACGTGTTGTTAATTTTTGTTTTATTTTTTTAGGGTAGAAATAGGCTGAATTAGGAAAAACTTAAAACATGAAATATTTTTCTTTTATTTTTTTCTATTTTTTGGTGATTTTTATTTAATTTTTGGAAATAAAAATAGGTTAGCTCTATATATAGGTATATATACACTACATGGAATTTTATTTTTGAATTTTTTATTTGTTATTTTTATGTGTTTTTATGCTCATTTTGTATTTTATTTATTTACAAGATAGAATATGGAATAGAAGAATATTTTTATTTGATTTTTATCGCTTATATACAAGGGTGAAATAAATGGTTGAATATATACATATGCATGGTAGTTATACAATGTATTTTTGTATTTTTTTCATTTTGTAATTTTTATTTGATTTTTATTTGGTTTCTTGTTATTTATTTTATTTACAAAATATGCCATAGAATATTTACAAAAAGTTTAGAAAATAAATGAATTTATTTATAGGGTTGAATAAATACAAGGAGTGTGGTTTATACACAAGGTGAAGGAAGGGTATTTTTGGCTTTTTGATTTTTTTTATCTTTTTATTTTGTTTTTTTTAATAGAATATACATACAATATGTACAAGTATATTTTTGGGTGAGGAAAATATATAGTTTTATTTATTTACAAATATATACATGTGTGAGCCCCTATCTCCCTCTACTTTGGCTTTTATGCGGTCAGGCCCATGCTGAGCCCTCCCTTGGGTTAGGTTGCTCAATATTTATTCTAAATATTTCCCTCTTTTTCTTTTTGCTCTTTATTCTTTTATTTTGTGCACAAAAACATGCTAATTATAGGTTTTTACACAATGCATGCTTTTGGTATTTATTTGTATTTACACATATCTACATGTATTTGCAAAGGTTTTTGTAGCTAAAATAGAAGAATAAAGAGTGATGAATGGGTATTCATCACCCCCCTATGCTTAACTTTGCTAGTCCCTTAGCAAACACTTATTTGAAAAAGAAGTGAAAAAGAAAGAAAAAGAAAAAGAAAAGAAAAAGAGGATGTACATGGATCAAGGTTGACTTATTAAATCTTCCTTCATTAATTTGAAATATGGAGCTCGATCAGATCTTTGGATTATTAATGTGTCGGAACCTTATTTAGACTTAAGCCTAAAACTCAACAGCCTCTAAGTTCCACCAATCTATGGACAAGACTCCTCAATAAACCAGATCAGAACAAGTCTACATACACAAACTCTAATGACCATGAATCTTTTCCTTGCGGTGTAAGTGATATGTGGCTCCCCACCTCAGAAGTGACAAAGAAACAACCTCCCTCAACCTGGTAACTCTAATGCCTCAGTCTAGCAACTCTTTCCTCGAGAAGCGGGGTATTCCCTTCTAAGTTCAAGTGCAACCGGCTCAAGAAGAGGGGGTAGAAGTATAGAGTTTTGGAAGCTTAGCCAGTGTAGCTAAGTCTCCCGCTGCAAGCTTCATGAGATGTAACATGATACCATAAGCTTTTGCTTCATACTCCGGTGGGGTTATTAAATTTTCAATCCGACCCACCACTTTTTTGGAGTTCTTTTTGCATTTTTTTTTTTTTTTTTTTTTTTTCCAACAACTTCTGTACAACATATCTACATGGTGCAGCATATATAAGAAATTTCCCCTTGAGCCAGTAGACTATCCCTCTTTTGAAGCTTTATTGCAACCCACAGCTTCTGTCTTTAGCTTTCAACACCACTAGACCGAGTTGAGGTGCACTTCCTTCACTATAAGAAGAAGAGAGGTTCCGCCTAGAAGTACTACCCTCATATGCTACCCCAAGCCAAAGGAAACTGCCTCCTCACCACCTCATCCATGGAGAGCCATGTGTAAAGTGCAGGTGCAAGTTAAGCCATTGTCTCTGAGAGTCATGCGTGTGTTGTTAAGTGCTCTACTTAGGCTCATCAAGATGACATATGCTCATAGCCTAGTGGACTCAAAGAATTAAGTCCTTATGGACCTGAAAAGCCTTAAACCTAAATCCTATAAGGTTCCTCTTGAAGTTAAGTGGATTAAGATCTTTTCAAGCTCCATTTCTCAATTTAATTCCAGGCTTAATTTAAATGTCAACTCTCATCCAGGAAAAACTATATACATATATGTACAAAAGATGCTATTTACAAATATTTTACAATCATGCAAAATTTTTGAAAAATGTTTTGAAATCATGAATGAATGATGCATGAAGTGCAGGTTTTGCAAAATGATATTTACACACATTTACACAAGTTTTTTGCAAACTTTTGATTTTCAAAACATTTTGAAAAAAAAAAATTTGTACTATATACATAATTTTGATACAAAAATATTTACACAAACTTTACACAAAAGATTTTTGAAATCATTTTTACAAAAATACTTTGTACACTAGCTATGTATGTGCAAGAATAAAAGAGGTTTATGTACATGAAAATTTTTTAATTTTTGTGATTTTTAGCCATTTTATTTATTAACACACTCACACAAAGTACGAGTTATGGCTAAAGTATATATGAAATATATACACACTCCCCCTATACTTAGCTCGAACGATGTCCTCAGAGTGATCAAGAGCGATGAAGAAGGCATAACTCGTGCTTAGTGAAAGGGAGGTGAAAAGGAATGGCTAAGTACAGAAACAAATAAAAGAATAAAATGAGAGGAACTCGGTGGTCTCCCCCTATACTTAGGATTAACTAATCCTGAGTATAGAAAGCTGTACATGAAGGGAAATCCGAGTGAAGAATATACAGAATCTGCCCCCCCCTATACTTAGGGTAAAATATCCCTAAGTATAGGCAGCAAAAAACAAGAGCAGAAAGAATGAAAAGAATACTCGCAGGTCCGACATCCCCCCTATACTTAGGGTAAAGTACACCCTAAGTATAGCATAATCATAAGATGAGAAACGGGATGTGGGACTAAAGAATAGAATGATATGGACAACTGGATCTATACAGGCGGAGGAACAGTGAAAATCAGGCGTGAGATGTAAAAGATGTGAGTCAAGAGACCATATCTCACGCAAAATGAATAGCGGCAATAATAACGTCCCGCGGCTCATGATCTAGAAATGGTTTGAGCCGCTGGCCGTTCACTCGGAAGGTACTCTCAGAAGATAACTCAGATATATCAATGCTACCGTTATCGTGTACCTTCCTGACCAAATAGGGTCCTTTCCATTTGCTCTGTAGCTTCCCTGGAAATAATCTGAGCCTTGCATCAAACAGCCATACTTTCTGTCCAATCTCAAAATGCTTGTGGCTGATATGAGAATCATGCCACTCTTTGACTTTCTCCTTATAATGTAGGCTGTTTGAGAAAGCTGCATCTCTAAGCTCTTCCAAGGCGGCTAACTCTGCCCTCCTCTGGTCTCCTATACCATTTGGATCCATAAGAATATCTGTGACTGCCCAAAGTGACTTGTGCCTCAGCTCAACAGGTAGATGGCATGGCTTGCCATAAACGAGGCGAAAGGGAGATGTACCCAATGGAGTCTTGAAAGACGTCCGATATGCCCACAAGACCGAGTCCAAAAGCTGTGACCAATTCTTTCGGTCAGGGCGGACGACTTTCTGCAAAATATTCTTGATCTCCCTATTCGACACCTCAGCTAGACCATTTGTCTGTGGATGGTATGGAGTGGCAACACGATGGTCTATACTGAACTCTCTAGCAAGTGCCTTCACCTGGTCGTTGATGAAATGAGATCCCCCATCAGAAATCAGAACTCGTGGAACCCCGAACCGCATGATGATGTTCCTCTTCAAAAATTTGCAAACTGTCTTTGCATCTGCGGCTCGGGCGGGGATAGCCTCAACCCAACGACTCACATAATCTACGGCCAACAGAATGTACTCGAATCCCTGACTCTTAGGGAATGGACCCATGAAATCGATGCCCCATGCGTCAAAAACCTCACAGAAGTGAATGGGCTGCATCGGCATCATATCACGCTGTCCACAAGTGCCCATCCTCTGACAGTCAGTACACCTCTTCACGAACTCATCAGAGTCCTTGAAGAGGGTAGGCCACCACAAGCCGGATTGGAGCACTTTCTGTGCCGTTCTCCTCCCAGAATGATGTCCTCCTGCCTCAAGCTTGTGGCAGTAAGTGAGGACACTATGATGCTCCTCCTGAGGAATACACCGACGCCAGATGCTATCCCCTCCTTCGTGGTAAAGGATGGGATCCTCCCAGTGGTAGGACTTAGCCTTCGCAAGGAAGGTCTCAATTCTCTGCTTGGGCCAATCTTGTGGGACTTTCCCAGCAACGAGGAAGTTCACAATATCGGCATACCACGGGAGTGAGGCGATAGCAAGGATCGCCTCATCTGGGAAGGTATCACAAATGGGATCAATCTGCTCTGTATCCTCAGGCTGCTCTAATCGGGATAAATGGTCCGCCACCACATTCTTGACTCCAGGCTTATCCTTGATCTCAATGTCGAACTCCTGGAGTAGAAGGATCCATCTAGTAAGTCTGGCCTTGGCATCCTTCTTTGACATGAGGTACCTGATGGCGGTGTGATCTGTGTACAAGGTCACTCGGGATCCAATGATATATGATCTGAATTTATCTAGGGCAAACACTACTGCTAGCATCTCCTTCTCTGTGACTGTATAATTCCGCTGGGCGGAATCCAATGTGCGGCTAGCATAGTGTATCGCAAATGGTACTCCATCCCTCCTCTGTCCTAGCACGGCCCCTACGGCAAAATCAGAGGCGTCCGTCATGATCTCGAATGGAAGAGACCAATCGGGTGGCTGAAGGACAGGAGCCTCAATTACACACTGCTGGAGAGTCTCAAAGGACGAAAGACACTTGTCATCAACAAGGAACTCGGTGTCTTTCGTCAAGAGGTCAGTCAACGGTCGGGCAATCTTGCTGAAATCATGAATGAATCTCCTATAAAAACCAACGTGCCCCAGAAATGACCGTAGCTGCTTCAGATTGGACGGCGGTGTGAGTTTCCTAATGACATCGACCTTGGCCGGATCAACCTCCATGCCTCTGTTGGAGATGATGTGGCCAAGCACCGTCCCTTGAGTCACCATGAAGTGACTCTTCTCCCAAGACAGAACCAAGCGGGTAGCGATACATCGCTGGAGTACTCGGTCTAGGCAATCAAGACAGGAATCGAAATCGTCGCCGTAAACCGAGAAGTCGTCCATGAAGACCTCCAAACACTCCCCTACCATGTCCGAAAATATTGACAGCATGCATCTCTGAAAAGTCGCAGGGGCGTTACATAGCCCGAATGGCATGCGTCGAAAGGCGTATGTACCAAAGGGACAGGTAAAGGTGGTCTTCTCCTGGTCCTCAGGAGCGATAGCTACCTGATTGTAGCCTGAGTACCCATCTAAGAAGCAATAATGGCTCTTCCCTGCCAGTCTCTCTATGATCTGATCAATAAAAGGCAGGGGGAAATGGTCCTTCTTGGTGGCCTGGTTGAGTCTCCTGTAGTCAACACAGACCCGCCAAGAGGTGGGTACTCGTGTAGCAATCTCCTCTCCCGACTCACTGATCACAGTCGTGATGCCCGTCTTCTTGGGCACCACATGCAAGGGGCTAACCCACTTGGAGTCGGAAATGGGGTAAATAAAATCTGCACTCCACCATTTTGATATTTCCTTCATAACAACCTCTCTTAGGTTAGGGTTCAGTCGCCGCTGGAACTCACGCGACGGCTTTGCCCCTTCCTCAAGATAGATATGGTGAGAGCACAACGAGGGACTGATCCCATGGAGATCTGCTACGCTCCATCCAATTGCCTTGCGGTTCTTTTCAAGAACCTCCATCAGACGGGATTCTTGTTCTCCAGTCAGATCTGCAGAGATGATGACTGGGTACATCTCAGTCTCTCCCGCAAGGAATCTATACTTCAGCGAAGAAGGGAGCGGCTTTAGTTCTGGACAGCTGGGTGCGGGCAAATCTGGCTTTTGAAGAAGATGTGTGTATGCAGACAATTCTGCCAAATTTGCCTGGGAGAATGACAATGAACTCTCACAAACTGGATCTGGAGAAGGCGGGTCCTCTACATTGTCTCTGATCTGTTCTGCCTCTACCTCCTCCTCATCTGTAGGCTCAGGTGGATCCAGGTCTGGCATCTGATCATCACAATCTGCCCAATCAGACTCTGAATCCGAGGGATCTGTATCAGACTCAGTGGCATCAGTACCACTGGAGAACAAGGTGGCATCAGCACCACCATAGAGCAGGGTGGCCTCAGTACCACCATCACTGAAAATCGTGTCGCGATCAAGGTCCGACTCTGCTGACTCAATAGTATCCTGAACCAAGGCTGTACTCTCCAGACTATCCTCTGCTATCATCTCCGCATCAGCTGCATCTGAATATGAGAGGATGGTCTGTGCTGCAGGATCTGCCCAAACTGCCTCATCATCTGTGATCACAAAATCACAGTCCTGGTGGATGTCGGGCTCTGCGTCTGTCAGCTGCTCCGAATCTGTACTGCCATGTGAGCGGGATCTGGATCTGGCTCTGTGGTCCTTAACCGTCTCTATTTGTATACTTTCGCCCTGGACGCGAAAGTATACCTTCCCACTGTCATGGTCAGTCACTGCCTTGGCTGTGGCCAAGAATGGGCGACCGAGAATGATGGGGGAATCGGTCAACGAGTCAGGGGTCTCCATGTCCAGCACTACGAAGTCCACGGGGAATTGCAAACCCTGAATCGTGACGACAACGTCTCGTAACAACCCCTTTGGCCTCTTGACAGACCTATCAGCAAACTGAAGGTATGTCCTGCTCTGTACAAGAGTGCCCAACTCTAAGTGGTCGAGAAGGGCTGCTGGTAGAAGGTTGATCGATGATCCGCTATCTAATAGAGTGCGGTCGAACCTCTGCTCACTAATCTGACATCTGACATACGGGGCCCCTAAATCTGGCCTCTTAGTCGGCAGATGGTTCTGGATCGCGTAACACGTGGCTTTTGTTAGCACATGAATTTCTGCGGTCTTGTTCCTCTTCTTCCTCCTGACTGTGGTCCTATCTCTCAATGTTCGCTGAAGAAGAGGGATGTGCTGCAAAGCCTCATTGAGGGTCAGCTGGATGTGAAATCGGTCTATCATGCTCTGGCTGAACTCCTCCTGCTCTCTCTTTTTTGGGTCTTTTTCTTTTTTCTTCCCCTTCCCTAACTCAAGGGCTCTAGGAAAGGGGATCACAGGGTCCTTCTCAGATGAAGGACTAGGAATAGGTCTAGTCGGTTCAATGACTGGATCCTTACAAACATCATTCATCACAGTGGGATCAGAATAAACTAAACCTTTTCCTTTATTCAATTCAGAGTTCCGAGATACATTTATTCGAGGAAAGACAACATTTCTATCAACATGAATATTGGTGGCCTCAGTACCACCTCTAGCTGGCTCCATGACTAGACGTCTTGCGGCATCAGTACCGCGGGCTGGCTCGGCTCTGTCGGTGGCGTCAGTGCCACCTCCTCTATGTGGTGAAATGGCGGCTTCAGTACCGCCGGCGTGATCAGCATCTCGGGTGGCATCAGTACCACTGTCATCATGATGTGCGGCTTCAGTACCGCTCTCCTCTTCCTCATCTGGCGCTCTAGATGGATCCTCATGTTGTCGCTCAGATGAGGCGCCGCCTGCTGGTCTTCTACCGCTCCTAAGTGTGACAAAATCAGCATCAAATAAATCCGACGAGATAACATCAAATGAGTCACTAGAAGTGGTAGGCTCAGTGGGAACTACCTGCTCAGATTTCCTCTTCAAATTATTCGGATTCGGCTCAATCTGTGCAGGGATAGCGGCCTTCCCTCTCATCAGGTCCCGCATCTCCTGGCGGAACTCGTCCATCTCCCGTCTAAATGTAGCCTGCTGCTCTGTGAAGAGGCGGGCTAGATCATCCATGGCGGGGCTCTCATGGGAGCCCGACGGGTTGCCTCTCTGGTAATGAGGCTGCTGGACTTGGTGCTGCTGTGGCTGAGAGGGGTAAAAGGGTGGATGCTGCTGCTGGTGAGCCTGCTGCTCACGTCTCCAATTCTGTCCCTGCTGCTGGTAGGGACGAGATACGAAGGATGATGGCTGATGTGGCTGATATGCAGGGGGCTGCTGGTGATCTCTCTGCTGGGAATACTGCCCTCCCTGACCGGCTGGCTGCTGCTGGGGTTGGTTGCCCCCATTCCCCCACCTGAATCCGGGATGATCTCGTCGGATTCCAGGTTGAGGACGGTCATACCAAATCCCGTTGACATCCATCAACGGCTCTGCATCGTATGGGGCTGGTGGGAGTACATCCAGAGGCTGATCCGGCTGATATACCACCATCTGTAAGTCTGGAGATGGTGGTGACTGGTAAGAGGGCTGCGGCTGCTGGTACGGCTCCGCCTGTACAAGGTGAACTTGTCTAGGCTGCTGCAAGGAGCTGGAGCGCTGGGACGAGCTGCGGCTGCCACCGGAGTCGCCTCGCGACAGAAGACGGGGCTGAGGAGCCGTCTGTGCCTCCTGAAGACACAAGAGCTGGGTCTTCATGTCGCTCAGAGTCTGTGCCATTTCTTCCATCTGAGTTATGCCCTGGCACTGCTTCTTCTCTATGATCTCCATGCGGTCCAACTTCTCGCTAATAATCCCCATGTCCGCAGCGGCCGACTCTGCCTGTGCGGCTGCAACTGTGGACGAACTGGATGGACCTGCATCAACCCGTGCTATCCGCTGGTACTGCACGGGTCCTGGCGGCTGCTGAGCTCTCTGAGTATACAACCGAGTCTGGGACATCACCATGTAATTCTCGGACATCTCCTCAAAGATGGCCCAGACTTGGTTGTGGTCCTTGGCAAAGTAGGACCCGCCGCAAGAAGCATTCACCAGACCCTGAAGCTCTGGTGTCAGCCCACTGAAGAAGCTCTGAACTAGGTTCGGCTTCGAAATGTCGTGGTGGGGGCATCTATCCAGAAGCTCTCTGAACCTCTCCCATGCCTCGTGAAATTGCTCGTTAGGTTGCATGGAGAAGTTGTTGATCAGGGCCCTCGCTGCCCCGGCAACGGCGCCATTCTGATCGCACAAAAATCAAGGAGATAACTGAGGTGGAATATAAATCACAATGTCGTTGTCCTCAGTCACTCGAATGCGTCAATCAAGAAAAATAATGACCACTCACAGAGATAAAAACAAGCAAGCACAAAGTAGAGCGGTCTAGCTATAGGTTTCACCTGGTATAGCTCCCAGGGTCGAACTCAAGGAGCACAGATTGGCCTTGCGGCCTACGATGTAGTCAGAGATCCAAGAAAGTCTTTTTTATGGTTTTTGATTTTTTTTAAAATTTTTTTCTTAGATTTTTTTTTAATGAAGAGAAAATTGAGAGAAAGTAAGTACAAGGGAACTTCAACAATTTATACAACACACAAAAATGATGCAAAAATTATGGAAAAATGGTTTTTATGTTTTTTAGGTTTTTTACTGTTTTTGGTGAATTTTTGGAATTTTTATAATGGATAAAATAATTATTAAAAATCAAACAATGCAAAGAATGTAGGGTACTGTCCAGCAAGGCTTAAGACCACAAAATAAAATAATTTTGGATCTCAAAAAGCCCTAAAGGTAATTTTCCTATATTCTATGAAGAATAAGGAAAATTTAGGCACCCTAATTATTGTTTTTGGAATTTTAATTGATTTATTAGAATTTTTATGAGTTTTTAGGGGTTTTTCAATTTTTAGGGTTTTTAAGTGATGAAAAGTAGCCAAAATTGGCTAGAAAATCAAGCAACCAGTAAACAACAATGTCTAATTTTTTTGGAATTTTTGGTGGAGTTTTTATAATTTTTTTTGTATTTTTAAAGTCAAACAGTAGCAAAATTAGAGGTTTTTGAATTTTTAAAAATAATAAATGAAATCAGAAATGTCCCCAAAAATCATAGAAATTCCTACACCATGGCAGGAGCCATGTGTCAAAATTTCATTGGATTTGGAGGTCGTTTGATATTTTATTCAAAAAGTAAAGGTGGGGCACTGTGCACAGGGACCTAAGTGCAAATACCCAAAAGTTCTGGGGCCTTGGTGCAAAATACCCAGCAAGTCACGCGCTTCGCACGTGGCTGGGGCACACAGGGACCATATTGCAAGAAAAACTAAGTCCTAGGGGTTTCTGATAACACGTACCAAAACCCCAGGGGCAAGGTTGCAAAAAAACCCAAGAAATAACGCACATGCGCATATAAAGTGTTCACAGGGGTATAAATGCAATTTCACAAAACATTTTATTCAATCAATAACATTCCAGAACTACAGGGTTAAAGATGCAAATATCCCAAAATAACACGTGCCGAAGCACGTGGGTCTCTACTGGCAGGGGTATAAATGCAATTAAAATAAAGTGCGAGGGTCTCTATGCAAATATCCCAGAAAATAAACAACTGAAATTAAAAGTTACAGGACTGAACTGAAATGAACAAACTACCAGGGGGGCCTATGATATTTACCCCTTTATTAGCGAAGCGTTGGATGCGCGCCACGTGTGGATCGAACGGCTGCGGCTGGTGGGCGCTCCAGATGACTCCTCCT
The DNA here is from genome assembly GCA_037367405.1 of Ottelia alismoides. NCBI lineage: Eukaryota > Viridiplantae > Streptophyta > Magnoliopsida > Alismatales > Hydrocharitaceae > Ottelia > Ottelia alismoides. Next base: position 116,341 of record JAZKJV010005896.1, on the reverse strand, counting down.
CTGATCGGACGGTGGAAGCAGCTCCAAGGATGGACGGTGCGGATCTGAACTGGAGCGGTGAGGGCGATCGAACGGCGATGGAGGGTCCTCGAAGAACTGATGGCCGGCGAACTTCGCCGAGCTCGTGCGTGCGCTAGGGACCTCCGATGAGCCCCCTGAAGGTCGGAGAAGAATCGCGGGAGGCTCCCGCGTCTGCCGGTGGTCTCCAATACCCCGGCCGAGCCCTGGAAGGCTCCGGCGAGGTCGTCGGAGAAGAAGCTCCTGGCTCGAAGTTGGGAAGCCTCAGACGGCCTCCTCTTGACCTGCAAAAGAGTTCAGCAGCTTCGCGGGTCGAGGGCAAAGTGCCTCGACCCGGTTAGGTGGCGTGAAGGTGGTCTGTGCGGCGTGGCGAATGAGCTCCGGCGAAGCGACGGCGGTGGAACTCGACTCCCAGATCCTGTGCGATCTGGGTTGAATGAGCGGGTGTAGAAGGTGCGTGAGGAGGTTGCGAAGGTGAAGGTCGGGTCGGATTAGAAGATGGGTGATCGAGGTGATCGGAATCGGAGATGAACGTCGATGGTCGGAATTGGGGGAAAACGGAAATTAAGCTAAATTAAAAAGAACTACGGCTACCTGATGGAGGCTGGAGACTGTGCTGGAGATGGGCTATCTCCGGGTCGTAGCTTCGAAGGGCGTCAAGGCCTGAAGCTCGATGCTCGACGCTGGCGGCGGAGCAAAGGCGGCGAGGTACGCCGGATCAGAGGATACGCCTTCTCGCCTCACTGCAACAAAGGCAACGGCTTGCTGTCACTCTTGCGAAGCCAATGGAGGTCACGGGGAAGAAGGAGAGGGTCCAAAGATGGCGCGCGAAGACGGCGGAGGTGAAGGATATATAGTGTGACCGGGCGATTAGGGTTGCGTGAGGACAGCAAAGGAAGGTGTAGATTTGATGGCTGAAGATCCGGCGAGGGAGAGGGATGTGCGGCGGAGAATTTGGGCGCGGGGGTTGAGTGGAAGACAGCCTGGATGCGCGTGCATAAATCGGCGAAGGAGGCGCGGCGCGCATGGTCCAGAATAGGAAAGGGGTCGCGGGGGAGTTGACCGGGGTCAACATTCCCCGTGGACCAACCAGACTCTGCCACGTGTTGTTAATTTTTGTTTTATTTTTTTAGGGTAGAAATAGGCTGAATTAGGAAAAACTTAAAACATGAAATATTTTTCTTTTATTTTTTTCTATTTTTTGGTGATTTTTATTTAATTTTTGGAAATAAAAATAGGTTAGCTCTATATATAGGTATATATACACTACATGGAATTTTATTTTTGAATTTTTTATTTGTTATTTTTATGTGTTTTTATGCTCATTTTGTATTTTATTTATTTACAAGATAGAATATGGAATAGAAGAATATTTTTATTTGATTTTTATCGCTTATATACAAGGGTGAAATAAATGGTTGAATATATACATATGCATGGTAGTTATACAATGTATTTTTGTATTTTTTTCATTTTGTAATTTTTATTTGATTTTTATTTGGTTTCTTGTTATTTATTTTATTTACAAAATATGCCATAGAATATTTACAAAAAGTTTAGAAAATAAATGAATTTATTTATAGGGTTGAATAAATACAAGGAGTGTGGTTTATACACAAGGTGAAGGAAGGGTATTTTTGGCTTTTTGATTTTTTTTATCTTTTTATTTTGTTTTTTTTAATAGAATATACATACAATATGTACAAGTATATTTTTGGGTGAGGAAAATATATAGTTTTATTTATTTACAAATATATACATGTGTGAGCCCCTATCTCCCTCTACTTTGGCTTTTATGCGGTCAGGCCCATGCTGAGCCCTCCCTTGGGTTAGGTTGCTCAATATTTATTCTAAATATTTCCCTCTTTTTCTTTTTGCTCTTTATTCTTTTATTTTGTGCACAAAAACATGCTAATTATAGGTTTTTACACAATGCATGCTTTTGGTATTTATTTGTATTTACACATATCTACATGTATTTGCAAAGGTTTTTGTAGCTAAAATAGAAGAATAAAGAGTGATGAATGGGTATTCATCACCAGTCCAACCAGCATGCCCGATGAGAGAGTTGCACAACTCTGGTGCAACTCTGATGCACCGTTGGATTCAGCTGCCTGCTATTCTAGGATATTTCAAGCTCCCTCCTCAGACTATCCAGTTACTGCCCAGATTTCACGGGTTAGCCAATGAGGAGCCGCACCTCCATCTATAAGAGTTCGAGATGATTTGCAGCACGGTCCACGACAGATTCGTGGATGAGGATACCATCAAGATGATGGCCTTTCCGTTCTCCCTCATCGACAGAGCAGCCTATTGGCTGAAGCATTTAGGGAGATACGTGACATCTTGGGAATAACTCAGGAACGAGTACTTGAATAATTACTATCCACTTGACCAGACGAATGCAGCACGAGCCCTCATCAACAACTTCTCCATGCTTCTCAATGAGCAATTTCATGAGGCATGGGACCGATTCAGAGAGCTTATCGATCGGTGTCCACATCATGATATATCCAAGCCCAACCTTGTGTAGAGTTTCTTTTGTGAGCTGACACCGGAGTTGCAGGAGCTCGTGAACGCATCCTGTGGAGGTTCTTATTTCGCCAAGGATGAGGATCAAGTCGGGGCCATATACAAGGAGATGGCAGAGAATTATACAATCATGTCCCAGACCTGCCTTTACACACAGGGGAAGCCCACACCACAGGCCACGTCCTATCAGAGGATAGCACGGGTCGATGCATGCCCTTCTACATCTTCAGTAGCCGTAGCACGTGCAGAATAATTGGCCGCTGATATGGACATCATCAGCGAGAAGCTGGACCGCATCGAGATCATTGAGAAAAAGCAGTGCCATGGTATGTCACAGATCGATCTGATGGCACAGATGCTGAGTGACATGAAGACCCAGATCATGTTTCTACAGGAGGCACAGATGGCTTCTCATCCCCGTCTCAGGTCACAGGCTGACCCCAGTAGCAGCAACTCGACCCAGTCCTCTGCCCACTACAGACAGGTTCACCATATTCAAGCAGAGCCGTTCCAGCAGCCACAACAGCAGTACGTCCAGCTACCACCGTCTCAGGACACTCAGATGGTGTATACCAGTCGGATTATCCCTGACAGTTCTCCCCCCACCCCTTTATGAGTAGGAGTCATTGATGGAAGTCAACGGGACTTGGTACGACCGACCTCAGCTTGGGATCCACCAAGACCATCCCGGATTTTGATGGTCGATCGGAGGTGCCTCATCCCAACAGTAACCTCCAGTTCAGGGTGGGCAGTACAGCCAGCGGCAACAGCAACCCCAGTTCCCACAATAGTCATAGCCACAACCGCACTACCAGCAGGGTCCTCTCCCTACCAGCAGGGACCACCGTGGAGGTAGCATCAGCAGCCTCGGCAGTATTCTCAGCAGTATCCCCCTCATCCTTCTCAACAGCAACCTCACTTCCAGAGAGGCAACTCGTCCGATTCTCATGGTCCAGCCTATGAGAAACCAACACTTGACGACTTATCCCGCCTTATTGCCGAGCAGCATGCTACTTTTAGGCGGGAGATGGATGAGTTTCATCAGGAGATGAGGGATATCGTCAAGGGCAAGGCTACCATACCCGCTCAGGTTGAGCCGAATCCGAACAACCTGAAGAGGAAGTCTGAGAAGGTACAGTTTACAGAGGTTACCACTCCTAGTGACTCATTAGGTGATATTACTTCATATACTTTTGATGCTGACTTTGTTACACTTAGGAGCGGTAGGATGCCAGCCGACGACACCTCGTCTGAGCGACGACACCATGAGGACTCAGGAGCGTCTGACGAGGAGGGGAGCGGTGCTGATGCCACTCATGATGATGATGATGATGATGGTGGTTCTGATGTCACCAAGGATGTAGATCCAACCGACGGTACTGAGGCTGTCGCTTCACCAGATGCAGGAGGTGGTGCTGATACCACCAGAGATTCTGATGTTGAGCCAGAGAGCAGTGCTGATGCCGCGAGTCCAGATGCCGCAGGTGGTACTGAGGCCACCCCTTCTATTCCTGTTGCATTTCCGCCTGTTTATGTATCTCGGGACTATTTAGAAAAATCCAAAAAAAAAAAATAAAGGAAAGGGTTCTTTATTTTCGAGTCCATCTGCGATGCCTGCAGATGTTTATATGGATTCTATTTCGTCTCAGCAGCAGGGACTCATTCCTAGCCCTCCATCTGAGGACGACCCAACCATCCTCTTCCCTCAAGCACTCCGCTTGGCTAAGGGGAATAAAAAAGAAAATCCAAAAAAATCTCATCAGTTAGAGTTCAACCAGCAGATGATAGATAGATTTCAGATTCAGCCGACTCTACATGAGGCCCTTGAGCACATCCCTCTCTTCCAGAGGAACCTTAGAGAGAAGACTACCATTCGTAGGAAGAAGAGGAATCACCATGCATAGATCCATGTGCTCACTCGTGCCACATGCTTTGCCATTCAAAACCTTCTGCCAGCCAAGAGGTCAGATGCAGGAGCTCCCTATGTCAGATGCCACATCCATGAGCAGAGGTTCGATCGGACTCTATTAGACAACGACTCTTCTATTAACATACTTCCGGCAGCCTTACTCGACCGATTCGAGTATGGCCCTCTTCTACAGAGCACGACAGTTCTTTAATTTACTGATAGATCTGTCAAGAGGCTGAAAGGGTTGTTGAAGAACGTGGCCTTCACAATTTAGGGTCTGAAATTCCCCATGGGATTCGTTGTGTCGGACATGGAGATCCCTGAGTCTGTGACTGATACCCCCATCATTCTAGGACACCCGTTCTTGGTCACAGTCAAGGCAATGTCCGATCATGATAGCGAGAAGGTATACTTTCGCATCGAGGGTGAGAGTATACAAATAGGGACGATCGGCGAGACTAGAGCGTGAGATTCGGCCTGCTCGGAGCAGCTCTATAATTCAGAGCAGATGACAAAGGCAGAGCGAGACGTCCACCGGGAGTGAGATTTTGTGATTATAGATGATGAAACCGCTTAGTCTGATCCCGTTTCACGAGCCATCCTCTCACATTCAGATACCACAGATTCCCAGATTCTAGCAGAGGAGAGCTTGGAGAGCACACTCTTGGCAGAGGACACATTCGAGGCTAAAGACCACGTTCAGGATATCAAAGCCGTTGATATTTCTTGTGATTCAGATTCAGATCCCTCAGAGTGAGATATCAATTGGGAAGAGTTTGGTGAGTTGATACCATGTCTGATTCCTATAGAGCCAACAACTAGGGTGGAGAATGATCCGATACAGAGTACAGACACACCAGCAAGCAGTCTTCACCAGATTTTTATGATTAGTGAGAGTTCTCCCATGGAGATTTGGTTGCCTTCACTTAGACTTTTCAGAGGCCAGATTTGCCAGTTCCCAGTTGCCTAGTGCTGAAGCCCTTGCCACAGTCGCTGAAGTATAGATTCCTTGCAGGTGAGCATGAGATGTACCCAGTTATTATTTCAGCAGATTTGACTGCAGAGCAAGAATCTCGTTTGATGGAGGTTCTTGAAAAGAATCGCAAGGCGATAGGATGGAGTGTAGCTGATCTCCAGGGGATAAGTCTGGCCCTGTGCTCCCATCATATCTATCTTGAAGAGGACGCTAGGCCATCGCGTGAGTTCCAACAACGGCTGAACCCGAACCTTCGAGAGGTTATCATGAAGGAGATTTTAAAATGGTGGAGCACCGACTTTATCTACCCCATCTCCGACTCCAAGTGTGTTAGCCATTACATGTGGTGCCCAAGAAGATGGGCATCACTACAGTTGTGAGTGAGTTTGGAGAGGAGATAGCTACCCGGGTACCCACTTCTTAGAGGGTATGTGTGAACTACAGATGATTGAATCAAGCCACCAAGAAGGATCATTTCCCGCTGCCTTTTATTGATTAGATTATAGAGAGACTAGCTGGGAAGAGTCATTACTGCTTCCTCGACGGGTATGATGAATACCCATTCATCACTCTTTATTCTTATATTTTAGCTACAAAAACCTATGCAAATGCATGTAGATATGTGTAAATAGGAATAATTAGCAAAAGCATGCATGTTTGTAAATACTTATAATTAGCATGTTTTTGTGCAAAAATAAAAGAATAAAGAAGAAAAAGAAAAAGAGGGAAATATTTAGAATAAATATTGAGCAACCTAACCCAAGGGAGGGCTCAGCATGGGCCTGACCGCATAAAAGCCAAAGTAGAGGGAGATAGGGGCTCATGTGTAAATATTTATGTAAATAAATAAAATTATATTTTCCTCACCCAAAAATATGCTTGTATATATTGTGTATATATTTAGAAAATACTAAAAACAAAATAAAAATTTAAAAATTAAAAAGACCAAAAATATCCCTTCACCATGTACATAGACCACCTTCTTTAATTATTTAACCTTATAAATAAATAAAATTATTTTCAGAACTTTTTGTAAATATTTTATGTTATATATTGTAAATAAAATAAATAAAAAGAATTAAAACAAAAATCAAATAAAAATAACAAAAATTAAAAACACAAAAATATATTGTACATATACCATGTATATAGATGTACATATCTATTTATTTTACCTATATATATAAATAATAAAAATAAAATAAAAATATCTTTTTATTCCTCATTTTATCCTATAAATAAATAAAATATAAAATAGGAATAAAAATGTATAAAAATAACTAATTAAAAATCAAAATTAAAAACCCTATATTGTATATATACCTATGTATAGCTATACTATGTGAATACCTTATTTTTATTTCCAAAAATTAATTAAAAATCACCAAAAAATAGAAAAAATTAAAACAAAAATATTTCATGTTTTGAGTTTTTAATAAATCGGCCATTTCCTATTTTATTTTGAATTTTTAAAGCATTTATGGCGTGGCCTCTCCTGATTGGTCCACGGGGGATGTTGACCCCCCGGTCAACTCCCCCCCTTGGACCACAGGATTGCGGATCTGCATTTGGACCCGACTTCTCGAATTTGTACCCGCTTGATCCGACTCCCGAATCCGCTAACCCCGAGCGCTAATCCGAGCCTGATCTTCCCTGATCCACGCCCGGAGGTTTGCATGGGGATCCGCGCTCCGAGCTTCACACCCGACTCCCATCTAGCCGGACCCCTAGTGGTATATAACCTGAGCTCCGCCGCACTTCATTTCCATTTTTGGCTCGCCACTCTCATTCCCGTGACCTCCATTGCAATCCCCGAGGTGACAGCTCGCGGTTGCCTTTGTCGCAGTGAGGAGGGGGTGCCCGGACCATTGATCCGGCGACGTTGCGCCGCCGTGCTCCGCCCCGTGCAGGAGCTCGAGCCTCAGGCAGTGACAACCTTCGAGGCGACGACCAGGAGCTACCTTAGCTCCAGCACAGTCTTTCGCACCGCCTAGGTAACCTTCTACCCTTCCCATTTAGCGTAATTTCTAGTTTCCCCCAATTCGTAGCTCCGACGTATTCCTTTGATTCCGGCTATATCGTACATCTTCTCGATCATCGGAACACTCAGCCACCTCCGCTATCCCTCGACGCACCTTCTCCGCCCCTTCACTCAACCCAGCTCGCACAGGAGCTGGGGTTCGAGCTCCACCGTCCTCCGCTCGCCGGAGCTCGCTCGTCCCGACCCACAGTTCACCCTCACGCCGCTTCTTCGGGTCGAGGCACTTTTCCCTCGACCCGCGAAGCTCTTGAGCTGTTTTGCAGGTCAAGAGGAGGCCATCTGAGGCCCCCTCACATCCAGGCCAGGAGCTCCCCTCCGTCGACCTCGCCGGAGCCCCTCCAGGGCTCGGCTGGGCCATCGGAGGGCACCACCAGCTGCGGGACGACATCGCCGACCTTCTCCGATCTTCGGAGGCAGCTGAGGAGGACCACAGTACGCGCACGAGGCCGGCGAAGCTCGCCGGCTGAGTGTTCTTCCAGTATCCTCCACCACCGTCCGATCGTCCTCAGAGCTCCAGTTCCAATCATCGCCGTCCATTCATCAAGGAGCAGCCACCGTCCGATCCTTTCGAGGGTAGATCTGGACCGTTAGCGCAGAGGGAGAGGCACCAGCACCTGAGCACCGTTAGATCCTCCACATGTCTCGTTCTGCGCCGTCGATCGGCCCACGTGCAGAAGGAGAGAAGCGCCAGCATCCCAGGACCGTCCGATCAGCTACGTGGCGCGCATCCAGCCGTCGACGTAATAAGGGGTAAATTACCTTAGGCCCCCTTTTAGTTTCTGTTTTACGTGTCAGTCCTGTAAATATTTTATGCATTTTATTTACGTAGGGTAAATTGCACATTGGACCTCGTGCTTGTTTATATTTGCATCTATGCCCCTGTGTATGTGAGCCACGTGCTTCGTCACGTGCTTTGTCTGGGTTATTTGCAACTCTTATCCTGTAGTTCTGGAGGTTAATGATTGAATGAATACTTTTTGGTAATTGCATCAATACCCCTGTGAACGTTTTATTTGAGCATGTGCGGATTTTAGTGGGTTAATTGCAGAACCGTCCCTGGACTTTTTGGTACAAGTTACCAAAAGGTCCTAGGACTTGGTTTTTATTACCAAAAGGTCCCTGAGTGCCCCAGGCCACGCGCGTGACTTGCTGGGAAAATTGCACCTGGACCCCCAGATCTTCGGGTATTTGCACTTAAGTCCCTGTGCACAGTGCCCCCTTTTGATTTTTGAATAAAATATCAAACCACCTCCAAATTCGATGAAAATTTGACACATGGCTCCTGCCATGTTGTAGGATTTTTGAGAATTTTTGAGGACATTTTTGATTTTGTTTGTTATTTTTAAAAATTCAAAAACATCTATTTTAGCTACTGTCTAGGTTTAAAAATCCCAAAAAATATAAAAACACCCCCAAAAATTCTTAAAAAAATTAGGTTCTGTTTCTTGTGTGTTGTTTGAATTTCTAGCCAATTTTGGCTATTTTTCATTGAGTAAAAACCCTAAAAATATAAAAACACCTAAAAACTCATAAAAATTATAGTAAATAGTTTAAAAACCCAAAAACAATAATTTTGGTGCCCTAATTTTCCTTATTTCATCTAGCATACAGGAAAATTACCTCCAGGCCCCTCTAAGATCCTTAGATATTTTATCTTTGGGTTTTGGGCCTGGCTGGACAGGACCTTGTCTTTTTAGCACTGTTTGATTTTTAGAAAATAAAATACACCTTGTAAAAATCCCAAAAATTCACCAAAAACACTTAAAAACCTAAAAAACATAAAAACATTTTTCTCGAATTTTTGTTTGATTTTTGATGCATTAAATGATTAGTTGAAGTTGGCTTGATTTTGTGTTTCTTCTATTTTCCTCACTTTTAAAAATCCAAAAAAATTATAAAAATTATTAAAAACCACTAAAAATCCTTGTATTTTATTTTATTTTATTTTTACTACTTCGTAGGCCTCTGGCCAACCCGTGCTCCTTGTGTTCGACCCTGGGTGCTATACCAGGTTAATCTCATAGCTAGGCCGCTTTCTTTTGTGCTTGATTGATTTATTTGCTCGAGTGGTCTGATTTTTCTTGATTGAGTGACTCTGAGTGATAGAGGTCGCAACGACCTATTTTGTACCTTTACCTCGTTCGCTAGGGAGCACCTCATCAGAATGGCGCCGTTGCCGGGGAGCACGGCTTAGTAGTATTTTTGTCTTTATTTTTCGTTTTTGTTTTCGCGGTTTTTCGCGGCTCTTCGGAGTCCGCGGCTTTTCGCGGCTTTTGTATCTAGTTTCTTTTTGTTTTATTTTGTTTTATTTTGATTTTCTTTTATTTCTATTTTTGTTTTATATTGTGTGTTTATTTTATTTTTCATTTTTGCATATATACCCTGACTTGTATCTTCATTTCTTTTTCTTTTCATTTGATTATTTTTTATTGGTCTGACCACTCTTCTTTTCTCTGTCTTGCGAGGGCCCGAGGACCACGGAGGCGACTTTCGAGGAGCCGGTGCAGCCGAGGAACTTGGAGGCGGCTTCTTTCTCTACGAAGCCGCAGGAGAGAGCGAGAGAGAGAGAGTTGAGTGGGTGAGGTATTAGGATAGAATTTTCATTTATTCATTATTATTGTAATAATACAGGGACAGGACTTGGATACTTTTGGACTTGTGACCGTAGCGGGTCTGTTTCGCCGAGCACCGGTGTGCTCGGGGGACCCATTAGGACCTCGCGATTTTTCGCGGTTTTTCACGGCTTTTCTTTTTCTTTCTTACTGTCATTTTCCGGTTTTCTTCGCGGTTTTTGTCGAGCCCCTAGATTTAGGACTTTCTGGTGATTGTGACGTAATTAAGTAGGATCCACACACCTTAATTGCATATCTGTTCCTATAGATCGTAATTGGACCTACTTAAAATAAATAATAAAAATAACCGACTCGCTAGCCTCCGTAGCCTACGTGCCGTAGCTCGTCCTGTAAAGCGCTTACTCCTACCCCCGATTTGTCGGGCAGGGGAGGGACGGGCCAAGACCGGACCCTTTGGCTTGGAGGTCGGTGACCGGTTAGACGGTTCTTCGCTAGAAGTTGCTCGTCTAGGACTCGGCTTCCCGCCGCATCATTTAGCTTAGTTTAAATTCTGTCTTTATTTTATGCGCGGATCATTTTGCATGTAGAGAGCTGGAGCAAGGTACGCATTTCTGACTTTGCATGCATCATTGATTTCTCGTGCATCGGCTTTTTTGACTTCTCCCCCCTGTTTTTGACTTAATAATCAGGAGAATCGAAAAATTCGTTAGGCGTTTCTTTTTATTGAAAAATACCTAAAAACAAAAACAATAAAATCGGGACTGCTAATCATACTTGACCTAAAAGACACCTCACGAAAAATCTGTCTTGGGGAGAGTAACCCCTTCCTTGTCTGGTTTGAATGAGCGAGAGAGTGATCCGCACATTAGGATAGAGCCTCCGATCTTTTCTTGACTGATTACCGGCTTTCAGTACGGGACAGTCGGTTGAGAAAGATTTGGATACCTATTTACCTCACGTAATCGCTCTGATAGACTGGATGATCACCTAAATAAAATTGACAAGATAATTGACCGATCCCTTCGGTCTTCAGCTCTGTGTGCGTAGGTGAATTTGGGGTTTGCTTGTTCATCTTGTTTGATTGCCAGATCCCTTCGATCCTTTCTCATCTCCCTCCCTCACCTCCCTTCATTCCACTTGCTTCTTCTTTATCCCTGGATGATGGATTCCCCTCACTACGAGCCGACTCTTACGGCTTCTTCTCCGTTTTCTGACCATCACTCCAGTCCACCTTCTAGGGAGGTCGGATCTCCGATAAACCTCCCGCTCCCTCCCTCCCTTTCATCTCATCACCCTGGGAATACTGTGCTAGACGTCCGAGGATACCAGCTAGAGCAGATGCGAGACCCGGACGATGCTGTTTCTGAGTTGAGAGCGCACTCCGTTGGTGACCAGAGAGAGCAGTGGAGATTAGCAGACATATCCTATTCCGGAGGGATGGAGGAGCAGATAGCACATGGAGCTCAGTCAGCTTCTACATTAGGTCCATTCGTCTTGGATTTGGATTACGTTCAGCGACTGCCGACGTTTTCAGGAGAGGCGCACGAGGAGCCTTATCTTCACCTGTCAGCTTTCGAGGAGTTTTGCAGAGCACAGAGATATTCAGACGTCACTGCAGAGGAGCTGATGAGCAGGACCTTCCCCTTCACGCTTCACGACAGAGCCTTGAGATGGCACCGACGATTGGGGAGGACATTCGAGACGTGGGGAGAGCTACGCCGAGAGTTCTTGCAGAGATACTTCCCTCCACGTAGAGCAGATTTCATGTGGTCTTTGATCATGGACTTTTCAGTTGACCCCCTGGAGCCATTGCACGAGGCATGGCCGAGGTTTCTTGACCTCTTGAGGAGATTTCCAGAGCACGGACTTCCACTTACAGACTTGATAGAGATCTCCATGCGGGGGATAACCGCGGAGCAGATAGCACTGGTGATTACCACATGTGGCAGTTCACACCGCAGTTCTGACATTCACCTTCTGGATACCATCTCGAGGCTACTTTCACAGAGTTCTTCTACACGAGATGCTTTGGTCGGGACAACACATGTGGACAATGCTGTACCAGTGAGGTGTGTCACTTTACATGGTGATTCAGCTTCTACACACCAGCCCGAGGATTTGGATGATGCCGCGCCATTGACAGAGGAGATGACCGCGATAGCAGAGGTTCGGACCCAGAGTCTACTTGAGTTCCCGTTGGCTTTCCAGTTGGAGTTCGAGTCAGCCCCAGAGTTCCCTGTTGACGAGTCTTGGATATCAGATCTTCTGATACTCCAGGAGCCGGAGGAGCCCCAGCTTTTGCAGCCATTGATTCAGATACTTCAGATTCCAATCCCGGAGGAGTCAGTTTCCTTCCTGCAGAGACACTTCTTGGATGCAGACAGTTACCAGGACTCAGCCCAGCAGCCACAGCTTGAGGAGGGATTCCACTTAGAGAGTACATACACAGAGAGTCCCGTCTTCGAGCCTTTTGTCCTCCACTTTGTTGAGATAGATACACTTCCTGAGGACCAGCTGACAGCCAGCATAGCCGCAGAGAGAGGATCAGCTGCAGACACTTTGCCAGCGTCCGCAGTGTTGACTAGTACCTTCTCCTGCTTCCAGATTGCCGAGACTGACACTTCCAATGATGATGCAGCCTGGTGCACTGAGTGGATACTTGATAGCAGCGCAGATGCCCATCTATATCCTGATCTTCTTCTAGTCGCTTCTGATCTTGCATCTCTCCCCGAGGGTTATCTGCGGGAGGATGCCGCACTCGATGAGTACTCGGTTTCGCCTACTGAGCGTGTTTCCGATCTGGCGGAACACGAAACCGAGTCCTTAGATCAGTCTGAGTCTGATTCTTCTCACCTCGACGACCCTCGCGAGGATGAGCCCATCCTGGAGATATTCGATGATCTGCCTGATCTTCTTCCATTTCATTCATCGGATATCAGTCTTCCTAGAGAGTCTCCTGATCTTGACCTTCCACATCTTTTCGAGACGGTGATTGACGTGGAGGATTCCCTGACTGATCCATCCTTCTCCACATTTGATTTCTTCGGCTCCACACGTCCACTCCAGTCTGACCCTGAGCCGATGATTTCCTTTGTGCTACCGGATCCCGATCACTTATTTCCATATCACTGGCCGGTAGCAGACACCCGCGTGATTGCATACCTGGGTGTCTTACTTTACACTGATGAGTTCGTCGTTGTTCTCACACCGAGACTGCGGCGACAGTACGGCATTCGCCTTACCGATGCCGTCCTGAACCTTGATACTGCATTATCCTAGCCTTTGCGCCCAGCTAGGGGCGTAAAATCTAGCGCTTGTTGAGAGGCACCTCAACATTGTACTCTTTTGTATATACGTGTTTCGTCTTATTCTGATCCTTCTTTCTTCCATTCTTGTTTCCACCCCAGGTCTCACCTAGGATTATCTTTGCTATACTTAGGATATTTCTCATCCTAAGTATAGGGGGGTGAAAACACCGGGTTGTTCTTCGTTCCGTTCCATCACTCCTGTTGCTGCCTATACTTAAGGCTCTTCACCTTAAGTATAGGGGGAGTGATGCCCTCTTTCTTGTATATATTCGTGATTTACTTCGTGTCTTGCTACCCCTGTTTTGCTGCCTATACTTAGGGATATTTCACCCTAAGTATAGGGGGGGTAGACCCTGTACATTCTCCACTCGGTTTTCCCTTTGTGTACAGCCTGCTATACTTAGGATTACTTGATCCTAAGTATAGGGGGAAGACCCGAGTCCATCTTGACCTTTTCATTTCCTTTTGTATAGCCTTTCTTTTCACTTCCTATACATAGCACGAGTTATGTCTTCTTCATCGCTCTTGACTCCGAGGACATCGTTCGAGCTAAGTATAGGGGGTGTGTATATATTTCATATATACTTTAGCCATAACTCGTACTTTGTATGAGTGTGTAATAAATAAAAATGGCTAAAAACCACAAAAATTAAAAATTTTCATGGACATAATCTTCTTTTATTTGCACATACATAGCTAGTGTACAAATTATTTTTGTAAAAATGATTTCAAAAATCTTTTGTGTGTAAAGCTTGTGTAAATATTTTTGTATCAAAATTATGTATATAGTACAAAATTTTTCCAAAATGTTTTGGAAATCAAAAGTTTGCAAAAATCTTGTGTAAATGTGTGTAAATATCTTTTTGCAAAACTTGCACTTCATGCATCATCATTCATGATTTCAAAACATTTTTTCAAAAATTTTGCATGATTGCAAAATAGTGTGTAAATATGCATCTTTTTGTACATATGTATATAGTTTTTCTTGGATGATAGTTGACATTTAAACTAGCCTGGAATCAAATTGAGAAATGGAGCTTGATTAAGATCTTAATCCACCTAATTCTAAGAGGAACCTTATAGGGCTTAGGTTTAAGGCTTTTTCAGGTCCATGGTGACTTAATTCTTTGAGTCCACTAGGCTATGATCACATGTCATCTCAATGAGCCTAAGTAGAGCACTTAACAACAACACATGACTCATATAGATTATGGCTTTACTTGGACAACCGCACTATGCACCGAGCTCTCTACGGATGAGGTGGTGAGGAGGCAGTCTTCCTTGACTTGGGGTAGCATATGAGGGTAGTACTTCTAGGCGGAACCTCTCTTCTTCTTATAGTGAAGGAAGTGCGTCTCAACTTGGTCTGGTTGCCATGAAGTCTAACGACGGGAGTTGTGGGTTGCGATAAAGCTTCAAAAGAGGGATAGTCTACTGGCTCAAGAGGAAAAACTCCTTGTATATATGCTGCACATGTATATGTTGTATAGATGCACTCGAAAAAAAATGTGCAAAAAGAAAAGAACTCCAAAAAAGTGGTGGGTCTGAGAGAAAATGATAATCCCACCGGAGTATGTATATAAGTGCAATAAGCAAAGCTTGGTTTCATGATCCACCTGTTGTAGCTTGCAGCAGGGAGACTTGGCTACACTGGTCAAGCTCCAAGGGTACTTGGCTACACTGGCCTTGACCCATTCTCTTCTTCCCCCTCTTCTTGAGCCGGTTGTACTTGAACTTAGAAGGGAATACCCCGCTCCTCGAGGAAAGAGTGGCCAGATTGAGGTCATAGAGTTACCTTGTTGGGGAGGGTTGTCAAGTTGCCATTTCTGAGGTGGAGAGCTTAGACCTCACTTTCACAGGACAAGAAAAGATTCATGGTCTTCAGGGTTTGTGATTGATGACTTGTTCTGATCTGGAGCATTGAGGAGTCTTGGTTATAGAATAGTGGAACTTAGAGGCTGTTAGGTTTTAAGCTTAAGTCTAAATAAGGTTCCGACACATTAATAATCCAAAGATCTGATTAAGCTCCATACCCCAATTTAATGAAGGCAAGTTTAATAATCAACCTTGATCCATGTACATTCTCTTTTTCTTTTTCTTTCTTTCTTTTTCACTTCTTTTTCAAATAAGTGTTTGCTAAGGGACTAGCAAAGTATAGTATAGGGGGTGATGAATACCCATTCATCACTCTTTATTCTTATATTTTAGCTACAAAAACCTATGCAAATGCATGTAGATATGTGTAAATAGGAATAATTAGCAAAAGCATGCATGTTTGTAAATACTTATAATTAGCATGTTTTTGTGCAAAAATAAAAGAATAAAGAAGAAAAAGAAAAAGAGGGAAATATTTAGAATAAATATTGAGCAACCTAACCCAAGGGAGGGCTCAGCATGGGCCTGACCGCATAAAAGCCAAAGTAGAGGGAGATAGGGGCTCATGTGTAAATATTTATGTAAATAAATAAAATTATATTTTCCTCACCCAAAAATATGCTTGTATATATTGTGTATATATTTAGAAAATACTAAAAACAAAATAAAAATTTAAAAATTAAAAAGACCAAAAATATCCCTTCACCATGTACATAGACCACCTTCTTTAATTATTTAACCTTATAAATAAATAAAATTATTTTCAGAACTTTTTGTAAATATTTTATGTTATATATTGTAAATAAAATAAATAAAAAGAATTAAAACAAAAATCAAATAAAAATAACAAAAATTAAAAACACAAAAATATATTGTACATATACCATGTATATAGATGTACATATCTATTTATTTTACCTATATATATAAATAATAAAAATAAAATAAAAATATCTTTTTATTCCTCATTTTATCCTATAAATAAATAAAATATAAAATAGGAATAAAAATGTATAAAAATAACTAATTAAAAATCAAAATTAAAAACCCTATATTGTATATATACCTATGTATAGCTATACTATGTGAATACCTTATTTTTATTTCCAAAAATTAATTAAAAATCACCAAAAAATAGAAAAAATTAAAACAAAAATATTTCATGTTTTGAGTTTTTAATAAATCGGCCATTTCCTATTTTATTTTGAATTTTTAAAGCATTTATGGCGTGGCCTCTCCTGATTGGTCCACGGGGGATGTTGACCCCCCGGTCAACTCCCCCCCTTGGACCACAGGATTGCGGATCTGCATTTGGACCCGACTTCTCGAATTTGTACCCGCTTGATCCGACTCCCGAATCCGCTAACCCCGGGCGCTAATCCGAGCCTGATCTTCCCTGATCCACGCCCGGAGGTTTGCATGGGGATCCGCGCTCCGAGCTTCACACCCGACTCCCATCTAGCCGGACCCCTAGTGGTATATAACCTGAGCTCCGCCGCACTTCATTTCCATCTTTGGCTCGCCACTCTCATTCCCGTGACCTCCATTGCAATCCCCGAGGTGACAGCTCGCGGTTGCCTTTGTCGCAGTGAGGAGGGGGTGCCCGGACCATTGATCCGGCGACGTTGCGCCGCCGTGCTCCGCCCCGTGCAGGAGCTCGAGCCTCAGGCAGTGACAACCTTCGAGGCGACGACCAGGAGCTACCTTAGCTCCAGCACAGTCTTTCGCACCGCCTAGGTAACCTTCTACCCTTCCCATTTAGCGTAATTTCTTGTTTCCCCCAATTCGTAGCTCCGACGTATTCCTTTGATTCCGGCTATATCGTACATCTTCTCGATCATCGGAACACTCAGCCACCTCCGCTATCCCTCGACGCACCTTCTCCGCCCCTTCACTCAACCCAGCTCGCACAGGAGCTGGGGTTCGAGCTCCACCGTCCTCCGCTCGCCGGAGCTCGCTCGTCCCGACCCACAGTTCACCCTCACGCCGCTTCTTCGGGTCGAGGCACTTTTCCCTCGACCCGCGAAGCTCTTGAGCTGTTTTGCAGGTCAAGAGGAGGCCATCTGAGGCCCCCTCACATCCATGCCAGGAGCTCCCCTCCGTCGACCTCGCCGGAGCCCCTCCAGGGCTCGGCTGGGCCATCGGAGGGCACCACCAGCTGCGGGACGACATCGCCGACCTTCTCCGATCTTCGGAGGCAGCTGAGGAGGACCACAGTACGCGCACGAGGCCGGCGAAGCTCGCCGGCTGAGTGTTCTTCCAGTATCCTCCACCACCGTCCGATCGTCCTCAGAGCTCCAGTTCCAATCATCGCCGTCCATTCATCAAGGAGCAGCCACCGTCCGATCCTTTCGAGGGTAGATCTGGACCGTTAGCGCAGAGGGAGAGGCACCAGCACCTGAGCACCGTTAGATCCTCCACGTGTCTCGTTCTGCGCCGTCGATCGGCCCACGTGCGGAAGGAGAGAAGCGCCAGCATCCCAGGACCGTCCGATCAGCTACGTGGCGCGCATCCAGCCGTCGACGTAATAAGGGGTAAATTACCTTAGGCCCCCTTTTAGTTTCTGTTTTACGTGTCAGTCCTGTAAATATTTTATGCATTTTATTTACGTAGGGTAAATTACACATTGGACCTCGTGCTTGTTTATATTTGCATCTATGCCCCTGTGTATGTGAGCCACGTGCTTCGTCACGTGCTTTGTCTGGGTTATTTGCAACTCTTATCCTGTAGTTCTGGAGGTTAATGATTGAATGAATACTTTTTGGTAATTGCATCGATACCCCTGTGAACGTTTTATTTGAGCATGTGCGGATTTTAGTGGGTTAATTGCAGAACCGTCCCTGGACTTTTTGGTACAAGTTACCAAAAGGTCCTAGGACTTGGTTTTTATTACCAAAAAGTCCCTGAGTGCCCCAGGCCACGCGCGTGACTTGCTGGGAAAATTGCACCTGGACCCCCAGATCTTCGGGTATTTGCACTTAAGTCCCTGTGCACAGTGCCCCCTTTTGATTTTTGAATAAAATATCAAACCACCTCCAAATTCGATGAAAATTTGACACATGGCTCCTGCCATGTTGTAGGATTTTTGAGAATTTTTGAGGACATTTTTGATTTTGTTTGTTATTTTTAAAAATTCAAAAACATCTATTTTAGCTACTGTCTAGGTTTAAAAATCCCAAAAAATATAAAAACACCCCCAAAAATTCTAAAAAAAATTAGGTTCTATTTCTTGTGTGTTGTTTGAATTTCTAGCCAATTTTGGCCATTTTTCATTGAGTAAAAACCCTAAAAATCTAAAAACACCTAAAAACTCATAAAAATTATAGTAAATAGTTTAAAAACCCAAAAACAATAATTTTGGTGCCCTAATTTTCCTTATTTCATCTAGTATACAGGAAAATTACCTCCAGGCCCCTCTGAGATCCTTAGATATTTTATCTTTGGGTTTTGGGCCTGGCTGGACATGACCTTGTCTTTTTAGCACTGTTTGATTTTTAGAAAATAAAATACACCTTGTAAAAATCCCAAAAATTCACCAAAAACACTTAAAAACCTAAAAAACATAAAAACATTTTTCTCGAATTTTTGTTTGATTTTTGATGCATTAAATGATTAGTTGAAGTTGGCTTGATTTTGTGTTTCTTCTATTTTCCTCACTTTTAAAAATCCAAAAAAATTATAAAAATTATTAAAAACCACTAAAAATCCTTGTATTTTACTTTATTTTATTTTTACTACTTCGTAGGCCTCTGGCCAACCCGTGCTCCTTGTGTTCGACCCTGGGTGCTATACCAGGTTAATCTCATAGCTAGGCCGCTTTCTTTTGTGCTTGATTGATTTATTTGCTCGAGTGGTCTGATTTTTCTTGATTGAGTGACTCTGAGTGCTAGAGGTCGCAACGACCTATTTTGTACCTTTACCTCGTTCGCTAGGGAGCACCTCATCAGGGTACTCCGGCTATAATCAGGTGGCCATTGCGCCCGAAGACCAGGACAAGACTACATTCACCTGTCTATTTGGGACATATGTTTTCAGACGGATGCCCTTTGGTCTATGTAACGTCCCGACGACATTCCAATGGTGCATGTTGTCCATCTTCTCGGACATGGTGGGTGAGTGCTTGGAGGTCTTCATGGACGACTTTTCGGTCTATGACGATGGGTTTGATGCTTGTCTTGACTGCCTAGACCGTGTCCTTCAGCTATGCATCGAGGTCCATCTTGTCCTATCTTGGGAGAAGAGTCACATCATGGTGACTCAAGGGACGGTGCTTGGCCATATCATCTCTAACAGGAGCATGGAGGTTGATCCGGCCAAGGTGGTATCATCAAGAAACTCAATCCATCATCTAACTTGCGATAGGTAAGGTCTTTTCTGGGGCACGTCAGTTTCTACCGACGATTCATTCAAGATTTCAGTAGGATTGCCCGACCGTTGACTGATTTTCTGACCAAAGATATCGAGTTCATTGTAGATGATAAGTGTATGGCATCATTTGAGACTCTCAAGAGTCTAGTTGTTGAAGCTCTGGTCCTTCAGACGCCTGATTGGTCTCTCCCTTTCAAGATCATGACGGATGCCTCCGATTTTGCCGTAGGGGCCGTGTTAGGACAGAGGAGGAATGGAGTTTCATTCGCCATTCACTACGCTAGCCGTACATTGGATGCCGCGTAGCAGAACTACACTGTCACTGAGAAGGAAATGCTAGCCGTAGTTTTTGCCTTGGATAAGTTCAGGTCATACATCATTGGATCAAAAGTGACTATCTTTACTAACCATACTGCCATCATGTACCTCATGTCAAAGAAGGATGCCAAAGTGAGACTGACTAGATGGATCCTTCTACTTCAGGAGTTTGATATTGAGATTAAGGATAAACCTGGAGTCAAGAATGTGGTGGCGGATCATCTCTCCCGATTAGAGCATCTTGAGGAATCTGAGCAGACTAATCCTATTTCTGAGACCTTCCCAGATGAGGCGATCCTTGCTATCGCCTCGCTCCCGTGATACGCCGACATTGTGAACTATCTTGTTGCCAAGAAACTTCTACAAGGTTGGCCTAGACAGCAACTTGAGACCTTCCTTGCGAAGGTCAAGTTCTACCATTGGGAGGATCCCATCCTTTATCATGAAGGAAGGGATAGCGTCCGACGTTGGTGCATTCCTCAGTAGGAGCACCATAGCATCCTCACATACTGCCACAAGCTTGAGGCAGGAGGACATCACTCTGGGAGGAGAACGGTGCAGAAAGTGCTCCAATCTGGCTTATGGTGGCCTACCTTCTTCAAGGATTCTAATGAATTTGTGAAGAGGTGTATTGACTGTCAGAGGATGGGCACTTGTGGACAGAGTGATATGATGCCGATGCAGCCCATTCACTTTTGTGAGGTTTTTGACGCATGGGGCATCAATTTCATGGCTCCATTCCCTAAGAGTCAGGGATTTGAGTACATTCTGTTGGTCATGGATTATGTTAGACGTTGGGTTGAGGCCATCCCCGCTTGAATTGAGGAAAAAAATTCATTTCATAGTTCAGGGTACCTAGAGTTTTGATATCTGACGGGGGTTCTCATTTCGTCAACGATAAGGTAAAGGCCCTTGCTAGCGAGTTCATCATAGACCATCGAGTAGCCACTCCATATCATCCTCAGACGAATGGTGTTGCTGAAGTGTCGAACAAGGAGATCAAGACAATACCAAAGAAGGTAGTCCGCCTAGATCGAAAGGATTGGTCATAGCTTTTGGACTCGATCTTGTGGGCATATCGGACTTCCTTCAAGACTCCTTTGGGTACATCTCCCTTTCGTCTAATTTATGGAAAGCTCTGCCATTTACCTGTTGAGATTAGGCACAAGACACTTTGGGCTATCACGGATATATTATTGGATCCAGTGAGTGTAGGAGATCAAAGGAAGGCATAATTGGCAGCCCTGGAGGAGCAGAGACACAACCTTCTCGAGCAACCTACAATATAAGGAGAGAGTGAAGGAATGACATGATTCTCATATCAGCCATAAGCAGTTTGAGCCAGACCAGAGAGTATGGTTGTTCGATGTTAGGCTTATATTATCTCCAAGGAAGTTGCAGAGCAAGTGGAAGGGACCATACCTGGTCCGAAAGGTACATGATAATGGGAGTATTGACATATCTGAGATGTCATCTGAGTCTACCTTTCGTGTTAACGAGCAGCGTCTCAAACCATATCTAGATCATGAGCCACTGGTTGTTGACGTCGCCCCTATTCATTTTGCGTGAGATATGGTCTTTGACTTACATCTATTGCATCTCAGGCCTGATTATCACTGTCTTCTGCCTTGTATAGATCCAGATGTCCATATCATCTCATTCTTCAGTCCAATACCCCATTTGCATCTTGTGATTATGCTATACTTAGGGTGTACTTTACCCTAAGTATAGGGGGGATGTCAGACTTTTGATTTCTCTTTTGATTCGTTTTACCTCTATTTCGCTGCCTATACTTGGGGATATTTTACACTAAGTATAGGGGAGGTAGACCCTGTACATTCTTCCAATCAGATTTCCCTTCATATACAGTCTGCTATACATAGGATTACTTAATCCTAAGTATAGGGGGAACATCGAGATCTCTTCATTCTATTCTTTGATTCGTCGTTGTAGTATAACATTCCTTTTCACTTCCCTACACTAAGCACGAGTTATGTCTTCTTCATCGCTCTTGATCCACTCTGAGGACATCGTTCGAGCTAAGTATAGGGGGTGTCGTATATATTTCATATATACTTTAGCCATAACTCGTACTTTGTGTGAGTGTGTTAATAAATAAAATGGCTAAAATACTTTATCTAAAAACTGTAAAATTTTTAAATTTTTCTTGAACATAAAATTCTTTCTTGCACATACATAGCTATTTATAAAAATTATTTTTGTACAAATGTTTGTAAAAATGTTTTGTGTGTAAAAAGTTTGTAAATATTTTGGTATAAAAACTATGTATATAGTGCAAAATTTTTGTAAAATATTTGAAAAATAAAAGTTTGCAAAAACCCTTGTGTAAATGTGTGTAAATAGTTTGCAAAACTTCTGCATCCATGCATGCATTCATTCAAACATTTTTCAAAAATTTTGCATGCTTTCAAAAAGTTTGCATAAAAAGATTTTTATACACTTATATTCTTTTGAATCATAAATTAACATTTATACTAGCCTGGAATTAAATTGGAAAATGGAGCTTGGTTAAGACCTTCGTCCACCTAATTCTAAGAGGAACCTTATAGGGCTTAGGGTTAAGACTTTTCAGGTCCATTAGTGACTTAATTCTTTGAGTACACTAGGCTATGATCACATGTCATCTTGATGAGCCTAAGTGGAACACTTAACAACACACACATGACTCTCACAGACAGTGGCTTTACTTGCTCCAGCACCTTACATATAGCTCTCTACGGATGAGGTGGTGAGGAGGCAGTCTTCTTTGGCTTGGGGTAGCATACGAGGGTAGTACTTCTAGGCGGAACCTCTCGTCTTCTTTTAGTGAAGGAAGTGCATCTCAACTTGGTTTGGCGGTATTGAGGTCTAAAGATATGAGTTGTGGGTTGCAATAATGCTTCAAAAGAGGGATAGTCTACTGGCTCAAGAGGAAAAACTCCTTATGTATATATGCTGCACCATGTAGATATGTTGTACATATGCACATCGAAAAAAAATATGCAAAAAGAAAGAAAAACTCCAAAAAAGTGGTGGGTCTGATAGAAAATAAAATACCCACCGAAGTGTATATAGCCAAATAAAGCAAAGCTTATTGATGAATACACGATTCATCGCCTTTATTCTTTTATTTTAGCCTCATTTCCTTAGTTGAATACCTGTAAATACCTACTAATTCCATAAAATTACCATTTTGCATGCATTTGTAAAAATTGCATTTTTAACACTTTTTGTACATAAATAAAAGAATAAAGAAGAAAAGAAAAAGAAAAGGAGGTATTTATGCAATAAATACAGACTGACCTGAACCTCGAGAGAAGGTTACCCGATCTCTCTAGCCTCCTTTGAATGCTATTTAATCGCTTCATCCGCTCCCCTAGGTCCGCAGCTTGTGCCTCGCTCCCATCTAAAACCCCAGCCGCCTCCAGCTGAGTGACAACTGCCTGGAGCGCCGTCTGGCGGTCGATTTGGTGCAGTGGAGCTGACACTCCCCCTTTGTGGCCGGTCCTCCACTGCGAGCAGCCTCCCCCGATTGCCGCATCGAGGTCGAGGCCATCAACCCGACTACCACCTTCGCCTGGAGATCAGGAACACATCCGGACCTTCAGGTAACCACTATATCCTTCCTAGTTTTCCAGTCGATTGAATCTTTCCGTTGTTCTTCGCCGTCGCTCCGCCAACTCCGACAAATCGGTCAGAGCTCCTTCACCCACGCCAAACTGCTTCGATATCCTTGCACGCTCACCCTCCATCTTCCTCCACGACTTGATCACCCTGATCATCGACCATCTAGTCGAGATTAGGCTCAAGGTTTCCCCTATCACCTTCACCGGAAACCAACTTGCGCCCCCATCGCTTCTTTGGTTTTGGTCTCAAAAACCTAGACCTGAACGTAGTCCCGAGTCTTGGCTTTGCATTGTAGGTACCCTTGAGTCGTGAGGAGCCTCATATGTCTTCCAGCTGCACGACGGAGCTACTCCAGACCTCGCTCCACCATCCAGTCCATCCGACCGTCCGCAGGAAGATCAGAGTCCACTACTCGACGCGGAGTGCCTCCCCAGAGGTGCTCGACCTGTTGGAGGTCTGATAGGCCTTGCGGATTCACCCAGGTCCCGCTCCAAGTTCGCCAGTCCCTAGTTCGTCTACCATCTCCTGTCGCCGTTGGATGAAGAGTGGAGCGCCAGTTCACATCTGAACCCGTCCAGCGTTGCAACTTTCCAGCCATTGATCTGACACCATCTGATACATCTGCGCCACACGTAGGGAACATTCCCTGAGCGTCAGATCTGGCTTTACAGAGGATCAGAGCCATACGATTGAGCCCACACCAGCGGACGACACCTGGCTTCCCATGCGCGACTCACGAGTCTTGAGGGTATATTGCTCTTTTTCCCTTGCATTTATTTTAGTTTTGTGTTTTTGTTTGTAAAATAAAAGTTATAGTTGAACCTTTTTGCGATCTAGTCCGTGTAGTTTCAGATATTTGCATTTCAGTCCTCCCTATCTGAGACACGTGCTTGGTCACGTGCATAGCGGTGTATTTGCACTATCTACCCTGAGCTTTTTCTATGTTATTGATTGAATGTATGTTTTCTTAATTCACATTTATACCCTTGTGAACGTGGATTTGGCACATGTGCGTATTTAAGTGGATAAATTGTATTTTCGACCCTGTGCTTTTTAGGCTTGTTAATGTTTGGTCCTGAAACTTAAAATAATTGCATTTAGGTCCCTATAACTTGTGTGTGTGTGTTGTTTTTACTCAAATAAATATCAAAACTACTCCAAAAATTCCCCAAAAATATACATAGCTCTTACTACTGTGTAGTATTTTTGGTAATTTTTGGATGCATTTTGATTTTATTTGTTATTTTCTAAAATTCAAAAATCTTAAAAAGTGTTCCTGTCTATTTTAGAAAATCAATTTAAAATAGAAAAATTTCTTTAAAAATTCCAAAAAAATTGTGAGTGTTTGTTTTGTGTTGTTATGATTTCTTTGTCATTTTCATTCCATTATCTTTTATAAAACACCTAAAAATTACTAAAGACTAAAAACCTTATAAAAATCATTAAAAATTCATTAAAAAAATAATTGTTTTTAGTTTCCGTAGGTAGATTTTATTTTATATTTTCATAAAAAAATATTGCCAAGATTTTAGACGCACTTTAGATATTTTTAATGTGCCTTTTCATCTAGGCTGCACATTGCTTGTTATTTTTGACTTTCTTTTATTCTTTAGAAATTTATATAAAAATCAGAAAAACCCCATAAAATACCCAAAAACACTTTAATATTCTAAAAACCTAAAAACATCTTTGTTATGAATTTTTGAGTATTTTTAGAGCTTTAAATAATTGCTTGAGTGTGACTTTTGAGTATTTCCTTATATCTTTTCTTAATAGAAAATCATATTTTTTTTAAAATTAAAAACCACCAAAAATATTTTTATTTCTTGGATTACTGATGAATCCTCATTCATCACTCTTTATTCTTTTTTTTAGCTACAAAACCTTTGCAAAACACCATGTAGATATGTGTAAATAGAATAAATTATCAATATGCATGTATTGTGTAAATAGCCATAGTTAGCATGTTTTTGTGCATAAATAAAAGAATAAAGAGATAAAAGAAAATAGGAAAATATTTAGAATAAATATTGATTGAGCTAATCCCAAGGGAGGGCTCAGCATGGGCCTGATCGCAAAAGAAACCAAGTAGAGGGAGATAGGGTCAATCATGTGTGAACATAACCCTATGTATATAAATAATTTTATTTTCCTCTAAATAAAAATAAAAATTTGTTTTTGTTAATTTGTACTTATTTATAAAAATAAAAAGAAAAATAATAAAAATCATTTCCCACCTTGTATATATACCATGTACATATGTATACGAACCTATTTATTTAACTCATGTAAATAAATCATAAAAATAAAATAAAAATACCTTTTTATTCCAAATTTTATGTTGTAAAAAAATAAAATATAAAATTGGAATAATTGTACAAAAATAAACAATTAAAATTAAAAGTAAAAATACATATATGTATATACATATATATATATATATAATAATATAATGTATACATAATTTATTTTCCAAAAAAAATAAATAGAAATCACTAAAAAATTTGTTGAAAATAAATAAATATTTTTTATTTTGTAAATATTTTAAAATAAGGTCATTTTCTATTTTTAATTGAATTTACAAATAAGTAATAATCAGAATTATCTGATTGGTCTACGGGGGATGTTGACCCCCGGTCAACTCTCCCCCGCGGACCCCCTTCCTGGAGAATCAGGTTTCTGACCCGATTTCTCTGAATTTCCCCCACCTAATCCGATCTCCATCCACCTAAAACCTGGGCCCCAATTATCACCTGTTGATCCGAGACCCTCGCTCGGGGATCTACCTAGGGATCCATGCTTCACCGTGCCCTGCCTGACTCCTTCTTGCTGGACGCTCACTTGTATAAAATCCCAGCTCCGGCCACAATTTCACGCTATGTTTGGCCCCCGCCTTCCATCCTAGGACCTCCATTACCCTCCTTAGAGTGACAGCTATCCGAGGGCAGTGTTGCAACGAGGAGAGAGCGGCCCAGCCACTGATCCGGCGAGCTTCATCGCCGTGCGCCGCCGCGAGGTGCGCTTGAGCCTCTGGCCCCCGACGAACCAGTGAGGCGAAGACACCAGGAGCTTCTTTAGCTTCAGCATAGTCGACCTCAGCCATCAGGTAGTTCCGATACCCCATAGATTCGCCTAGTTTTCGATTTCGCCCAATCGTGCCGCCGACCGTCGCCGTCTGATTCATCTCGTTCCAGTCACCCATTCAATCATCGGACCCCTGATTCATCTTCACGAGACTCCTCCCCACATTCTCCGCATCTCCGATCATCCTGTCTCGTCTCGGAGCAGGACCTCAGGTCTCCTCCGTCGTCGCTTCGCCAGAGACCACGCTCCGCCCCCTTCCGATCACCCATTCCACCCCTAATCGGGTCGAGGCACTTTGCCCTCGACCCAAGAGTCTTGCTGTGCTGTTTTGCAGGTCAAAGAGACCCATCTGAGGGTCCGCACATCCGAGCACAGGAGCTTCGCTCCTCCTTCATCGCCGGGCGACTCCGGTGGTCCCCAGCCTCATCGGAGGTGCCCACCAGCTGTGGAAGAGCTTGAGCTTCCTTCTCCACATCCTAGCAGCCCAGGAGGAGGTCCAGCATGCACGGATTGAGCCGGCGAACTTTGCCGGAGTCGAGTTCTTCCATGACCTTCAGCCGCCGTTCGATCGAGCCACGTCCCAGTTTTGATCTCAACTCTTCGTTCTTCGGGCACCTTCGACTGTCGGATCTCGATCAAGAGCTCATCTGGAGCATTCATCGGCGAAGGCGCATGCGCGCATCTCAACCGTCAGATCAGCACGTGGCACGCCCTTCTCCGTTCGATCTTAATAAGAGGGTAATTTGCACTTAGGCCCCTCCTCTTTTAGCATTTACTATTTAGTCTTGTAAATATTTAGTGTAGTTTTTTTATTTTGGATATTTTGCACATTGGACCTCGATGTTTATGTTATTTGCACTTTAGTCCCTGCCTATGTGAGACACGTCTTCGTCACGTGCTATTTTAGACAAATTGCATGTTTAGGGCTTAGGTTTTATGTACTATTATGAAATGAAATTAAGTTTTTAATATTTGCATATATACCCCTGTGCGTGAATTAATTGAGCATGTGCTGATTTGTCTGGGCTTTTTGCGCTTTCTACCCTAAGCTTTTCACACGTGTTATCAGATAGCCCCTAGAACTATGTTTTCTTACATTTAGGTTCCTTTGAAGCTGTGTGCCTTGTTCTTATTGAATAAAATATCAAGTCAAATCCAAATTAGGTGAAATTTGGATACGTGCTCCTACCACTGTGTAAAAATTTCCCTAAATTTTTGGGATATTTTCGAGGCTTTTTACTATTTTTAGAAATTCAAAAACAATGATTTTTCTTACTGTCTAAATTGAAAAATCAAAGAAAAATATAAAAACTTCTTCAAAAATTCTAAAAAAATTAGTGATAATTAATTTTGGTGTTTTCTAGCTTCTGTAAAATGTTTGTGCTTTTTGGACTTATAAAACCCATAAAAATTGGAAAAACCTAAAAATCTTACAAAAATCATTAAAAATTCTATAAATTTCAAAAAAATACAAACTCTTTTTCTGTAGTTTAGTTTTTGCATATATTTTTCACAAAATTGTCTCCAGGTTTTTATAGATCAATTATATATTTTTAGTTGATCTTTCAAGTCTGTCTGCACATTGAGCTCATGTTTTCCTCTTTCTCAATTTTTACAAAATTAAATAAAAATTGAAAAATTCATCAAAAACACTTAAAAACATAAAAAAATAAAAACAATTTTATTTGAATTTTTGGAGTATTTTTGGATGTTTAAATAAATTGTTGTTGTTGCTTGTTTTCTCGTTTTCCTTATAATTAAAAATCCAAAAAAAAATAAAAATCATTAAAATCCACCAAAAATATTTTTTTCTTTATTTTTGACTACTTCGTAGGACTTCTCGACCATCCCGTGCTCCCTGAGTGCGACCCTGGTCGCTATACCAGGTTAATAAAAATTAGCGAGGACCGCTATTGATTTTATTGTTTGATTGTCTTATTTGGTGGTTTTGATATTTTCTTGTTGAGTTCGATTCTCCGAGATCCGGGTCGCAACGACCCGAGAGTGTTCTCGACCTTACCCGGATTTAGGAGGTTAATCTTTCGCCTCATCAATTACCTGACTACTTTGTAGGATTTTTCCCGTGCTCCTTGTATTCGATCATGGTGGCTATACCAGGTTAAATAATTAACAAGACCGCTCTTTTAGATTTTCATGCTTGATTGTTTTTATTGGTGGTCTAATTTTTCTCGTTGAGCCCGGTTCGAGTGGTTGAGGTCGTAACGACCTTTGATATCACTTAACTTTAGTCGCTTGGGCTGCTCATCATTTATATGCACCGGTGCCAAAAAAACCTCAACTTTTTTTAAATTAAAGATTGGAGGAATTAGATTACCATACAACAACATGGTGTCATTCCAAAGTTGACTTAATTCAACACTTATATCCCCTTCATCAAGACTATCAAATTTTAACGGTATTAAATGGACACTTAGATAGACATGTTAGTAATGCTTGTCTTACATAAAATTTGAACATGAATTCTACTAATCACTCTAAGTAGATTTCCCAATGTTTCATTTTTAAAAAAAATAAAAAAAGCTGATGTATGTGGCACCGTTCCATGTAAATTTGCATATACGTTGGTGCATACTCCCTATTCCCTATATAAAATACTTAAAGTTTGATGTTGAACATAATTTTTTGTTTGCTAAATATATACGAGCCTTCATTTATATTTATGCGATAACATTTGTGAACTTTCTGCGAAAGTTAGAAAATCTTGATAAAATAAAGATATATATATATATATATATATATATATATACATATATATCAGTTGAATGGGGTTGTCCCTGAGGAGAGCTAACTTGGTTCCCCCATCCCTTTTTCTGTATTTTTTTTAAAAATAGCTTCTATGGAATTTCATCACTATATCCCTATATTAATTAAGTTTTGTGCGAAACAGAGACTCCTGTGGCCTCCATCCACACATTCATTTTCTAACGGTCACAGAATTGCTGAAATCGACCCCACCTGGATGGAAGCCATAGGAATCAATGTTTCACACGAAACTTGAATGACATAATATAGAGATATACTGATGAAAATCCACGGAAGCGATTTTCAAAAAAAATAAAATATATGAAAAACAGGGGGGGGGAGCCAGGTTAGCTCCCCACTAGGAGGCAACCCCATTTAACTTTATACGTACATACATACATACATACATACATACATATATACATACATATAGGGGGATTGAAGAGCCTACACCCATGTGTTGGTAACTTCCCTACCCACCCTTTTTTCTCTCATTTTTTTTATTTTTTTTTGAAATGGATCCTTAAGAGATTTACTTAATAAGTAGAATATACATTTCAAATTTTGTATAAAACATACATTCCTAACATGCCCATCAGAAGGGATCGATTTCGACAAATCTGAGATTGTTAAAATTTGTCTGTCTTGATGGATAAGTTAGAAATCTAAGAATAAATTGAAATTTGAATGATGTGATGATGATATATTGTGATCTAAATCCCCAGAGATCCCTTTCAAAAAAAAAATGTTAAGAGAAAAAGAGATGGGTGTAGGGAAGTTACCCTTTTCTCTCTCTTTAATTTTTTAGAAATGGATCCTTCAGGGATTTACTTAAAATATTAAGTAGAATATATATTTCAAATTTCGTATAAAACATGCATTCCTAGCATGTCGATCAGAAGGGACCGATTTCAACAAATAGAGACCGTTGAAGTTTGACTGTCTTGATAGATAAGTTAGAAGTCTTAGAATAAATTGAAATTTAAATGATGTGACGATGATATATTGTGATCTAAATTCTCAAGGATCCATTTCAAAAAAAATAAAAAATTAAAGAAAAAGAGGTGGGTGTAAGAAAGTTACCTACACATGGGTGTAGGCTTCCCCCATAGGGGAAATTTCGAATGAGGTGGACCTTTCTTGGATTCATGGAAAGCCACACCAATTTATTATTTTTCTATTTATTTTACAATTTCTAACTTTATACATTTAGTAATAAATGTTAACATAATATGCATATCAAGAAAGATTTATGAAAATGTTATTATATTGGACAAAAAATATTAGCTGCAATATGGATGCTATATTTTACAAAACAATATGATCATCACTATTTTATAATGTGCAATTTATATTTTACAAAGTTATTTCACGGTTTACAAATTTGGTGGCGACTTTTTAAATTTAAGGAAAGACTCATTTCATTGGAAGGGTCATATATATATATATATATATCTATATATAGAGAGAGAGAGGAGTGATCATGTAAGAGCAAAAAACTGTGAGAATGTGAAAGTAGTGATTCTGGACCACTAGATTCTGTTTTCTCTCTCCTAGGAGGAGAAAGATGAGTAGAATATAGTGGTCCAGAATCACTGGTCTCATGCTCTCACAGTTTTTGGAGGATGAGAGCATACATTCTGGATCACTAGATTATGTCTTCTGTCTCCTGATTTTCTCTCTCCTGGTTGAATCATGTGGTCCAGAATGCATGCTCTCATGCTCTCACAGGTTTTGACTATCATAGGATCACTCCTCATATATATAAAACATGAGACATTAGTGGAATATGTATAAAGTTTGTATTATAGTTGTACATTATAAATACAATACGACGTATGAAATTACACGTTATAATACAAACATTAAAACTGCACCTTATAATACAAACTATATACGCATTCTATTGAAGAAGGTTGGTCTTCCTGAACTCAGAAAGGACCACATTCTATTGGAACGGAATTTTATATATATGTATGTATATATAGACCCTTCAAATGAGGAAAAATGGGGCTACTTCCTGAGAGTAGCCAACAGATTGTTCCCCATCCCATCCCCCCTCCCACCCTAATTTTTTTAAAAAAATAAAAAAATATTTTCATCACTATACCTCCATAATATGTCATTCAAATTTTGTCAGAAACAAAGACTCATATGCCCTCCATCCAGAACATGTAATTTTAACGGTCTTAGAATGGTTGTTATCAACCTATTCTGGATGCCGGGCATATGAGTCTCTGTTTCTGTTGAAATTTGAATGACATATTATATGTATATAGTGATGAAAAAATATATATTTTTATTTTCCAAAAAATAAAAAAAATTGGGAGAAGAATAAGACGGGAGCAACCCGTTGGTTCCTCCCAAGGAGCAACCCATTTTCCCCTTTTAGATGGGGGTGGGGTCTAACCACTATTGTGGTGAGCCATCCACGTAGATGGTTGGATTGAGAAAGAATGACTAAGATTGAAATCGTTATATAATTATGGAATGGTTTTGATCAAATCTCATTTTCATAAATGGAGGAAATCACCCTCTGGTCTTCAAGGGAGGATAGAGGAAGTTGATATCATATAAATTAGAGTTGTGAATTGATCTATTACCGAAGTTTTTATCGCCCATTAATGATACTAATTTTAAAAAAAGGTACTTAAAAATTGCATTTTGATGAATCTATAATGAATAATTTTAATCTATTTTGAAATAAATTGTTGATATTTTGAAACAAACGTGACAATTTTACAAAGTATGATAGTTGTTGAAATTAAGTTTTAGAACATAATGATAGATGATATTCATGAATAGTTTATTGCAATATTTGAAGCTATTTTATATTCTAAATATGTTAACATGCGAATCAAGCAAAAGATTTACAAATAAACATTGATGAAAAGTATATTAAACTAATTGAACATTGATTTGAATTAAAATTAATAGAGAGGTTTTATATAATTAAACCAGGAAGTGAATTAAAAAGCATCATTATACAAAAAATTGAAAATAAGAATGTTGGAGATGACATGAAGAAGTATGGTGATTTTCAAAATTTTTTAAAATAGGCATTAAACTATTAAGAAGTTGTAATTATACGAAGTTGATATATATATATATATATATATTATAAACATTCAACTTGATAACAGGATCTTTATATACAAATCTGATGCGTTTTATTGAAATTATATTGGTAGGCTTGAATAACCAGTTTTCTTTTACAAAAGACGGTCTTTAAAGAGGCTGAATTGGTTCATTGCATTTACAAAACTTTTTTTATATTGATTAAAATAAAGAACATATTGGTTGAAACGTTATGATACATTCTATGATTATATGATATGAGTGATATTTAATAAGATGTAGTTGTATCATTCGATATCTTGTTACAATTTAATATATTAATTCATGAGATTTGTCAATTGATATAGAATGTTAGTAGAGATTTATGAAATAGCACTACATAGTTTAACCGTGCTACAAATTATTCAATGTAAGTTATTGTGCCTAATCAATAGATTGCATGATATCAACAATTTTTTGAAAATTAAATGCTACAACCAAATTCCACATACAAGGGATATTAATTTATTCTAATAAAGTGTATTGTAAAAATAGAAATATCATGGATGTTTTGGCGGTAGTATTTACTTACATGCACATATGGTGAAATTTATAGTGAAGATTCACGTTAAAATTAACCTTTTGTGTGCTAAAAACATATGAGATTCATACAAATTTGTACTCTAACATACACTAATTTTGAGTGAAAGTCTGAATCATTAAAATACTATAGAAAAATATATAATGTATGTATGTATAAATGCATGCATGTATATAAAAATATAATAAATATCATGTTAAAATTAACATTTTTTTGCTAACAATGATATGATATTTCATGCATATTTTTGCTAAAGTACACTCATTTTTATATATAGTTAAATTTTAAAAATAAGCAAAATGTTATGTATAATTTTATATTACATAATATTCAATAAAGCTTCATATTAAAAGTATTTTTTGTTATGCTTCCATTTAAATGCCAATTCATTCGCATTTGGTGTGCTAACGTACACTAAATTTGGGTAGAAATTCAAATTCAGAAAAAAACTCAATAAAATTTTGGTATATAACAAAAATATGATAAAGTTAGATGTTAAAACTATATTTTTGTATACTAATATATATATGAGATTTCATCCATATTCGTATGCTAACATTAACCAATTTTGAGAGAGTTAGACTCTAAAAACTAAAGAAAATATTACATACATATTATTATAAAAAAATAATAAATTTTCATGTTAAAGTTTTTATGTGCTATGATATGCATGAAATTTATCCATATTTATGTGCTAATGTATGCCAAACTTAAGTGAAAGTTCGAATCATTAAAATACTCAAAAATGTTATATATTACAATACTAATGTTTCATGTTATGTTTATTTATTAGTTGCTAACTTACATATGTAATCTCATCCATAATTGTGCACCAACAAACACAAATTTTTAGAGAAACTTAAACAAAAATAAAGAATATGTGATTTATACTCGGTATATTACAATAAAAAATATAACAATATTTTTATATCAAAATGACTTTTTCATATGCTAATTTATACAGGAGATTTCAATCTTATTTGATCTGCTAACGTACTCCAATTTTGAGTAAAAGTTGAAATCTGAAGAGAACTATATAAATATATATATATATGTATAGATATATGTATATATATGTATATATATATATATATATATGTGTGTGTGTGTGTGTATGTGTGTGTGTGTGTATATATATATATATATATATATATATATATATATATATATATATATATAAGGGAATAGGGAGTATGCACTAAGGTGTATGCAAGTTAATATGCACCAGTGCCAAAAACATCAACTTTTTTTTAAAATTAAGCATTGGAGGAATTAGATCACCATACATCACCATGGTGTCATTCCAAATTCAACTTAATTCAACACTTATATCCCCTTCATCAAGACTATCAAATTCTAACGGTATTAAATGGACCCCTTCTAGATAGACATGTTAGGAATGCTTGTTTTACATAAAATTTGAACATGTATTATACTAATCACTCTAAGTAGATTTCCCAATGTTTCATTCTAAAAAAATTAAAAAAAGCTAATGTCTGTGGCACCGTTGCATGCAAATTTGCATGCATGTTGGTGCATACTCCCTATTCCCTATATAATACTTAAAGTTTGACGTTGAACATAATTTTTTGTTTGTTAAATATATATGAGCTTTCATTTATATTTATGTGATAAAATTTGTGAACTTTGTGCGAAAGTTAGAAAATCTTAATAATATATATATATATATATATATATATATATATATATATATATATATATATATATATCGATTGAATGTGGTTGCCCCTGAGGAGAGCTAACTTGGTTCCCCCATCCCTTTTTCTGTATTTTTTATTTTGTTTAAATTGCTTCCATCGAATTTCATCACTATAGCCCTATATTATGTCAGTTAAGTTTTGTGCGAAACAGAGACGCCTGCAGCCTCCATCCACACATTCATTTTCTAACGGTCACAAAATTGCTGAAATCGACCCCATCTGGATGGAAACCATAGGAATCAATGTTTCACACGAAACTTGAATGACATGATATAGAGATATATTGATGAATATCCACGAAAGCAATTTTCAAAAAAATTAAAAAAATACGAAAAGGAGGGCGGGGGAGCCAGGTTAGCTCCCCACTAGGAGGCAACCCCATTTAACCTTATACATACATACATACATACATACTTACATACATACATACATACTTATAGGGGGATTGAAGAGCCTACACCCATGTGTTGGTAACTTCCCTACCCATCCTTTTTCTCTCTCTTTTTTTTTTATTTTTTTGAAATAGATCCTTAAGAGATTTACTTAATAAGTAGAATATACATTTCAAATTTTGTATAAAACATACATTCCTAACATGCCCATCAGAAGGGGTCGATTTCAAAAATCCGAGACCGTTAAAATTTTTCTGTCTTGATGGATAAGTTAGAAATCTTAGAATAAATTGAAATTTGAATGATATGATGATGATATATTGTGATCTAAATCCCCGGAGATCACTTTCAAAAAAAATAAGAGAAAAGGAGATGCGTATAGGGAAGTTACATACACATGGGTGTAAGCTACACCCATGTGTATGTAACTTCCTTACATGCCCTTTTTTCTCTCTTTTTTTATTTTTTTGAAATGGATTCTTCAGGGATTTACTTAAAATATTAAGTAGAATATATGTTTCAAATTTTGTATAAAACATGCATTCCTAACATGTCGATTAGAAGGGGCCGATTTCAACAAATCTGGGACCGTTAAAATATGACTGTCTTGATAAGTAAGTTAGAAGTCTTAGAATAAATTGAAATTTAAATGATGTAACGATGATATGTTGTGATCTAAATTCTCAAGGATCCATTTCAAAAAAATAAAAAAGTAAAGAAAAAGAGGTCGGTGTAAGAAAGTTACCTACACATGGGTGTAGGCTTCCCCCCATAGGGGAAACTTCGAATGAGGTGGACCTTTTTAGGATGCATGGAAGCCACACCAATTTAGGTATTTTTTTATTTATTTTACAATTTCTAAATTTATACATTTAATAATAAATGTTAACATAATATGTATATCAAGATAGATTTATGAAACTATTATTATATTGGACAAAAAATATTAGTTACAATATGGATGCTATATTTTACAAAATAATATGATCATCACTATTTTATAATGTGCAGTTTATATTTTAAAAAATTATTACACAATTTACAAATTTGGTGGTGACTTTTTTAGGAAAAACTCATTTCTTTGGAAGGGTCATATATATATATATAGAGAGAGAGAGAGGAGTGATCATGTAAGAGCAAAAAACTGTGAGAGCATGAGAGTAGTGATTCTGGACCACTAGATTCTTTTCTCTCTCCTAGGAGGAGAAAGATGAGTAGAATATAGTGGTCCAAAATCATTGCTCTCTCTCTCTCTATATATATATATATAGAGGAGTGATCATGTAAGAGAAAAAACTGTGAGAGCTTGAGAGTAGTGATTCTGGACCACTAGATTCTTTTTTCTCTCTCGTAGGAGGAGAAAGATGAGTAGAATATAGTGGTCCAGAATCATTGCTCTCATGCTCTCACAGTTTGTGGCTCTCACAGGATCACTCCTCTCTCTCTATATATATGATATATATATAGGAGTGATCCTATGAGAACAAAAAAATATGAGAGGATGAGAGATTACATTCTGGACCACTAGATTTTGTCTTCTCTCTCTCCTGGTTTTCTCTCTCCTGGTTGAATCATGTGGTCCAGAATGCATGCTCTCATGCTCTCATAGATTTTGGCTCTCATAAGATCACTCCTCATACATACATACATACATACATACATACATACATACATACATACATACATACATACATACATACATACATACATACATACATACATACATACATACATACATACATACATACATACATACATACATACATACATACATACATACATACATATATAGTCCTTCCTGAGTTCAGGAAGATCACCCTCTTTTTGTAGAAAACACGAGACATTACAGGAATATGTATAAAGTTTGTATTATAGTTGTACATTATAAATACAATACGGCATACGAAACTACACATTATAATACAAACATTAAAACTGTACCTTATAATACAAACTATATATGCATTCTATTAAAGTCATCATGTTTTTTTACAAAAAAAGGCCGACCTCCCTGAACTCAGGAAGGACCACATTCTATTGGAACGGAATTTTATATGTATGTATGTATGTATATATAGACCCTTTCAAATGAGGAAAAATGGGGCTGGGCTGCTTCTTGAGAGTAGACAACAGGCTGTTCCCCATCCCTTCCCCATCCCCAACCCCAATTTAAAAAAAAATAAAAAATATTTTCATCACTATACCTCCCTAATATGTCATTCAAATTTTGTCGGAAACAAAGACTCATATGCCCTCCATTCAGAACATGTAATTTTAACGGTCTTAGAATTGTTGTTATTAACCTATTCTGGATGCATGGCATATGAGTCTTTGTTTCTGTTAAAATCTGAATGACATATTATGGGTATATAGTGATGAAAATATATATTTTTATTTTCCAAAAAAAATAAAAAATTGGGAGAAGAATAGGACGGGAGCCATCCATGTAGATGGTTGGATTGAAAAAGAATGACTAAGATTGAAATCGCTATATAATTATGGAATGGTTTTGATCAAATCTCATTTTCATAAATTGAGGAAACCACCATCTGGTCTTCAAGGGAGGATAGAGGAAGTTGATATCCTATAAATTAGATTTGTGAATTGATCTATTATAGAAGTTTTATCACCCATTAATGATACTAATTTAAAAAAAGGTGATTAAAATTTACATTTGGATGAACCTATAATGAATAATTTTAATCTATTTTGAAAAAAATTGTTGATATTTTGAAACAAACGTGACAATTTTACAAAGTATGACAATTGTTGAAATTAAGTTTTAGAACATAATGACAGGTGATATTCATGAATAGTTTATTACAATATTTAAAGTTATTTTATATTCTAAATATGTTAACTTATGAATCAAGCAGAAGATCTACAAATAAACGTTGATGAAAATTATATTAAAGTAATTAAACATTGATTTGAATTAAAATTAATGGAAATCTTTTATATAATTGAACCGAAAAGTGAATTAAAAAGCACTATTATACAAAAAATTGAAAATAAGAATGTTGGAGACGACATGAATAAGTATGACGATTTTCAAAATTTTTAAAAATATGCATTAAACTATCAAGAAGTTGATATATATATATATTATAAACATCCGACTTGATAAAAGGATCTCTATATACAAAACTGATGTATTTTATTAAAATTATATTGGTAGGCTTGAATAACCAATTTTCTTTGACAAAAGACGGTCTTTAAAGAGGCAGAATTGGTTCATTGCATTGAATTTGGATGTGATAAGGTTACATTTGAATATAATTAGAAAAGAAATGAAAGATCTTTAATGCAGAAACAAAAAGGAATAGACATTTGGAGGTATTAACTAATAGCTTATTATTAGCATGTAAATAACTCTCAAATCAACTTCGATATTTCTACTTAAGGAAACGAACAACTACGATGCCTGGTGGGAGCGATTACGCAATTGATTCTAACGAGGAGGGAAGAGCGAAAGGCAAGGTCAGATGAAAAGAGACGGTGAAAGCAAACAAGGGAGAAATGAAGGATTCATGCTTGCAGGTTTATGGTCGAAGCTTCTTGCAAAGATTGTAAGGATGTTGATTTGATCCATTTATGTTTAGGTATATGGGTTTATATGGAATAGAGTTATCTTAAGGCATTTTATTTGGGTTTATATCTCAGAAGAAAAGGAAAGGTGTGAATGTTGTTGGAGAATGCTTAAGATGGATTTTGGGAAGAATGTGTTTGATGGGAAGAAAAATTAATAGATGTGAGGGAATTAGGGGTTTCTTAAAAAGAGCATTTTTTGGGAAGTAGAAAAATGGTAATGCATTCAGACATGGATTAAGATGGTTTAGTTGAAGATACATTTGATTATGGGTCTCATATTAACATAGGTTGTATGAGTTAAGGAAGTAGAAGAGGGGAATGGAGTCAGATATGGATTAGATGAATTTCGAGAAGAATGCATCTAATGTTGAAAATAAATTAAAAATATTAAAATTTAGTTTGATAATAGAAATAAACAGGTATTAAATGTGGCATGAAAAAATTGATGTCAATGTTTATTTGATTATAATATGAAGAAAATAATCTCTTGAAATTGATTTATGATAATATTGTTGGAATTGTAAGTCTTAACTATTGATAGCATTTCAATAAGGAAGAGAAACCTGATATATTCTATTGACATCAATTTATGCTTAATGTACGAAAATAGAAAAGTTCATTGAGAACGGATCAAATAAGTTATAATTCCTGTGTATTTTACAAAAGATAAAATCATAACACAAAAAAGGTTTGTTATAAGTAAAATAAGAGGTTCTTGCTGGAGATGCATGTTGGAAATGTCGTCATCTGATACGGATTGCAATGATGTTGATATTGGATCAAACGATGGATTACCAGTGTTAATAAGATCACATG
This sequence comes from Ottelia alismoides, assembly GCA_037367405.1. NCBI lineage: Eukaryota > Viridiplantae > Streptophyta > Magnoliopsida > Alismatales > Hydrocharitaceae > Ottelia > Ottelia alismoides. Next base: position 76,771 of record JAZKJV010005896.1, on the reverse strand, counting down.
AAGGGGAGAAGCGTGGAAGTAGCAAAACATAAAGGTTCTTTAAGTTCAAAAAATATGTAAATAATTATGTTTGCATTGATAATTTGTTTAATTTAATATGAATTTAGACCTCTTGTGTTTACTTTACAAGGAAAGGATTCACAACACTTGTTTTAAGTTTTAAGACAACACATGACCCACTATAGTGTACAGAAGAGGTTTTATTGGAAAAATATGTATGAATATTTTTGAACTTAGAAAATTTGTTTGGAATATGAATATTGAATTATATGTTTAAAACATAATAAATACATAATTATTTTTTCAGGCAAGGGATATGTATAGCGTAGATGTTTCATCGAACACTTTATCCAATTCATAGATGGACATAGGCCAACTCCAAGCAAAAAGCACATATTTCAAAGATATCTGTTCAAAATTAGTAAATATATGAAATATTTATATAGAGAGGAAAAACTTACATTGGATATAGAGAAATATCAAGGAGGGAGGTAATTCAGGTTCGGAAAACAAAGTGGTTTCATTCAGCGATGATGATATTGGTATCATCCTCGGATAACGAAGTTCCAAGTTTCCGATTTCTGTTAAGGGAAACATTTACCGTGGAAGAGTTTCATAGCAACATAGCTTTTCAATAATGAGATGGTTGATGAGTACTCATTCATCACTCTTTATTCTTTTATTTTAGCTAAATATCTTGGCAAAGCATCATGTATATTGTTGTAAATATAATAAATTAGAAATAAGCATGTATTTGTTAATATCTAATAATTAGCATGTATTTGTGCACAAATAAAAGAATAAAGAATAAAAGAAAAAGAAGGAAATATTTAGAATAAATATTGAGTGACCTGAACCCAAGAGAGGGTCCAGTATGGGCCTGATCGCCAAATAAAATAAGTAGAGAGAGATAGGGCCACTCTACTTGTGCATATTTGCCACCATTGAATATAATTTATTTTTACAAAAAAATAAAAAAAGTGTTTTTATTCCCTTATATATATTCTTAAAATAAAAACAAAAATTAGAAAAATAAAATAAAATACAATAAAAATCTCTCTCTTACCTTGTATATAATACATGTATATATGTATCACTCTCTATTTATTTTACATTTGTAAAAAAAAATAAAATAAAAAATATTTTATACTCCAAATATTATATGGTAAATAAATAAAATATAAAATTGAGGTATTTGTGCAAAAATAAGAAAATAAAAATAATTGAACAAAATATATATGTATTTTATACCTGTATATAATATAATACACTATATAATACCATAAATTATTTTTCAAAAAAATAAATAAAAGTCACAAAAAAGTAGTCTGAAAAATAACAAACATTTTTTATTTTATGCATTTTTTGATTTAAAGTAATTTATTATTTTTTATTTAATTTGTAAATATGTTTGTAAATCTCATTTTTTGATTGGTCATCGTCAGGAGGTTGACCTCGGTCAACCCCCTCTTCCTGGGCTTGACCCGATCCGACCTCCTGATCCGACCATCTTCTCAGAATTTTCTAGGGCGGATCGTGCGTGCCCATGCTCTGATTCTTCGCCCGCACCTTCACCTTGGATCCAAGATCCTTGCGGATCCCTAGGGAAGCACAAATTCTTCTCGGTCCGCGCGCCCTCGCCCGATCTCTCCAGCTACCTAGGACATCCATTAAATTCTTCATTTGATTGCCCAGGTCCTTAGCTCGCGTCGCACCCTTCTCTGCTACCCTAGAATCCTTCGCCTTGGTGACAGCAACCGGAGGATACCCTTGGTTATCGGAGAGGAGCGCTGCAGTCGACGCTCAAGACTCGTGGCTGGAGCACCGTCGCGAAGAGCCTCCTCCGCCAGCCGCAGTGAGGTTGAGGCAATGACCACCACCGACCGCACCCCTGGAGCTCAGGATTCCACTAGGTCCCTCAGGTAACCATTTCTAAGTCCTTAGCTCCCTTATCTGATCCAATCTTTCATTTGCGCACCTCCGCCGCTCCGCCTCCTCCGACCAGCCAGTCGGAGCCCCATCGCATCCATCTATCCATTTCGTTCACTACATCCGCTGATCCTCCACCTCCTACGCCATCTGCTCCCAAACCTTGGCTCGGATTTCCAAGATTAGGAGATAGATCTCATCCCTCGCTTCACCGGAGACCCCCTTCTCATTCACCATCGCTTCTCTTTATCTTAGGTCAAATAACCCTGATCGGAGCCTTGCTCTGAGTCCGAGATTTACTTTTCAGGGCTTTGCACGTGTGGAAACACCCCATACCACCTTCAACACACCTCGCCGGAGCTCGCCTAGGTCCACACCGTTGTCCCGAAGATCCGACCGTTCGCGAGTCCATCCAACCCGTACCCCCGACACGAAGGGGCTCCACGATTCATTTGCCGTCGTCCGATCATTCATCGGAGTCGCCGATCTTCCTTGGTGATCTGGTGAACCTCGCCCAGGCGGAGTTCTTCCAGTTCCTCTCTTCACTGTTGGATCGACCCCTTTGCCCAGATGCCATCCTCGCCATCCATTCACAACAGCTGTCAGGCCGTTAGATGTCAGATCTAACGGCCCCCGTACCGCCCATGTCTGCACCTTCTGACGACCATTGGATCTGACAGCTGCCAGCGCCAGAGCCGTATGCCCTCGCCCACTCAAAGCACGCCACTAGTCCACCCCACGCGCAGCGCACGTGCTGCATGGGTAATTTGCTCAGTTCCCCCTGTATTTATTTCAGTTTCTCTTTTAGTCTGTAAAATAAAAAGTATACAGTAGACCATTTTACATCTTGGACCTTGTATTTTTAGTATTTGCATTCCAGTCCTTCCGATTGTGTAGCACGTGGTTCCCTTATGTGACTTTGGGATTATTTGCATGTTTCATCCTGGACTTTATGATTGTTAATGAATGAATTTTTATAAATAGGATTTGCATTTATACCCCTGAGTGCTTGGTTCACGTGCCTTTCACGCGTGGATCTGGAATTTTTACAGATTAAGCCCTAAACTATTTCCGTTTGTTATCTATTGGCTTGAAACTTTTCAATAATTGCATATTGGTCCATGTGTGCTATGCCATTTACTTTTGATTTAATAAATAGCAAGCATTATCCAAAAATCATGAAATTTTGATACATGGCTCCTGCCATGGTGTAGGAACTTCTACGAATTTTTGGTTTTATTTTGTTTCCATTTATTATTTTTAAAAATTCAAAATCTTAAAAATAGCTCCTGTTTGTTTTTAAAATTCCATTAAAAATATTAAAAACCCTTGAAAAATTCTAAAAAAATTTCTATTTGTTTGTTTTAGTTGTTTTTATTTCTATTCAATTTTCGTTTCATTCCCATTTATAAAACCCATAAAAATTGAAAAAGAGTAAAAATCTCCTAAAAATCATTAAAAATTCATAAAATTCAAAAAATGTATTTTCTTCTTCTATAGTAGATTTTTATTTGTAGTTTCACATAAAATTGCTACTCGAATTTTATAGCATTTTAAGCAATTTTAATTTGCCTTTAGGTTCCAGCTGTACATTAGTTTTATTCCTGATTTATTTAATTTTTAGAAAGTTAACTAAAAATCAGAAAAATCTTATAAAATTCACAAAAAAACATTTGAATATTTGAAAACCTAAAAATATTTTTATTTGACTTTTTGAGTTTTTTTTATACTTTAAATAGTTGTTGGCTTGTGAATTTTTGAGTTCTTTTATCCTTTTTCTTAATATTAAAAATCACAAAAAATTTGAAAAATATAAAATCCACCATCTCTTTATTTTCTTTGGATTTCTGACTACTCCGTAGCGTTAACATCACATGCTCCTTGTGTTCGACCCTGGTAGCTATACCGGGTAAAATAAATTAGAGAGACCGCTTTATCGACTTGATTGCTTGATTTTTATTTTTGGTGGTCTTACTTTTTCTTGTTGAGCCCGGTCTAGGTGGTTGAGGTCGCAACGACCTCTGATACCATTTTATGTTAGTCGCTCGGGCCGCTCATCAGAATGGCACCGTTGCCAGGGAGCACGCCTTAGTAGTCGGTTTCCCTTTTTCGGTTTTATTTTTCTTTTTCTTATTTTTATTTTCTTTTCTTTGATTTCTTTTTTATTTTTTGTTTTTTTATTTCTTTTTATTTTATTTCCTTTGTTTTTATTTTTTCATTTATTTTCCTTTTATTTTATTTTATTTTCTTTTTTTATAATAACTGTGGAACTGACACATTTCCTATTTTGCCTTTCTTGCGAGGGACCGACAAGCGAGGGCGGCTATCTTTGGAGAGCCGAGGCACCCGCGTGACTTGGAGGCAACTCGTTTCTGCATTGAGTCGCAGGAGAGCGTGAGAGAGCAGGAGCATGGAATTTGGGAGTGTAGCTTAGATTAGACTTAGGTTTATTTTCTGCATATTATTATTGTAATAATACAAGACAGACTATCTGAACTCAGACTTGGTGATTATTTCGGGGTCTGTTTCGCCGAGCACCGGTGTGCTCGGGGGACCTCGTCATGGATCTTTGTCGGTTTTGATTTTTGATTGCTTTTTATTTTCTTTTTGATTCTCGAAGGTTTTGGCCATTAGACTTAGGATTTTTGCTCTGATTGTGACGTAATTATTTAAAGCCCAACCCTAATTGCATATATGTTCCCATAGATCGTTAATTAGATCTTAATAATTAATTCACAAATAAAAAAGTTAACTTGGTCACCTGAGGGGTCACGTGCTGCTAGAAGACGTATACAGCGCTGGCAGGATCCGTTGTGGCGGACATCGATCGGCATCATGGACCGAACCCCGACCCCTCTTATTGACCTGTTAGCTACAGTTCTTCGCGAGTAGAAATTATTTGTCTAAGGCCGATTTATTCTTGCATCATGTAGGTAGTTTACTTTCAGTCTTTTAATTTATGCGCGGATCACTCTGCATGTAGAGAGCTGGAGTCAGGTACACATTTCTTACTTTGCATGCATCATCGTGTTTAATCGTGCATCGGCTTTTCGCCTTCTCCCCCTGATTTTTGGACTGAAAATAATCATGAGAACCAAAAAATTCATCAGGCATTGTTTGCTTTGAAAAAGACCTAAAAAGAAAAATCATAAAATTGGGACTGCTTAAGCATACTTGACCCTAAAAGACACTTCACCAAAAAATCTGTCTTGGGAGAGTAATCCTTTCATTGTATGGTTTGGATGAGAGAGAGTGACCCACACACTAGGCTAGAGCCACATCCGACCTCTCTTCAGACTATTGGTTTTGGGTTAGTCGTTCTCCAGTGAGGATCACTAGGGTCTCCAGTAAAGCGGACCGCGATATCCTTAACAGAGCGAGTCGATCAGGTAGCCGGTAAATGGTCCACGACTTGTACTGGCTGGAAAAGATCTAGCCTTGGGATCGGGACAATCTCCTGAGAGTGTTGGATTCCCAACAACTTGCTTAATCGCTCTGAAAGACTGTTTGATCACCTAATAAAATCGACAAGATAAAAGACCGAACCTTTACGGTCATCAGCTCTACATGAGTAGGTGAATTGGGGGTTTGCTTGCCCGATCTTGTGTGTTTTTCCAGATCTCATCTGCCTTCACTTGTCACATCAAGATGATGGGTTAGAGGTCCCTTAGGTAGCCTCTGGCTGTACCACTTTTGAGCACTCCAACTCGTTCGTCTAGGTTGGTTCGCGAGAGCCGAGACCCGCTCTCCAAACCCGAGTTGGACTCCGCCCTGTTCCCCCTTGACCATCCTTCTACCAGTCCTGAGGTGCCCGAGTAGAGACCACAGCAGACAGTTGATGATTTATCCGCACCTAAGTTTGGGTCTTTTGCCTTTGCAGAGACCATGGCCAGCAGTGAGGAGAGCACCGATGGACCCACGGGAACCAGACTTACGTATTGGATCAGGGTGCCATCAACAACACCCTGTTAGCCTCTCTGGAGATCATGCATCGTCAGATCAGAGATCAGGGGGCTTTCATGGTGGACATGCGCCGAGAGATAAGGCAGACGAGAGCCGACTGAGAGCATCGCAGAGCCGTAGAGGAGGAGGATGCAACCCTGAGAGAGAAGAGACTGAGGAGCCAGCACAGCTAGCAACACCTGCACGATCGATGAGAGAGTTGCACAACCTTGGTGCAACTCTGACCCATAGATGGATCCATTTGCCGGCCATTTTGGGAGATTTCAAGATCCCACCTCAGATGATTCAGCTTCTGCCCTGCTTCCACAGGCTCACCACAGAGGAGCCACATATCCATCTCCAGGAGTTCGAGATGATCTGTAGTACTGTCCACGATCATCTCGTGGATGAGGACACCATCAAGATGATGGCCTTCCCATTCTCCCTCATAGACAGAGCAACCAACTGGCTGAAGCACCTAGGGAGATTCGTCACATCTTGGGAACAACTCCAGAAAAAACGAGCAATTCCACGAGGCATGGGACAGGTTCAGGGAGCTCACAGACCAGTGTCCCCATCATGATATATCCAAGCCCAACCTTGTCCAGAGTTTCTTCTGCGGTCTTACACTGGAGTTGCAGGGGCTAGTCAATGCATCCTGTGGGGGTTCCTATTTCTCCAAGGAGGAGGATCAGGTCTGGGCCATCTACGAAGAGATGGAGGAGAACTACACGGTGATGTCCCAGACCCGACTGTATACACAAGGGAAGCCCCATCCACAAGACCTATCCTATTAGAGGATAGCATGGGTCGATGCCGGTCCATCTACATCATCAGTAGCCGCAACACAGGTAGAGTCGACGACCGCTAATATGGGGATTATCAGCGAGAAGCTGGACTGCATCGAGCTGATTGAGAAGAAGCAGTGCCAGGGCATAACTCAGATTGATCAGATGGAACATACGCTAAGTGACCTGAAGACCCATATCATGTATCTCCAGGAGGCACATATGGCTTCTCAGCCCCGTCTCAGGTCATGGGCAGATCCCAGCAGCAGCGACAGCTCGACCCATCCCTCCGCCCACTACTGATATGTACATCATATTCAGGCAGAGCCGTTCCAGCAGCAACAACAGCAACAGTATGTCCAACCACCACCATCTCAGGACAACTAGATGGTGGTTTACCAGCCGGATCAACCCCTGGCAGTTCTCCCCCATCCACTTACGAGCAGGAGCCGTTGATGGACATCAACGGGATCTGGTATGACCGACCTCAGCTTGGGTTTCGACGAGACCATCTTGGATTCCGTTGGTCGACTGGAGGTACCTCTTCCCAGCAGTAGCATCCAGTTCAGGGTGGCCAGATCAGCCAGCAACACCAGCAGCCCCAGTTCCCACAGTCACAGCCACATCCGCAACCACACTACCAGCAGCCAGGTCCTCGTCCCTATCAGCAAGGACAGTCGTGGAGGCAGCAGCAACAGCCTCAGCAGTATCATCCTCAGCCGCAGTATCCCTCTCATCCTCAGCAGTAGCCTCACTTTCAGAGAGGCCACCCATCTGGTTCTCATGGGCCCACCTATGAGAACCCAGCTTTAGATGATCTAGCCCACCTCATCTCCGAGCAGCAAGCTACCTTCAGGCGGGAGATGGACGAGTTCCGTCAGGAGATGAGAGAGATAGTGAAGGGCAAGGCCGCCATACTCGCCCAGATTGAGCCAAACCCGAATAACCTTAAGAGGAAATCTGAGCAGGTAGAGTTTACAGAGGTTACCATTCCTAGTGATTCACTTGGTGATATTTCTACATACACTTTTGATGCTGACTTTGTTACACTTAGGAGCGGTAGGATGCCAACCGGCGGTGCCTTGTTTGAGCGACAACCACATGCAGCCTCAGGAGCGCCAGACGAGGAGGAGAGCAGTGCTTATGCCGTTCGTGATGATGACGACGACGGTGGTGCTGACGCCACCAAGGATGTTGATCCAGCTGACAGTACTGAGGCTGTCACTTCACCAGATACAGGAGGTGGTGCTGATGCCACCAGATTTGATGCTGAGCCAGAGTGCGGTGCTGCCGCAAGTCCAGATGTCGTGGGTGGTACTGAGGCCACCATTTCTATGCATGTTGCATTTCCCTATGTCGTTGTATCTTAGGACTATTATCGTAATAAAGGAAAGGGTTCTTCATTTTAAGTCCATCTGTGTTGCTTGGAGAAACTTGTATGAATTCTACTTTGCCACAACAACGGGGACCCAATCCTAGCCCTCCATCTCAGGAGGGCCCATTCATCCCCTTCCCCCAAGCACTCCGCTTGGCTAAGGGGACTAAAAAAGAAAACCCAAAAAAATCACAGCAGCTAGAGTTCAACCAGCAAGTGATCGATAGATTTCAGATACAGCTGACTCTACAGGAGGCCTTGGAGCACATCCCCCTCTTCCAAAGGAACCTTAGAGAGAGGACTACCATTCACAGGAAGAGGAGGAACCACCACTCAGATATCCATGTGCTCACTCATGCCACCTGCTTCGCCATCCAGAACCGTCTGCCAGCCAAGAGGCCAGATGCAGGAGCTCCCTATGTCAGATGCCATATACATGAGCAGAGGTTCGATCGAACTCTATTAGTCAGCGACTCTTCTATCAACCTACTTCCGGCAACCTTACTCGAGCGATTCGAGTTTGGCCCTCTTCGATAGAGCAGGACGATCCTTCAGTTTGTTGATCGATCTGTCAAGAGGACGAAGGGGTTGCTGAAGGATGTGGTCGTCACAATTCAGGGCCTGAAATTCCCCATGGACTTCGTTGTGTTGGACATGGAGATCCCTGAGTCTGTGACCGATACCCCCATCATTTTAGGATGCCCGTTCTTGGTCACAACAAAGGTAGTGTCTGATCATGATAGTGGGAAGGTATACTTTCACGTCGAGGGCAAGAGTATACAAATAGAGACGATCGATGAGACCAGAGCGCGAGATTCAGCTTGCTCAGAGCCGCTTACAGATTCAGAACAGATGATAGAGGCAGAGCGAGACGTCCACTAGTAGTGCGATTTTGTGATTTTAGATGATGAAGAAGCTTAGTCAGACCCAGTTTCACGAGCCATCCTCTCACCTTCAGATCCTGCTGATGCACCGATTTTAGTAGAAGAGAGCTTAGAGAGCACATTCTTGGTACAGGACACCTTTCAGGCAGCAGATCGCATTCGGGATAGCGAAGCAGTAGATATTTCTTTTGATACAGATTTAGATCCCTCGGAGTCAGATATTGATTGGGTAGAGTTTGGTGATATGATTCCATGTCTGATTTCCATAGAGCCAACAACTAGGGTGGAGATTGATCCCATTCAGAGCACAAACACACCAACAGAGCAGTCTTCACCAGATTTTTAGGTTCAGCGAGAGTTCTCCCATGCAGATTTGGTCGTGTTCACTCAGACCTTTCAGAGACCAGATCCGCTAGCTCCCAGTCGTCTAGAGATGAAGCCCTTGCCGCAATCGCTGAAGTATAGGTTCCTTGCGGGCGAGCATGAGAGTCACCCAATCATTATCTCAATGGATTTGACTAGAGAGCAAGAATCTCGTTTGGTGGAGGTTCTTGAAAAGAATCGCAAGGCGATAGGATGGAGCGTAGCTGATCTCCAAGGGATAAGTCTGGCCCTGTGCTCCCACTATATCTATCTCGAAGAGGACGCCAAGCCATCGCGTGAGTTCCAGCGGCGGATGAACCTGAACCTTCGAGAGGTTGTCATGAAGGAAATCTCAAAAAGGTGGAGCACTGATTTTATCTACCCCATCTCTGACTCCAAGTGGGTTAGTCAATTACATGTTGTATCGAAGAAGACGGGCATCACTACAGTTGTGAGTGAGTCTGGAGAGGAGATCGCTACCTGGGTACCCACTTCTTGGAGGGTCTGTGTGGACTACAGACGATTGAATCATGCCACCAAGAAGGATCATTTCCTGCTGCCTTTTATTGATCATATTATAGAGAGGCCAGCTAGGAAGAGTCATTATTGCTTTCTGGATGGGTACTCTGGATACAATCAGGTGGCCATTACGCCTGAAGACTAGGACAAGACTACATTCACCTGTCCCTTTGGGACATATGCTTTCAGACGGATGCCCTTTGGCCTATGTAACGCTTCAACGACATTCCAGAGGTGCATATTGTCCATCTTCTCGGACATGGTGGGTGAGTGCTTGGAGGTCTTCATGGATGACTTTTCGGTCTATGGCGATGGGTTTGATGCTTTCTTGACTGCCTAGACCACATCCTTCAGCGATGCATCAAGGTCCATCTTGTGCTATCTTGGGAGAAAAGTCACTTCATGGTGACTCAAGGGACGGTGCTTGGTTATATCATCTCCAACAGGGGCATGGAGGTTGACCCGGACAAGGTGGATATAATTAGGAAACTCAGTCCACCGTCCAACTTGCGACAGTTACGGTCTTTTCTAGGGCACGTCGGTTTCTACCGACTCTTCATTCATGATTTCAGTAGGATTGCCCAATCGTTGACTGATTTGCTGACCAAAGACACTGAGTTCATTATGGATGATAAGTGTCTTGGATCCTTTGAGACTCTCAAGAGTCTAGTTGTTGAGGCTCCTGTCCTCCAGCTGCCTGATTGGTCTCTCTCATTCGAGATCATGACGGATGCCTCCGATTTTGTCATAGGGATTGTGCTGGGATAGAGGAGGGATGGAGTACCATTTGCCATTCACTACGCTAGCCATACTTTGGATGCTGCCCAACAGAACTATATTGTCACTGAGAAGGAGATGCTAGCCATAGTCTTTGCCCTAGATGAGTTCAGATCATACATCATTGGATATAAGGTGACTATCTTTACAATCCATAACGCCATCAGGTACCTCATGCCAAAGAAGGATGCCATAGCGAGACTGAATATATGGATCCTTCTACTCCAGGAGTTTGATATTGAGATTAAGGATAAGGCTGGAGACAAGAATGTGGTGGCGGGTCATCTCTCCCGATTAGAGCGTCTTGAGGATTCTGAGCAGATTGATCCTATCTCTGAGACCTTTCCAGATGAGGCAATCCTTGTTATCGCCTCGCTCCCGTGGTACGCCGACATTGTAAACTATCTTGTTGACAAGAAAGTTCGACAGGGTTGGCCCATGCAGCGACTTGAGACATTCCTCGCGAAGGCCAAGTTCTACCATTGGGAGGATCCCATCCTTTATCATGAACGAGGGGATAGCGTCTAGCGTCGATGCATTCCTCAGGAGGAGCACCATAGCGTCCTCACTTACTACCACAAGCTTGAGGCAGGATGACATCACTCTGGGAGGAGAACGACACAGAAAGTGCTTCAATCCGACCTATGGTAGCCTACCCTCTTCAAGGATTCTGATGAATTCATGAAGAGGTGTACTGACTGTCAGAGGATGAGCACTTGTGGACAATGTGACATGATGCCGATGCAGCCCATTCATTTCTGTGAGGTTTTTGATGCATGGGGCAACGATTTCATGGTTCCATTCCCTAAGAGTCAGGGATTTGAGTATATTCTGTTGGTTGTTGATTATTTGAGTCGTTGGGTTGAGGTCATCCCCGCCTGAACCGCAGACGCTAGGACTGTATGCATATTTTTGAGGAAGAATATCATCTCATGGTTCGGGGTGCCTAGAGTGTTAATATCTGACGGGGGGTCTCATTTTGTCAACGACAAGGTAAAGGCCCTTGCTAGCGAGTTCAACATTGACCATCGAGTAGCCACTCTATATCATCCTCAAACCAATGGTCTTGCTAAAGTGTCGAACAGGGAGATCAAGACTATATTGTAGAAGGTCGTCCGCCCTGACTAAAAGGATTGGTCACAGCTTTTGGACTCGGTCTTGTGGGCATATCGGACGTCCTTCAAGACTCCTTTAGGTACATCTCCCTTTCACCTCGTTTATGGCAAGCCCTACCATTTATCTGTTGATCTGAGGCACAAGTCACTTTGGGCTGTCACATACATACTTTTGGATCCAATGAGTGTAGGAGACAGGAGGAGGGCAGAATTGGCAACCCTGGAGGAGCTTAGAGATGTAGCCTTTTCGAGCAGCCTATAGTACAAGGAGAGAGTGAAGAAGTGTCATGATTCTCATATAAGCCACAAGCAGTTTGAGCAAGGACAGAGAGTATGGTTGCTCGATGCTAGGCTTAGATTATTTCCAGGGAAGTTGCAGAGCAAATGGAAGGGACCATACCTGGTCCGAAAGGTACATGACAATGGAAGCATTGACATATCTAAGATGTCATCTGAGTCTACCTTTTGTGTTAACAGACATCGGCTCAAACCATATCTAGATCATGAGCCACTGGTCGTTGATGTTGCCCCTATTCATTTCACGTGAGATGTGGTCTTTGACTCACATCTATTACATCTCGCGCCTGATTATCACTGTCTTCTGCCTTGTATAGATCCAGATGTCCATATCACACCATTCTTCAGTCCAACACCCCATTTGCATCTTTGATTGCACTATACTTAGGGTGTACTTTACCCTAAGTATGGGGGGTATAAGACTTTTGATTTCCTTTTGATTCTTTCTACCACTGTTTTGCTGCCAATACTTAGGGAGATTTTACCCTAAGTATAGGGGAGGTAGACCCCGTACATTCTTCCACTCGGAATTCCCTTTGTGTATAGTCTGCTATACTTAGGATTACTTTGGGATTATTTACATGTTTCATCATGGACTTTATGGTTGTTAATGAATGAATTTTTATAAATAGGATTTGCATCTATACCCCTGAGTGCCTGGTTCACGTGCCTTCCACGTGTGGATCTGGAATTTTTGCAGATTAAGCCCTAAATTATTTCCGTTTGTTATCTGTTGGCTTGAAACTTTTCAATAATTGCATATTGGTCCCTGTTTGCTGTGTCATTTACTTTTGATTTAATAAATAGAAAACATTGTCCAACAATCACGAAATTTTGAGACATGGCTCCTGCCATGGTGTAGGAACTTCTATGATTTTTTTGTTTTATTTTGTTTCCATTATTATTTTTAAAAATTCAAAAACCTTAAAAATAGCTCATGTTTTTTTAAATCCATTAAAAATATTAAAAAACCTTGAAAAATTTTAAAAAAAGTTAATGTTTACTTGTTATGAGTTGTTTTTATTTCTATCCAATTTTCATTTCATTCCCATTTATAAAACCCATAAAAATTGAAAAAGAGTAAAAATCTACTAAAAATCATTAAAAATTCATAAAAATTCAAAAAAATATGTTTTCCTCTTTTATAGTTAGAGTTTTATTTGTAGTTTCACAAAAAATTGCTGCTCAAATTTATAGGCATTTTAAGCAATTTTAATTTGCCTTTAGGTTCCAGCTGTACATTGGTTTTTATTCCTGGTTTTATTTCATTTTTAGAAAATTAATTAAAACAAAAAAAATCCTATAAAATCCACAAAAACATTTGAATATTTTAAAAACCTATAAATATTTTTATTTGAATTTTTTGAGTGTTTTAGATGCTTTAAATAATTGTTGACTTGTGAATTTTTGAGTTCTTTTATCCTTTTTCTTAATATTAAAAATCACAAAAAATTTTGAAAAATATAAAAACCACCATCTCTTTATTTTCTTTGGATTTCTGACTACTTCGTAGCGTTAGCATCACGTGCTCCTTGTGTTCGACCGTGGTATCTATACCAGGTAAAATAAATTAGCGAGACTGCTTTCTTCACTTGATTGCTTGATTTCTATTTTTGGTCGTCTTACTTTTTCTTGTTGAGCCTGGTCCAGATGGTTGATGTTGCAACGACCTTTGATACCGTTTTACCTTAGTCGCTCAGGCCGCTCATCAATGGTATTTAATGGAAGAAAATCGGTTCATATCTTGTTGGAATATGATGAACGTGCTGATGATTACTCAGTAGCGATCTACATTACATGTTTTATTTATTCATTTTGCAACATTCCTCTTTCCAGATTGTTCATATTTATTTCCAAAGGACCTTATACACTACATTGAATCACGAGAAAATACAAGATTCTTCAATTTGTATGACACCATTGCTAAGATTATCATGTTTAATACAGATGATGTATTTCTGAGATTGAATAGAAATGTAAAGGAGTGACATGTGTAACGGTTAGTTATCTAACTGGGTGTATCTTTTGTTGATGAATGCAAAATCCACTTCTTTAATGGTCATTAATTAAAGTATAGGAGGCAGAATTCAGATCATCAAAAATCACAATTCTTGAATATTGTGGAACAATTTTTACTTGGTAAGTCTACCAAGGTTGAACACATGGAACATTGTATTTTTAGTTGCATGGTTTTAAATTAATCAAAGTAATTAATTCATTTCATTGATCTCCCTGTCAGAAAATAAAGTGAAAAATAAAATGATGAAAATGCAAGCACAATAAACAAAGGAGAAAATAAAGCACATGATCTGTGATTGTTTTTATTTTCAATCCTCAATTAAAGAGATCAGTTAATCCTTAAAATAGATTCACATACCTAAAGAGCTAATTTCAAGAAAGATGTGTCAAAGCAAATCCAAACTGCAGGTTAAATGATCAATACTTATTAATTTATCTGGCTTAAAAAATAATGAAATATTCTCAAGATATTTTAGCTTTATTTTCCTGTAATTTATTACTCAAATAAATAGTCCTTAATCACAATAAATATTTGGAAAATAAATCCTTAATTCTCTTTCTTAAAGTCCGTGCAAAAGAGAGTGAATTTATTTGAAAAATATCACAAACAATATGCTAAAAGAGAGCCAGCATAAATCAAGAGGTTCATAAAGTAATAGTCATCAATAAATATCCTATGACGTGTTCTCATAGTATCAAGAATGGAAGAGCGTACAACAAGCTTCAAAATAACATATTATGCTTAAAAAATGGAGTTCATATGGAAAAGATATGATAAAATGAAGTGCCAAGGACTAAATTGTAATAAAAACAAAGGTATTCTTCTTAAATATTTCCTTGGAGGACTTATCTGCAATATAAAAAAATCGTAGGAGTTCTGGAGCAATTTTTCCAAAGTGCCTTGGTTGGCGAGGACTCTTTTGCAATTCTTAGAAATGGTAGGGGCAGAGCGTAAATTGTCCAGGCTAGCATGTACCATGCATGTGCTTTGCCAGGCTAGGGAACGGGGTGGCGGGCTCGGAAACCGAGCCTCCATGTGATGGCAGTAGAGAGAAACTCAGATGGAGACTCAGGTCAGTAGTTGAGGTGCGGGCCCTAAGGCACCACGTGTTGAGGGGGCGCTTCTTCAGCTGCCCCAAGCCTCGAGTGGGCATGGTTGAGGGGCGCAGTAGAGCTCGTCCTGTCGAGGCAGATCAAAAGCACAGTGGGGCTGCACCTCGACCAACACACGACCAAGGGTCACGGTTAGGCACAGTGGCTAGAGTCGATGATTGAGAGGGTGGTGACGGAGCTGAGACGACAACGATGGTCGACAAAGAGGCAAAGAGGAAAATAAAGAGGAAGAAGAAGAAACAGATGCGTGGAAGATGGAGAGGGCTAACGCCTCTTCTCCGATGATGGCCTCAGCCACGAGCGAAATCACGACGACACTTGGCAGCTACAGAGGAGCTACTGCACGGTAGAGGATCTCTCACCAGATAATGCTACGATGTCGACGCTCGAAGGTGGCTACTATTGTCACTGATAGGGTTCCTGAGCTCTCCCCTTGAAGGCAGATGCCAATGAGGGGAGGGCAAAGATGGGGATTTATAGGAGGTGGAAAAGTGTAACGACGACACGCGGGTGATGGGTTGTAACGACCGTGATAGAGGTGAACGACAGAGGCTATGGTTACGGGGGAGGCAGAATGGCTGGAGAGGAGAGGGAAGGTCACACACGGTGCGAGTGTGGAGAGAGGGAGGGGAAGGCACGTGCAGAGCACATGCCTAGGAGAGATAAAGGGAGGCAGGGTGGGGTCCTGTGCAGAGTACATGACTTGGGGAGGTGAAATGAAGAGGGAGAGAGAGAGAGAGAAGGGAAGGGAAGAGAGAGGGAAAAAGAGAGAGGAAAAAGGAAAGGAGAAGAAAGAGAAAAGAAAAAAGTGAAATGAATAAAAATTTAGATTAAAATAATAATAATAATAAAATTAAGGATTAAATTAATCAAACAAAATAAAAAAATAAAAATAAAAAGAAATAGTAAATAAAGTCAAATGAAAAAGTGATTAACATGAAAGTTGCTCGTTTCGACTTGATCTACAACTTTCGTGAGGGACTCACAATCAAAAGAGATCAATTTTACAAAAGTATTTTGGAGGTACTCTATAGATAATAAAATAGTGTATTTTTTGCATTTTGTAATTTTTTATTGTTAACTTGATCTTAATTAGTGAATTAATTTATATACAAAATATACATAATTAATCTAATTATTATGGATTTTCATGTGTTAGAAAACTATAAAACAAAAATAACAAAGATAAAATAAGCACAAAACTATACAGTGTCATATTTTTATACTTTCTTATGATTTTCTAATTTTTATGGATTTTAATTCTTCATGCTAAGTTAGTTAATTAATTAAAGACTAATTTAGAGAAAGAATTAGATCAAAATAAGTGATTTTTATACATAAAATAATAGATCCAATCAAGCTAAAAAATACATGTTAATTAGTTACAGAATTTAACCCAAATTCTAGCACAATTAGTGAATCTTAATAAATTAATTTTAAGTAATTTAATTAGTGAACTATTAAGGAGATTTTGCTAAGATGTCCGTAAAAAGTAGATAAATCATGGATTCATAACCCTACACTTAGATCTTTGCTTGTCCCCAAGCAATTTTTAGTGAGTTAGAAGGTTGAATCCTGAATGTGAAAGTGTGAATTTCAAGACTTGTCTCATTAAAAATTCTTGGTTCAATGGTCCTACAATCCTAAGTTGAACCAATCTCTAGTCAAAAGGAATCTAACTTCTCTAATCATCAGACTCTTTGTTTATACATATAACATGAGAGATATGACATTTAATATGTATCTAGTCAAAATGTCACCCAAAGTCCCGATCCAAGAGGCTCTCCTCAAGAAGCAATTCTCAACAATAGGGAATAAATCAGTTCTAGCATTCAATCTACCATCTCAGTAGTTCGCCGTATTTGAAAGTGTAGATGGAAGGCCAAATAATGGAGGGCATAGGTTTGTGTAATTTCTTCTCTCCCTCACATTGAAATAAGGATCCTCTCGAGTGCCTTATTACTCAACACATATATTTTTGATTATTGACCAATGTATCCATCAAGAGTTGTTGAGTCGTTTGTACTTGTTTTCTTGGAAGTACACCGGGGTGGGTCTTATTTAAGTATCTAACATACTTACACCCGAACTTGTATCACTTACGATGCAGAGCCCTTTTTGAGGTAGTAGCCCGACTCGGTTGACCTAAGTAGCTTTGGTCCAAATGGACACTTTGAAATAGTTGGGAGCACTCGCCTTTGATTGAAGCTCTTTGAATTTGACTTTCTAATTGAGAGATCTTTTTATTCACATTTTTTGTAGGCTAGCTCCACTACTTTTACCAAGTTGGCACACACTGATCAACAATTATTTAATTTCATCACACCCTGACATATAGGTCAGTATCAAAAGATAGCATACGAACTTGTTCAGATACTGGCTAGGGTTTGCTGACACTCAAGTTTCATGAAGCCTTCATCGATTTTATCCCATTCTTGAGTATCATTACATTGGGTCTAGACTCAAATCTCCACTCCTAGTCCCTTAAGTGAAATCTCAACTCATCTCGTCATGCATGCAGTCATGTATGTGATGTACTGATCATATTCTTAAACGGTAGAGATTGAGAGTGCAATGTAGCGCTCATATCTTTCAAACCAGTGAAGTGTGGATTATTAAGTCTCAACTATAATGAATAAGGTTGGTTAACTCTGAATCAAAGGACCTTATAACCCGAATTTCTTCTATTCCTCAAGTCTTGAGTGATAGTGAAAAAGTCAGGGATAGAACTTAAGTTTTTTTTAAAAAATTCATTATACCCACTAATTTATAAAAAGTTTTTATACAAAGAACTTTGTATAATATACATAATACACAACTTATACCCATACACGATTTTTTGATGTGAAAACAATTAAAGTACAGGTTATGGATAAAGTATATAGAATATATACACCCTCTTATACTTAGCTTGTGTTATGTCCTCACGTCACAACGTGAAATGTAGATATAGCTTGTATCAAGCATATTTGAGTGAAAAGAAATAAGAAGTCGACTAGCCCCCCTATACTTAGGCTTTTGAGGGCCTAAGCATAGCATAAGAGCAAGAAATGGGACAGTCGAGGATGAGAAGGAAAGAATGGAACTGATGTATACACAATGACATTGACCCCCTATACTTAGGCTCAGGTCAACCTAAGTATGGTCGAGTATTTACAAATGGGGGACTGAGTAGATTTACTGATGTACAAGGGGCTCAAAGACATTTTCGACGAACCTTCTTGCGAGAGTATGATGGGATGTAGTATGGCGATGTACATTGAGGTGAAGAGGGAGGAGATGTAGAAGACCAACCATCATCAGAGTCATCCTTGGAAGAATAATAGTCATACGTATAGGATCTCCAACTATTATCAACAAGAGGTAAGTGGACTTTAAAAACATCTGTATTGATTGCACTTACCTGATGTACCAATTCAAGACCAGACGAGGACTCTTTAGAAATCACATGGTTTCTAAGGTCAAAGGTGACTTTCTTAGTCGGTTTTTTTCTATACGAAGCATCGGGAGGAGGAAGACCGGAGTTCTTCTCCCTATCATGAGTAATCAGTGTGATATTTATGGGTTCCTCGTCAGATGAATCTTCGTAAAAATTGACCAATTCTTGTAGGGTCATAACACATTTCTGAGGAGGGAGCTTGTTCCTGGTGGCAATGCGAGTGATGGCTGGGGACAAAGATGTCACCTTTTTATATCCATGAGTGTTGGTGACATAAAAGGTTCCTCAAGCCTGCGAGTTGGTTCCTTGTATTGTTCAAGTATTTCATGAATTACCGCTAACTCAAAAATTGAACTACTTAAATAATCATGACGATCCTCATAAACATAGTCCAATTCCTCATAAGCTTATGTATATTGGTTCCTCATAGGAGTTGTAACAGGGTGGGAGGTGCGGTGAGAATCCAAAGTTAGTTCAACATTCGGTTTCTTGGGTGTCTCTCCTAGGGTTTGTGTATGTGTTTCGCAAGGAGAGGTTTGATTATGTAAAGTGGTTTTTTTCTGATCACGACTGTCGGTGTCTAATTGGGTTTCCTCAGAGTCGGGCATGTTATTGAGGGTTTGTTCATTGTGGTTTGAGTTTGGGAACCTGATGTCTTGAGTCCATAATCGATAACTAACTTAGTATAGGCTAAGAACGACTTTCCTAGGATGATATAAGAGTAGACAACTTTCTGTGATGCTCAATGTCAAGGATAATAAAGTCCACTTTATGTTTATCACCTCAGCAGTTTATGACAACATAAACAATTCCTCGTGGTCTTTTGGTAGATTGATCTGGCAGGTGAATGATCATCCTAGTCTTTGTGATTTGTCCGAGCTTGAGTTGATCAAATACATACTTTGGGAGGTGTTTAATGTGGATTCGTCGTCTAACAGAACATGAGTGAATATGGAATCCTCAATTTCACACACGATTTGAGTCAACAACTTAACCTTATGGCTTTTAGCTTTTTGATTCATCACTAAAGAACTCACCATAGATATGATATGAAATTCAGTCCTTGATCGCTTCTTGACCGTCTTTCAAGGGTTTAATTGTCTCTTTACAAATCTCTTAAGATCATGCACATATTATATGGCCTTCATTAATGGAAGCTCTAAAATCAGACTCTTGCAAAATACTTCCATTTCATAGTTGTCCATTTTTTGAATTATCTGGTTTTTAATTTTTTTGGTGTTTTTGGTGAATGGTCAGTAGTCAGTGGTGGTTGTGTATGAGTGTATGTCTCATGATGGATCAGTGGTTCACTTGGAAGTGTCCTTACTTCTTCTTGATTCTTCATTGATTGGATGACATTATATATTTGTTCTGTCAAAGCATTAGCTCTATGGTTGCTCCGAGAAATGCCATCCTCAAACATCTCATGGATTGAGGATGACTAATTGTACTTCACATGTCTTGCTTTTGGCACGTAACCTTGAGTAGAGTAGTGATTACTCATTGGTTGTGGCCTGGTCACGAGTCATATTTTGTCGACTTTGGATATCTCGTGAACCATCGAAGGAAAAGTGATCATACTCAAGAAGAGAGTCAACCTAAGTGGGGGATGGCTCAAAAGGTGGGAAGTCCATGATAACTATAAATCTTATTTCTCCGATGAAACTGGTTACTCTATTTTCCACCCTTAAATATGCCTTCTCTAGTGTGTTCATTCAAAAGTTAGAATGTGAGAGCGGTCTAATCCGGGAAGATATGTGGGAATGGGATGGAGTGTATGGGGTAGAGGGAAATGATGGCCGAGGGGGACCAGTTTCGAAGAGAGGATTTCATGAAATGAGAGAGAAGAAGAGTATTGGGACAGGTCGTGTACGATGGACCCATGGAGTCTGAATACGAAGACCAATGTGCCGACATCTTTTCAAGAGAAAGATGAAGAATGATTTGCGAACCACGACACACTACAATGGAAAAGACTTTGACACACATAAGACAAACACAACAAATTCGTAGATTCACCCAATCGACACTTTTGAAGGCATGTTAGATTTCAACCATTTATCTTTTCAAATTTTATTTAATGATAAAGCAATCTTTAAGAAGAATAAGCAGAGCTTAGGTTCTGGAAAGTGTCATAGAGACTGGCCCGAATTCGTACGACTAGATGCATCCACTTTCAGCCAGTATGGGTATAAGTACGGACTGTAGAATGACCACCCATATACTTCAAGATGGGGCCTTACAAGTTGTCCTTTAACCACCCAATATGGTAAGGGAGATCGTTTTTCCCTCAATGAGAAGTAGCTAGTCGTTTTTAAACTCAGTAGTCAGAATGAGCCCCCCAAGTTTTGGCTTTACCCTAAGTGTGTGATTCTTTCCTACATATAATGAGTGAGTTTCTCTCCACCAATCACAAGGTTGATTTTATGTCAGATTATTTATAGCTACCTTGATTAATAGTCCAAATTTTAAGTTTAAGGTTGTCATTGAGTCTTAGATGAGCACAAAAAATATCACGCCTAACTACCAGTCCCAATTTCTTTAATTCTTAAGCTGTAAAAATTGAGGAGGGAGAATCGAAAAAGCATATGCAAGCATGAACTCAATGATGCATGCTAAGAAGAAGACTTATAGTGATTTCTAACATTCTTCATGTGGGATGCAATACAAGGAATTTAAAATTTACACTAAATGATATGCACAGATGAAAACACCCTAAGGTAGTTCTATTAGAGGGAAGAATTGATTTAAAATCTGGCTAAGTTGAATGAGCTACTAGTGTGTCTTGTTAGTGAAAATATGTGGTCTAAAAATTACGAGCACAAACAAGGATAAATATCTAAGATAGCGTAAGTTCACCAAATTTCTACGCAACTTTCGAGTCCCAACTGCATAGAAGGGGTTGAAACAGACCCGACATATCACAAAGAGTTCAATCCAAACTACTACAAAAATTAGGGATCAGAGAGACCCTATAAATGATGCAGAAAATCCTAATCTAAACTCTCTCTCGCAAAAATATAATTAAAGCAGTCTTCTTTGTAGATCCTTGACCTTATCAAAATTTGCTCCGAGCTATGTACAAAGAGAGAAATTATGGTTAGTATCTGAATTAAGAGAGAAATGCAAGTAAAATAAAATGCAAAATAAGAATAGAAAAAATGACACTGAAATTAAACTCCCAATAATTAATTACAATAATTTAATATAAAATCCTAAAAATACGCCTTTCCTCGACAACAATTGTAGGATATGGGGAGATCCTCAAGCGCATCACGGAAGCGTGATGATCGCATCGTATGAGATCGGGAGTGACTAGTCGCACTAGTTGCTCGATGCAGCAGAATTTAAACAATTTTAATATGGTGAAAAACATGATCCAAGAACACTTCTTGGATCGTTTCATTTAAACCACAAATATATATTAAGTTTCCCTCTTGAAGCGTGGTTGCGATCGAGTCTCTAAACCAAGAGACCTCCTGTCTCAAGTCCGATCCAACCGAGGAGATGCTTACGAGTGCGTTGATGAGACATGTGCTCCTCGCAATCCATGTTGATGATCCAAGTGGCGAATCTCTTGATCTCGTCACATAAGATCCAGCGTCTTCTTCACGAGCGAGGCACACTGAAGGAGATAGAGATCCACAAGCAAATACTTCGGCAGCATAACGGCGATGCTGCAGCGATGGCGACTCTCTCAAGGACTCCATGGTGGATGACCATAAGAGAGAGAGGGAGAGAGCATTTGGCTAGAGAGAGAGGGAGAGCATATGCGTAATTATGTAACCTGAAGAGCAAGGGATTCCTCTTCTTATATATGGCTTTGGGATCCATGTATCTCAATCCATGGACAACACAAAATCAATGGTTGAGATTGATTTGTGTTTCTTTCAATGGCCATGATGTTGTTGTAAAAACACAATAATAGTTGATTTAATTTAAATTAATATATATTGATAAATCAATATAATTAATTTTGAATTTAAATCATTTGATTGGTCTTGGAGATAATGAAAAGATTGACCATATCCTCCAAAGAAGGGGGGACGACTATTCATTTGAGATAGAATGGGTCTATCTCCTCAAAATCTCATGAGATCTCATTATCTCATGAGATATCCAAGATTTACAACAACATTTGTTGAAATTATTTCACAAAAATAATTCATAGTTATCTTGTGAACGTTGCAATCATACCATTGGAAAAATATGAATCACATTCAAATTCCAAAACAAAATGTAAATTATATTTTCAATTAATCATCCAATGTGAATCCATTCACATCAATAATTAATTAACAAATATAAATCACAATATGCTCTCTTTAATATATATTATAAATCACACTTGTAATATACCTGATTAACATGGATAGTGGTATCCACATTATTAATATATCCATGATAATTAAATCAAATTTAGTCATCTTGGATCTCTTTTCTCATGTGCCCAAATAACATGAATCACATTCAAATTATTCACATCTTTTATAAATAAATCCCATTTAATTATCTCAGATAACTCTCCTAATAATATGAAACAAATTCATATTATTCATGATAATTAAATCACATTTACTTATCCACTTCCTCAATGCTCGGATACATATATCAACAATGAAATTATCCATGAACTCTTTCAAGGATAATGCTCTTTCTCCTTGGATACTTGGAGATAAGGACATGGCGATTGTATTGTTCCACGTATAGTGACTTGGATATTGAGATCACATCTCAAATCCAGATCTTGCGGACCTCCCATAGATGCTTGATTAAATCAAGACCGCAAATCTAATCTTCTCATTACATCTGAATCACATTATGATCAATGTCCATCAGTTGGACTAAGATCAGATTACTTCTCTATGAGAGGAATCACTAAAATCCAGACATGTTTCATCACTCCCTCAGAATGGAAGCGTCATGGTTATACAATCGTTTATGATCACATCTGCATTCCTAATACCTGTACATCATGCATACTAGAAGACCCAGAACAAACCCGAAGTTTTAGATCTATTTTAGATTGTCTCCTTCAGGGTTTTATCATTAGGGTTTTCATTCGATCATTAGGAGTTGGTATCGATCATATACTTTCCAAAAGCATATATCATACCTATGTGTTGATCATATACTTTCCAAAAGCATATATCAGACCTAACAAATTCAGTCAAGCTTCCAAAGCGAGACGACCACACGTGGAATTTGATTCTTCCCAATATCTCATGAGTGAGCTCATGTCTTCCGGTTTAGCAATGAATCTGTATG
Source organism: Ottelia alismoides (assembly GCA_037367405.1). Lineage (NCBI taxonomy): Eukaryota > Viridiplantae > Streptophyta > Magnoliopsida > Alismatales > Hydrocharitaceae > Ottelia > Ottelia alismoides. The sequence goes on along the minus strand of JAZKJV010005896.1, from coordinate 52,943 downwards.
ATCCCTTTGAGAGATCGTATTACTCATATGCCCTTGCATGCACACCAGCGTGCCGGTGTATAGACCTTGGTTAGGTCATCACCCTATTGATCTGCCAAATGTACATACTCAAACATATAGTAACACATCTATCTCCAGTTAGAGGATGCGTGCCTATATCGTGGCAACATACAACATAGGTCTTTGGTTATCTTGATCTCATTAAGTCAACTCTTTGACCTAACTAATCTGACATCTCCGAATCTCTATTCCCATGGAGAGGACCTGCATCAAGAGGTCGGTCAGATATCAACCAAATGAGAAAGGATTGTCATCTTCTACTCAGGCTGGAGATCATCTCTTAACAATCATTTGACGGTACTTGATGAGTCCTCAATCTAACTCTTTAGATATTCATCCAAGCACCATCCTATATAATTCAATAATTGAATCAATAGCTGTATGATCATCAAGATGGGCATGGTACATGACCCTAATTATACTAAGGGACCTATTATGCAAATTAGTTATTCTTCATTTCAGATCAGGTAATGATATTTGCAATAACATTTATTGCATAATGGCTCGTCATGGGCTCGCATGTCCAACAATCTCCCACTAACCCAAAGAGCCATTAATGAGCTAATCATTTAAACCCACACTCATGTGACAATCATAGGCTATTTAGGAAAATAGCTAGGTAAGCTGATCAGTCACTCTGTTCCCAAGAGACTATGCTAAGTTCTTTTACGACACTTGCATATCCACAGTAACAGTGCTCGCATCCAATGCGAATGTTGCATCTTATGCAACCAATACTCAATTTTGTTAGTTATAATGTCCTTAACAATATAGCTCAATAATTATTATAGCCAACATTTCCATCATCCTTATCAGAATACCCTTATTCCTGGAGATCTCTATCTCCTAAGGTATCCGCAGTTAAGACCTTTTAGATCTCCTTCTATAACGTCTTAAGCTCTTGAAGATAAGACTTAGAGATCATTATCTCTAAAGTCTTGTCATCTATTAAGATATTGTTATTACTGCAATCAAGTGTTTTATTTCCATGGTAGGATTAGTAGCAGTTTATTACTCCCACTGCATGGCAGACATATGGATTTTGTACACATATAGCATACACCCGGCTTCTCATAACTGATGCACAAGGGTAAGTAGTTCTAGCATTCACTTCCTCAATTCTTTGAGGTGTTATCCTTTCAGATAGGTCAGTACTACATATTAAGGAAAAAAAAGCCTTTCTTGAAATTTTCCAAAAAAAATGGAATATGTCCAAGGTGTACCACTAATGTGGTGGTTCCAATGTCCTCTTTCTCTTTGCTTCTGAACACTTCCAGAACTAAGATCTTAAGAGGTATCTTTGAGATAATCTCTCAAGGTATGGAATAACCAATCTATAAAACACTTATTATTATCCTTATATCAGTCCAAATGATTAGGATATTATCTAGATTTAGCACGATGAGCACAGTGGCATTCCCACTAAGCTTCACACGGTTCATCAAGATTCTATCTGAAATCATAACATTTATGATTTCATCAGATCCAATGTTCCAACTACAAGAAGCTTATTTGAGTCCACAGATAGAATTCCTTAGCTTGCACACCTTGCTTTCCTCAACTATGAAACCCTGAGGCTACTTCATATGAATAACCTCAGAGAGGTATTCATAGAGAAATGCAATATTGACTTCCATCTTAAAGATGTCAAAGTCAAGTTGTGTAGCTATAGTTAGCGATATTCCGATGGGTTTAAGCAAGGTCACTGAAGAGAAAGTCTCATCGTAAGCAATGTCTTCTCTTCGATGTGTAGCTCATGGCTACGAGCCGTGCTTTGAAGGTCCCAACCTTCTCATCAGGTTCCCTCTTTCTCTTGAAGATCTATTTACACCTTAACAGGTCTTACCCATATAGGTGGATCCTTGAGGGTCCATATACAACACTTGTATACGAAGTCTACTTTAGACTTAATCGCTAACTTCCATCTTTCCATGACATGATCTTCAGAAGCATCATCACATGAAGTAAGATCATTGTCAGACTTAACTTACACATGGAATCCATCCTCAAACTCATTTGAAGAGGTATTAGTGTTTCATCTTTAATTATCCTTTTACTTTCAGATTTCAGGAGACTCATCATCTTCTCAAATGAGTTCCTTCACTTCATTTTCATCTTGATTCTCAAGAGAGTCATCCTCTAAGAATCAAATCCTTAGAGATAAGATCTTTTAAGAATCTCAAGGTCATAAAGTAGGTATCTAATACCATCCTTTATTTTCCTAATGAAGTGGCACTCTCTTGTGCTAGATTTCATCTTACTTGCATCCATGATAAAGTTAAGGACCAAGCAACCTTTAATCCTCAAGTGTCCAACACTAGACTAGGATCCAAACCATAGCTTATGAGGATGCAAATTTAGATATGCATGGAATCTCATTAAGGATATATATTGTAGTCATATATACCTTGGAAACTAAGAGGTAATTATGCTAATATTCATCATTGACCAAACTATGTCACACATGATCTAATTGTATCTCCCTACAACTCCATTGAGTTTAGGTGTATTAGGAGGATTGGGATAGGAATGATATTCCTTTCTCTATAAGGTATTCTTTGAATTAATCTAATAGGTATAATCTACCTTGATTAGATAAATTTTATTTCATCTTCCTTCAAACTTTGGTTCTGAACCAAAATGTGAAATCTTTGAACATTTCAAAGGTTTCTAAAGTGAAGGGAAGAAAACTCATATCACAATTAATCATCAAGTGATATCACATATGATCAATGTTTATTATGATACAGATGATCCACATACATCAATATGTATGAGATCTTGAATACCTTGGCATCTAACACCATTCCCAAAGAAGGGTGCATTGGACATTTTCTACTTTGAATACAATATTCATAAGTATGTAATATTTGAAATTCCAGACAATCTAAAGTTTCATCTCTTACCAGTCTATTGATCTCATCAATAGACATATGTCCAGGATTTGATGCTAGATCATTGTTAAATGATCTTCATCCTCCTATTGATCTTTTTTAAGGTTCAATTTTCAGTATTAGAAATTTTAATGAACCATTCATTAATTTTATAATTTAGTAGAGTCCTCCAGATATCAGAAATACTATCTGAAATATATCCATCAGAACTCTTTATGATAGGTCTATTCCAGAATTCAGGTTTATTTCCAACATTTAGGAATAAACAATTAGTGTATTCTAATATCCAGGTCATAGAGACATTCTCTAAGACTAAAGGCTCTCCCACTAAAAATATGAAGTCTATTTATCCAATAGAGGTTGTTGCAACAATTGCATCAACATCCATGTGGATGACTATTAAACCTTAAGATCAAATTTTCTAGTCTTCTAAAATATATGCAACCAATTGCACGTGTTATTAGAAGAATGAGATACAATGATAAGGCTTTTAATCTTATCCAATAAGTAAGTAAATTTCAATGATTAAATGTAGATTATTCCGATGCACTATTTGAGCCCTTCTCTAAGGATCCTAGATAGACTTGATAGTCATACTATCAACACATCAGCTAATTGCAGTATTGGCATTTATCCGACTCTTTGGATGTTGTATGTGTGTGGAAACCATAAAAGTACAACCAACTCTTTGACTTTCCTTCTTACTTGGGTCAGACCCATGCTTCATTGCGCTCCTTTCATCTCTAAACAACCATTGCTTAAGACAAAGGAACTCTTATGTTGAATTCAAAAGATTTCAATATAAGAGAATTTCGACATTTACGCATGCTTCAATTCATACAATATGAATATTCTGAAGCTTCATGAATGACTAGAGCATATATAGTAGAATGATGACACTCATCATATCTACATACATCTTAACTCTTATGGACTTAGGTTCAGGTGTGTACTCAAACATTTTTGAATACATCATCTCTTATAGAGCCACCATTCTGCATGATGCAGTGAGCCATGTCATTCATGATTAAATGTCGAAAGCACATGTATATGCCAGAACATCTTCTTAGATTTTATAAGGATTATTTGACAATTACGATCATCATCAACATATCACTTCCAAAGTACATTCGATGAGAGATCAAGACTATAGAAACATACAAACCCTAGGGTTGTAGACCTATTGTCTATTCAATGTCCAACTGCAAGTACAATATCTTGACCTTGGATCCAATCCATGATATTTTACTGGTTATTATCGAGTATAGTATTGAGTAGGTTTAATGAGGATTATCTGAAATAAGAAAAAATGCATAAATCAATATATATGCACTTTTTACTTTGATTTAGGAATTTTATATCAAAGTTGTCTTGCCTTGTCAACACTGAAAGTTCATTCCCTTCATCCCTTTCAATGTAAGAGATATACTTACCATTATATCTCAAGCAAGATCTAGGATCTTCTTTCTTATCTTTGTCACATCCCAATAATATGATAACTTGTAACTCGAATAAAAAGAAGCGGGAACACATTCCGCCTTGCAAGTCCAACTTGCATCTCCCAATTCAGTCTTTAACACCCGAACACACTACCCCTAAGGTGATGTTGACCCGTCATTAATTGAACTAACTGTTAACATGATTAGAACTCTCTATGCGCAATCCAATATCACCCCAATAATATGAGGACCCGATATTGGGGTCACTATGCATACGACCTTAATCTTTCGAGAAGCAAAGAGCCCGATCCAGATGCGCTTGTATGCAGGATCTGTCACTTCGTACAGGCGTTTCCTACACACAATCTCTGGTGACGGAACCCTTCGCCTTAACGGGAGACCATGGATGCCACTTATATGATCCTCTATATGATGTTCAAATTCTAATTAATCATTATGAATCATGTTCATTATGATTAATTCTTCCAAGGGAAATAACTACTCTATTTATAACATAGTATTTTAATTTTAATTGGATTCCAATCAATCTAATCATATTAAATTAATGATCCAAATAACATCCAACAAACATTTTTTAATTGTTACTTGAAATATGATATTATCTCAAAAATATGTATTATTTTAAATTTTAATAATCAGAAAAATACATCATGATTTCTCAAGCATTATCTGATCCCTACCTGCTGTCATTACCAGTACCGACGGGAGTGGGACAGACCGCACACGGTGCAACCTGCTACCCCAACGCTCCCCGACTAGACACCATATTTGCCTCGGGAAAAAATAATGCCAAGTCAATCACTTTGTACTTGAGATGATAATCGATTTTTCAACCGAAGTTATACCATATAGTAATAATCAAAACTATTTTGATTTATAAGGAAATTTGCTAAACAAATTCCCAAACCTATTCAAGCAGCATGTTTGTTGGAAAGTATATGATGCAACCAATTTGTGATCTAGATCATATCTAATCAATTATTGGTTAAAGCAGTGTCATTTAATGAAATAATTATCATCATTAATATTTCACAAATATTTATCAATAATTATCTCAATAAATTAACCATTAATATCTATAAAAATTAAATGACAATCACAAGGTTCTCGACTAAGTATGCAATTTCCAGCAGCGACCCTCACTTACTAAAATTAGAATATCTCATTCATTTTAAATCCAAACCATGTAAAATCAGTTTCTAAAGTTTTCTAATTTGACTTAAAACAGAATCCAAGTGATTATTACGTATTTATAGCCATGTCAAAACAGTAACTAACTCTTTAATTATGTCATGATTCGCCATCCCCGAAACAATGGATATAGGTTCCTTAAAATGATCATATCTTTAGTTAACAGATTCCAAATCACGTAAACTAAAAGCTCACAGTTTCCTTAATTAATGAGAAACATTATACAAGTGTAATTTTGTGTTTAAAAATTTTAAACAGGTCCGAAAATATTCACAATATAGGGCTGCAAAAATGAAATGCGACAAAATTTTTACAATCCTTAATGATCCCAAGTCTTCCTATGTTTATGGACCGCATCCAAAACCTCCAATCTGGCTCTGATACCACTAGTAGGATATGGGAAGATCCTCAAGCACATCATGGAAGCGTGATGATTGCATCGTATGCGATCGGAAGCGACTAGTCGCACTAGTTGCTCGATGTAGCGGGATTTAAAAAACTTTAATGTGATGAAACCACATGATCCAAGAACACTTCTTGGATCGTTCCATCTAAACTACAAATAGGTATTAAGGTTACCTCTTGAAGCGTGATTTCAATCGAGTCTCTAAACCAAGAGACCTCTTGTCTCAAGTCTGATCCAACAGAGGAGACGCTTGCGAACGCGGTGATGAGACACGTGCTCCTTGCAATCAACGTTGATGATCCAAGTAGCGAATCTCCTGATCTCGTCACACGAGATCTGATGCCCTCTTCACAATAAAGGTGCATCAAAGGAGACAGAGATCCACGAGCAAATAATTCGGCATCATAACGATGATGCTGCGGTGATGGCGACTCTCTCAAGAGCTCCATGGTGGACGACCACAAGAGAGAGAGGGAGAGAGCATTTGGCATGTAGAGAGAGAGAGAGTGGGAGAGCATATGTTGTAATTGTATAACCCGAAGAGCAAGGGGTGCCTTTTCTTATATAGGTCTTTGGGATCCATGGAACTCAATCAATGGACAACACAAAATCAATGGTTGAGATTGATTTGTGTTTCTTTCAATGGCCATGATGTTGTTGTAAAACATAATAAAAATTGATTTAATTTAAATTAATATATATATTGATAAATCAATATAATTAATTTCAAATTTAAATCATTTGACTGGCCTAGGAGATAATGAGGAGATTAACCATATCCCCTAAAGAAGGGGGGACGACTACTCATTTGAGATAGAATGGGTCCTTCTTCTCAAAATCTCATGAGATCTCATTATCTTATGAGATCTCCAAGATTTATAACAACATTTGTTGTAATTATTTAACAAAAAAATTCATAATTATCTTGTGAACATTGCAATCATGCCATTGGAAAAATATGAATAACATTCACATCCCAAAACAAAATGTAAATTATATTTTCAATTAATCATCCAATGTGAATCCAATTTACATCAATAATTAATTAGCAAATATAAATCACAATATTCCATCTTTAATATATATTATAAATCACATTTATAATATACCTGATTAATATGGATGGTGGTATCCACACTATTCATATCCAAAATAATTAAATCACATTTAATCATCTTGGATCTCTTTTCTCATGTGCCCAAATAACATGAATCACATTCACATTATTCACATCTTTGATAATTATATCACATTTAATTATCTCAGATAAATCTTCTAATAATATGAATCAAATTCATATTATTCATGATAATTGAATCACATTTACTTATCCACTTTCTCAATGCTCGAATACATATATCAACAATAAAATTATCCATGAACTATTTCATGGATAATGCTCTTTCTCCGCGGATACTTGGAGATAAGGACATGGCGATTGTATTGTTCCACATATAGTGACTTGGATATTGGGATCACATCTCAAATCCAGATCTTGCGGACCTCCCATAGATGCTTGATTAAATCAAGACCGCAAATCTAATCTTCTCGTTACATCTGAATCACATTAAGATCAATGTCCATCAGTTGGACTAAGATCAGATTACTTCTCTATGAGAGGAGTCACTAAAATCCAGACCTGTTTCATCACTCCCTTAGAATGGAAGCATCATGGTTATACAATCGTTTATGATCACATCACCCTCAAGCATTCCTAATACATGTACATCCTGCATACTGGAAGACCCAGAACAAACCCAAAGTTTTAGATCTCTTTTAGATTGTCTCCTTCAGGGTTTTATCATTAAGGTTCTCATCTGATCGTTGGGAGTTGGTATCGATCATATACTTTCCAAAAGCATATATCATACCTAGGTGTTGATCATATACTTTTCAAAAGCATATATCAAACCTTATAAATTCAGTCAAGCTTCCAAAGCAAGATGACCACATATGGAATTTGATTCTTTCCAATATCTCATAAGTGAGCTCATGTCTTCCGTTTCAGCAATGAACTTGTATGATCCCTTTTAGAGATCGTACTACTCATATGCCCTTGCATGCACACTAGCGCGCTAGTGTATAGAACTTGGTTAGGTCATCAACCAATTGGTCTATCAAATGGACATACTCAAACATATATTAACACATCTGTCTCCGGTCAGAGGATGTGTGCCTATATCGTGACAACATACAACATAGGTCTTTGGTTATCTCGATCTCGTTAAGTCAACTCTTTGACCTAACTAATCTGACATCTCTGAATCTCTATTCCCATGGAGAGGACTTGCATCAAGAGGTCGGTCAGATATCAGCCAAATGAGAAAGGACTGCCATCTCTTACTCAGGCTGGAGATCATCCCTTAACAATCATTTGACGGTACTTGATGAGTCCTCAATCTAACTCTTTAGATATTCGTCCAAACACCAGCCTCTTTGATACAATAATTGAATCAACAGATGTACGATCATCAAGATGGGCATGGTACAAAACCCTAATTGAACTAATGGACCTATTATGCAAATTAGTTATTATTCATTTCATATCAGGGAATGATATTTGCAATAACATTAATGGCTCGCCACGGGCTCGCATGTCCAACAACAATGCCATTTGATAAACGTAAAGTCCATCTCTTTAATGGTCATTAATTGAAGTATAGGAGACAAAATTTGAATCGTTAACAACCACAATTCTTGAATATTGTGAAATAATTTTTACTTGGTAAGTCTACCAATATTGAACACAGGGAACATTGTATTTTTAATTGCATGGTTTCAAAATAATCAAAGTAATTAATTAATTTCAATATTGATCTCCCTGTCAAAAAATAAAGTAAAAATAAAATGATGAAAATGCAAGCAAAATAAATTGAGGAGATAACGAAGTGCATGATCTGTGATTGTGTTTATTTTCAATCCTCAATTAAAGTGATCAGTTACACCTCAAAATAAATTCACAGATCTAAAGAGATAATTTAAAGAAAGATTTGTCAAAGCAAATCCAAGTTACATGTTAAATGATCAATACTTATTAATCTATCAGGCTCAAAGACCAATGAAATATTCTCAAGATATTTTAGATTTATTTTCCTGTAATTTATTACACAAATAAATAATCCTTGATCGCATTGATTATTAGGGAAATAAATCCTTAATTCTCTTTCTTGAAGTCCCTGTAAAAGAGAGTGAATTAGTCTGTAAAATATCGCACACAATATGCTAAAAGAGAGTCTGCATAGATCAAGAGGTTCATCAAGTAATAATCATTAATAAATATCCTATAATGTGTTCTCATAATATCTAGAATGGAAGAGCATACGACAAGCTAAAAAATTACATATTATGTGTAAAAAATGGAGTTCATATGGAAAAGATATGATAAAATGAAGTGTCAAGGACTAAATTGTAATAAAAACAATGGTATTCTTCTCAAATATGTCCCTAGAGGACTTATCTACAATATAAGAAACTACGGGGGTTCTGGTGCAATTTTTCCAGGCACCATGTCTTACATATTGATGAATATGTGATTCATCACTCTTAAAGTTGAAAATAGAGCCTTGTTCCCGAGTATTTAGCATCATATTTCCCTTTATCTTGCATAAATAACATTCATGCATATATCCACAATACATGCATTTTAGCATTCATATTTGCATTAAATAAGAAGCCAATTCATTTGTAAAATTACTTGTAAAATATCCTCCAATAATTCACCTAATTATTGGTATTTTATATCCCCTCTAAAATCCAATAACACCATCCTTATACTGTGTTGATTACTAGCTAATAATATAAGGAAGAAGGCCAAAATCCCCATCCTCTAAATTGCCCAATAAAGCCCCAAACTCAGTTGAAGAACCTGGACCTTAGAATGCCAATATCCCTCTCATACAACCTCCGAATTAGGTCTACTCACCTTCAGATTGATACACATCCAGAGTCCTTTAAAATGAGACCAATTTCATTCAATTCGGATCTCGTATGCAAAACTTGGGTTTTTGGGCCCTTTTATATACTATATGTATGTATATTTGTACTCTTGTATTTTTGTATCATATTTGACCTCATCTCCGTTTTTGATCGACATGAAACTTGTAGATCTCATCGAGATCTACAACTTTCATGTTTTGAGTTTTTCCAAATTCGGCCTCCTTCTCTCTCTAACTTCACTTTCTTTCTCAGCCACTTAGAGCTAGCCACGTGGCACCCTCTGATTACGCCACGCAGCCCGCTTCTTTGTGCGCCACGCGCCCGGCCTTCTCCGCCGTCCAATCACTCGCCCCCTCTATTGATCTGGGCCGTTCATCATCGCAACGCATTCCATCCGCCCGATCTACCCATGGATCTCATCTGGACCGCCCGTCAGCACCGCGCCCTTAGCACGACACGTGGAGCACTAAGCGCCCTCTGATCATCGCCAGAAGCCTCAATCCTGGCCCTCCATCTCGTGCGATATCTGGACCTTTCGATCAAAACCCATACCCCATCCTCGCCACACGTTATCGCCTTGACCCACGACCTCCACGTGGCTACATCTACCCCCTTCAATTTCGCTCCGCCGATCTAATCCTCACCCTCCGCTTCCGCCCTTCTCCTGACCGTTGGATCGCTCAATCCAACGGTCGATACTTCATCTCCTACCTCCCGCACACCCCGCGCCCCACGTCGTCCACCGTGCACGAGGGCTGCCCCCTTTATATTTTGCGTGCCACGTCGACCACCATCTTCGTCCCTTGGCACCACCACTACGTACCCCACTCTTCCTTCGTCCACGCCGACCCCCTCGATCACCATGAGCCAAACCCACGATGTCCCACGACCTCCACCAACATCACCCTCCATCACCTGTTACCACCATAACCAACCCATAAATACACCACCTCCGGCCACCTTCAACCCTATCCGCTAGTACAGGAGACTTCCCTGAGCTCCATTCTACTCATTGGTGACAGTAATTGGGCACGACATCGAGTGAAGATGGTCAACGACCTCCGGCGAAATCCGCAGCACACCTCTGCCGTGTCGCAACTCCTCCATGGCACTGCACGAGCTCGGGACACTACCGGCCCTTGAGCAAAGACCTGGAAGCTTCATCTGAGCTTCTGACCCCAGGTAGACATCTCCATCTCCCTCCCGGTCGTCTTCTTCTTTTTCTTGATTTTTCTCCAATTTTATTCGCCGTCCACATGCCACCTCTCGCTCCACTCAGCATCCACCGAGCTTCCCCTTGAAGCTCTGATCTTCGCGACCACCTTCATTCACTCAAATAAAGCACTCCACTTCACGCTGACGCAAGCTCCGCCACCTTAGCGGAGCTCGATCACCGGACCTCTTCACTGCCCTTCAGGCCTCTCCCTGCATTCACGAACATCCCACGAGCACATTCGCATGCCTTGGTTTTCCACTGACCCCTGCAGGTGCGTCAACTTGGATTGGTCGGAACCTCATCGGAGCTCCATTCGAGCTTCTCCGACACTGCTCTCCAACGATGTTCAGCCACTCCTGAGCCCTCTGGTGGATTCCTGATGCTTCCACAACTCTTCCCAGCCACTTGGGAGTCACCGGTGACCTTCACCGACATCCTAAGGGAGAGGTGGAGCCAGGGCTCTATCGCCGGAGCACAACCATCTTCACCGCAGGAGGCGACAGACCTGCTTGAGGAAGAAGAGCAATAGCCGTCTGATCTCCTTGAACGGATGGTCTGAAGCACGCCACGTCGCCCATGTCCTGCAGCCATAGGATCAGGAGGATTCTACGCATCTGATCGAGCAACGTCACCGCTTTCCCCGCGCTCCAGATGCCGTTGGATTACTTCAGATCTAATGGTCGTTGATCGTCCACGCCTTCGTCTCAGAAGCCAACTTCCACCATTGATCTTCATTAGATCTAACGGATCTAGGTGCGCCACGTCTCCAGCAGCCAGTAACCATTGGATCTTCACTTGATCCACGGTCCACATCGAGCCACGTCGTCCGATCCGAGTCTCTTCCCCGACCACCAGGCTCGGATCCCCCGAAGCTACTCCGAGTCGAATCCGAGCCTCTGAAGTCCATCGAGCTTGGGACCCCCACGTGATCTGCATGTGCGGCCTGGGCAATTTGCAGTGAGGCCCTTGGATGTTTTCATATTTGCATTCTAGTCCCTACCAGGAGCCCCCACGTGAGGAGCATGTGTTCTGTGGGAAATTTGCATCCACCCCCTCAATATTATAGGTAATTGCATATACGTCCTTGTCAGCACGTTTTATTTTTACCAATTTTATTTCATGTAATTGCATTTTGGCCCCTATCTTTGCACGCATCTTTAGGCATTCATTTTAAATCATTTTTCAAGTTTGAAAATTGCATTGTGTAGCTTATATTGTCCTCTTTCATATGTGACACTTGGCACATTTTTGTAAAAACAGTGGATTTTATTATTGATTAATTGGTGGAATTTTGTCATATTTTACCCATTTATGCCTTTTAATTTGTAGTAATTTCTCTGTGATCCAAAAATCCCCAAAAATTCACATTAGACCTAGGATAATTAAGTTCACATTGTATAAAAAATTCAACTCATTTGCACGCACCCCGAGGCCTGAATAAATCATTTAGTGATTTCCTTAATTAAATTTTAATAGGTCCATTTCACATAGAAATTTAGGTTTATTAATTTTTCTGGATTCTTCACACTTAGATCTATTTAGGATAATTTTTATTTCTAAAATTATTGTGATTTGGTATTTATTAAGATTAATTTAGTCAAAATCACATTGCATTCATTTTTAATTCACAGTAAATTTATTGTGTCAGAAAAATCTAAAAAATTAGAGTAGCTTAATTTCATTGCATTTCACCATCTAGCCAAGTTTCACAATTTTTGGAATCAATTTGACCATATTTCTGAATTAACTTGGAAACTGGCCCGATTTTGCATGTGTCTTTTCCTTCTTACATAAAATAATTGAAAAAGACCAAAAAGATTATCCCCTAAAAACCAGACCTTGGAACTTGCTTAAAATCTATCTCAGGAGACAGTTGCCTCCCTGAGTTCGACCTTGGGCTTGCTCAAGTAAAAAAAATGCCGCTCGAAATTAACCGATCTTAAATTGAAAGTGGTTTTTGATTAGCTCTTATTATCCGACTGTAATGAACAACACAACGATTAATTTGACCATTAATTTGATTAAATTAATAAGGGTAGTAAGACGTTGTTCACATATGCCTCAGTTGGTGGGGAATTTTTTTGTAATTCTCAGGAATGGCAAGGGATGGAGCGCAAATTGTCCAGCTAGCACGTGCAATGCACATGCTTCGCCAGGCTTGGGAATGGGGTGGTAGGCTCAGAAACCGAGATTCCATGTGGTAGCGGTAGAGAGACTCAGGTAGAGCCTTGGGTCCATGACTGAGGTGCAGGCCATGAGGCACCAGGTATCGAGGGGGCGCTGCTTTGGTTATCTCGAGCCTTGAGGTGTCGATTCGGGCTCAGGTGGTCCACGTGGCGATCATGAGACCATTCAGTTGTGATAAGACAATGGATGGTGGAAGAGCTTCCTCGGTTGGCGAGGGCGGGCGGAGTGGAGTCCAAGGCGGGGGCAGTGGGCACGACTAAGGGGCAAGGCGGAGCTCAGCCTGCTTGAGGTGGATTAATGACATGGTGGGGCTGCGCCTAGACCGACATACAACCGAGGGTTGTGGCTAGGCGCGGTGGTTGGAGTCATTGATGGAGAGGGCAACAACAGAGTTGAGACGACGGTGATAGTCGACGAAGAGGAAAATGAAGAGGAATATGAAGAAGCAGATGCATGGACGATGGATAGGTCTAATGCTTCTTCTTCAATGATGGCCTCATCCATGGGAGAAGTCATGGAGAATCTTGGCAGCTACGGAGGAGCTGCTACACGATGGAGGAGCTCTCCCCAAATCGCACCACGATGTTGATGCTCAAAGATGGCTACTATTGTCAACAGTAGGGTTCCTGAGCTCTCCCCTCGAAGGCGGATGCCAATGAGGGGAGGGTGAAGACGTGGTTTTATAGGAGGTGGCAGAGTGTAACGATGAAGTGAGGTTGAGGGACGATGGGTTGTAATGGCCGCGGTGGATGTGAACCGTGTAGGCGAAACGATTGGAGAGGAGAGGGCGCAGGTCACACACAGTGCAGAGCACATGCCTACGATATAGAAAGGGAGGTAGGGTGGGGTCACATGCAGAGCACATGACCTGGGGAGGAGAAATGGAAAGAGGGTGGGAGCGAAGGGAAGAGAGAGGGAAAGAGAGAGAGAGAGAGAGAGAGAGGAAAAAGAGAAAGAGAATAAAGAGGGAAGGAAAAAGTAAAATAAATAAAAATTGAGATAAAAATAAAAATAATAAAATAAAATTAATGATCAAATAAATAATATAAAAAATTTAAAAAATAGAAAAGAAACAATAAATGAAATCAAATGGAAAAATGTCCAACTTTGCTCATCTCGACGAGATCTGCAACTTTCATGAAGGACCTAAAATAAAAAAGGTCAACTGTAAAAAATATATTTTCGGAGGTACTCTTTAGATAATCAAATATCACATTTTTACGTTTTTTAATATTTTTTTGTTATTTTTATTTTAAATAGTGAATTAATTTATATACAAAATATACATAATTAATCTAATTTTATGGATTTTTATAGGTTAGAAACTTTAAAATAAAAACAACAAAGATAAAATACGTACAAAAATATACAATATCATATTTTTATACATTCTTCTGATTTCTTGATTTTTGTGGATTTTAATTCTTCAGCTAAGTTAGTTAATTATTAAAGAATAATTTAGAGAAAGAATTAGGACAGAATAAGTAATTTTTGTACATAAAATACGAGGCACAATCAAGGTAAAAACACAGGTTAATTAATTAAAGAATTTAACCCTAATTTTAGCACACTTAGTGAATGTTAATAAACTGATTTTAAGGAATTTAATTAGTGAATCATTAAAGGGGATTTTGCTAAGATGTACATATTAATTAGATTAATCATGGATTCATCACATGTTTATATGTATTCTTATTTGGATTTACAAATTTTTATATTGATTTATTCTAACATTGATTTGCTTTCAGGTGTGGATGCTTGAGTATTGATGCAAGGAACTGGTTGTGAGTCATGATTTGTAGTCAAGAATAAGGAAGTGGAGTGGAACCATAAAGGGACTCTCATGAAGATTAGTATCGCTGAGCAACGACAAGGTTTTAAGCCTTATTTTTGCTATGATTGAAAAAATATATGGTTGCCAATTATCAAAGACAAATAACATCCTTCTGGAATTTATGTTTATAAACATTTTCATGGATATGTCATGCAACAGTTCATTTTACATATATAACAGAATAGTTTAAAAGATTATTTTTTATGATAGATCTTGCCGTTATTCATCCATCAAAGAATGAAAATACGAAGATTGGCCATAATGAGTATGTGTTCTGTTGAAAAAGTCTTTGGTTGGTCTGCTAATCTAACATGCTAGAAAAGTTGTCGATGTGTTGACTGAACACATAACCCAGTTCAAACAACAATCAAACCCGCATATAATGATAAGATCAGTAAAGGTTATGAGAGTTAGAAATTTATTTTAACTCTACAAAATGTGTGTATATGGCATGTGTGCAGAGTGTTGAACCACTGAGAGCAGAGGGGAATAGAGAAAGAAAGAATGGTCTACTTGGGTATTTTTGTCTTCTGTTTTTTCAAAATTTTTACGGGTTTTAATTTGTTTTATATTTTTGGGATTTTTAATTGTTACAAGTGTTTTTGATTGATTTTAAATTTGATAATATAACATATATATTTATATATAGATAAATGTAAATAATAAATATAGGTAATATATAATAGAAGAAGCTTGATTTTTCGAAAGTTTAAAATATCAAATAAAGTCAACATATCCAAAAATAAAACATTTTTGTGATTTTATACTTTTATCTATTTTTGGTGATTTTTGGGTTTTTTTTGAGATTTTTTATTGATTTTTAAATAAAGAGATACACAAAATAATGCAAGACAAAAATTCAGAAGATTGAATTGCTCCTAATAAATATCTAGCAGATCATATAGGGACCAACTTTAATTTTAATCACTAGCATGGTCCTATTTATAAATAATACAAATACTCAAAGCATTTAATAACAAGTAAAACATCTACATGACTATTAATGCAAATTATCCCATTAAATATAAATTTTCATTGAACTTGCAGGGACTATTTTGCAAATAACTAAAAATATCCACGCATTTCATAACATATCTGAGAAGTTCATGGTAAAGCATGCAATTTACCCTCTTAAATGCCTCATGTGGGAGCTGATGAATATGTGATTCATCACTCCAATTAGCTAAAAATAGAGCTTCACCTCGAAAAATTGTATGCATTCATACGTTAATATCATAAAATTATCCTCCATACACATGTAAATATTTTGCATAAATTAGCATTCATTTTGACATTTATATTCATCTAAATATTTTCATCTAACTTCATCTATTTTTAATTAGAAACCAACTTCATTGTGTACATATCACTAATCTTAATCCATAAAAAATCCTAAAAATACTAACTTGTACATATTTGAAATAAATCTAAACCTAATTTCAAGATAAAAAGCTGCAAACATTGATATCTCTCACATAAAGTGCCTAAATGTACTCTACTCACTTTTAAATTAGGGTAAATTACAATTTGGGTCTCCATCTATGGGTCCGATCCCAGAATGGGTCTTGAACTTTAAATTGTAACGATTTGGGTCCCAAGACCATTTGGGAAGTGGAAATTTTGGGGTTCATGACGAATATGCCCTTGTTGGAAGAGAATGGGGGTTGGGTTCCAACTTTTAAACAAGGGCATACTCGTCATTAGCCTCAAAAAGTTCCTTACATTAATGGCCTTGGGACCCGAATCGTTACAATTTAAAGATCGGGGCCCATTCTGGGATTGGACCCATAAAAAAAATTAAAATTCATCTAAAATTCACAAAAAAATTACATACTGTTTGTTTTGGCTTGCTTGATTTTCTAGCCAATTTTGGCTATTTTTCATTACTTAAAACACCTAAAAATTGAAAAACACTTAAAATCTCATAAAAATTCTAATAAATAAACTAAAAACCCAAAAATAATAATTTAGGTGCTCAAATTTTTCTTGTTTTATTCTCTATACAGGAAAAATACCTCCAGGCTTATTGGGGACCCTTAGATATTTTATCTGAGTCCCTTAAGCTCGGCTGGACAGTACCTACTGTTTTTGACTTTGTTTTATTTTTAGAAAATTAAATAAACATCAGAAAAATACCAAAAATTTACTAAAAACAGTAAAAATTATAAAACACACAAAAATATTTTTATTTGAATTTTTGGTTGATTTTAGTGTATTATATAAATTATTGAAGTGCCTTGTTTCCTTTTTTTATTATTTTCTTAATATATTAAAAATCCAAAAAAATATAAAATTAATTAAAAACCACCAAAAATACCTTTTTATTTCTTTTTCCTTTCTTTTTGACTACTTCGTAGGCCGCAAGGCCAATTCGTGCTCCTTGTGTTTGACCCTGGTCGCTATACCAGGTTAAACTAATAGCAAGACCGCTATCTTGTTTCGATTTGATTTTATCTTTATTGGTGGTCTATTTTTCTTGATTGACACATTCTAGTCTGATTGCTTGGGTCGCAACGACCATCTAGATACCTTTACCTGAGTAGTCGGATTTTCGTGTCATCAGAATGCCCCCCCTATACTTAACTTTGCTAGTCCCTTAGCAAACACTTATTTGAAAAAGAAGTGGAAAAGAAATAAAGAAAAAGAAAAAGAGAATGTACATGGATCAAGGCTGATTATTAAACTTTCCTTCATTAAATTAAGGTATGGAGCTCGATCAGATCTTTGGATTATTAATGTGCCGGAACCTTATTTGGACTTAAGCCTAAAACTCAACAGCCTCTAAGTTCCACTAATCTATAACCAAGACTCCTCAATGCTCCAGATCAGAACAAGTCATCAATCACAAACCCTGAAGACCATGAATCTTTTCTTGTCCTGTGAATGTGAGGTCTAAGCTCTCCACCTCAGAAATGGCAACTTGACAACCCTCCCCAACAAGGTAACTCTATGACCTCAATCCGGCCACTCTTTCCTCGAGGAGCGGGGTATTCCCTTCTAAGTTCAAGTTCAACCGGCTCAAGAAGAAGAGGAAGAAGAGAATGGGCCAAGGCCAGTGTAGCCATGTACCCTTGGGAGCTTGACCAGTGTAGCCAAGTCTCCCTGCTGCAAGCTACATTAGGTGGATCATGAAACTCAAGCTTTGCTTATTGCACTCGATATACATACTCCGGTGGGATTATCATTTTCTCTCAGACCCACCACTTTTTTTGGAGTTATTTTCTTTTTGCATTTTTTTTCAAGTGCATCTATACAACATATACATGTGCAGCATATATACAAGGAGTTTTTCCTCTTGAGCCAGTAGACTATCCCTCTTTTGAAGCTTTATTGCAACCCACAACTCCCGTCGTTAGACCTCATGGCAACCAGACCAAGTTGAGACGCACTTCCTTCACTAAAAGAAGAAGAGAGGTTCCGCCTAGAAGTACTACCCTCATATGCTACCCCAAGTCAAGGAAGACTGTCTCCTCACCACCTCATCCGTAGAGAGCTCGGTGCATAGTGCTGGTGTCCAAGTAAAGCCATTGTCTATATGAGTCATGTGTTGTTGTTAAGTGCTCTACTTAGGCTCATTGAGATGACATGTGATCATAGCCTAGTGGACTCAAAGAATTAAGTCACCATGGACTTGAAAAACCTTAAACCTAAGCCCTATAAGGTTCCTCTTAGAAATTAGGTGGATTAAGATCTTAATCAAGCTCCATTCCTCAATTTGATTCCAGGCTAGTATAAATATCAACTATCATCCAGAAAAACTATATACATATGTACAAAAGATGCTTATTTACACAAAGTTTACAAACATGCAAAATTTTTGAAAAATGTTTTGAAATCATGAATGGTTGATGCATGAAGTGCAAGTTTTGCAAAAAGTATTTACACACATTAACACAAGATTTTTTGCAAACTTTTGATTTTCAAAACATTTTGGAAAAAATTTTGTACTATATACATAATTTTGATAAGAAAATATTTACACAAGCTTTACACAAAAGATTTTTGAAATCATTTTTACAAAAATAATTTGTACACTAGCTATTTATGTGCAAATAAAAGAATGTTATGTACATGAAAAATTTTTAATTTTTGTGATTTTTAGGGATTTTATCCATTTTATTTATTAACACGCTCATACAAAGTATGAGTTATGGCTAAAGTATATATAAAATATATACACACCCCCCTATACTTAGCTCGAACGATGTCCTCAGAGTCAAGAACGATGAAGAAGACATAACTCGTGCTAGGTATAGGGAAGTGAAAAGGAAGGCTATATACAGAGACGAATAGATAAAATAGAAAAGTCAAGAGGGTCTCGGGTTCTCCCCCTATACTTAGGATCAAGTAATCCTAAGTATAGCAGGTTGTATACTAAGGGAAAACCGAGTGGAGAATATACAGGGTCTACCCCCCCTATACTTAGGGTGAAATGTCCCTAAGTATAGGCAGCAAAAACAGGGGTAGAAAGAAACAAAAGAAATACCCAAAGGTCTCACATCCCCCCTATACTTAGGGTAAAGTGCTCCCTAAGTATAGCATAGTAAAAAGATGAAGAAAGGGATGTGGGACTAAAGAATGTAGCGATATAGACATCTGGATCTATACAAGGCGGAAGATCAGTGGAACTCAGGTGTGAGATGCATTAGATGTGAGCCAAAGACCACATCTCACGCAAAATGAATAGGGGCAAGATCAACGACCCGCGGCTCATGATCTAGAAATGGCTTGAGCCGCTGGCCGTTCACTCGAAAGGTACTCTCAGAAGACAACTCGGATATATCAATGCTACCGTTGTCGTGTACCTTTCTGACCAAGTAGGGTCCCTTCCACTTGCTCTGTAGCTTCCCTGGAAATAAATGAAGCCTTGCATCAAACAACCATACTCTCTGTCCAGGATCAAAATGCTTGTGTCTGATATGGGAATCATGCCACTCCTTCACTCTCTCCTTATACTGTAGGCTGTTTGAGAAGGCGGTATCTCTCAACTCCTCCAGGGCTGCTAACTCTGCCCTCCTCTGGTCTCCTACACCATCTGGATCCATGAGTATATCAGTAACTGCCCATAGTGACCTGTGCCTCAGCTCAACAGGTAAATGGCACGGCTTGCCATATACGAGGCGAAAGGGAGATGTGCCCAATGGTGTCTTGAAAGACGTCCTATATGCCCACAAGACCGAGTCCAAAAGCTGTGACCAATCCTTTCAGTCAGGGCGGACGACCATTTGCAATATAGTCTTGATCTCCCTATTCGACACCTCGGCTAGACCATTCGTCTGTGGATGGTAAGGTGTAGCAACACGATGGTCTATGCCGAACTCTCTAGCAAGGGCCTTCACCAAGTCGTTGATGAAATGAGACCCCCCATCTGAAATCAAAACTCGAGGGACCCCGAACCGCGTGATGATATGCTTCCTCAAAAATCGGCAAACTGTCCTCGCATCAGCGGCTCGGGCGGGGATAGCCTCAACCCAACGACTAACATAATCAACGGCCAATAGAATGTACACAAATCCCTGACTCTTAGGGAATGGACCCATGAAATCGATGCCCCATGCGTCAAAAACCTCACAGAAGTGAATGGGCTGCATCGGCATCATATCACGCTGTCCACAAGTGCCCATCCTTTGACAGTCAGTACACCTCTTCATGAACTCATCAGAGTCCTTGAAGAGGGTAGGACACCACAAGCCGGATTGGAGCACTTTCTGTGCCGTTCTCCTCCAAGAATGATGTCCTCCTGCCTCAAGCTTGTGGCAGTAAGTGAGGACGCTATGGTGCTCCTCCTGAGGAATACACCGACGCCAGACACTATCCCCTCCTTTGTGGTAAAGGATGGGATCCTCCCAGTGGTAGGACTTGGCCTTCGCAAGGAAGGTCTCAAGCCTCTGCCTGGGCCAATCTTGTGGGACTTTCCCAGCAACGAGAAAGTTCACAATATCGGCATACCACAGGAGTGAGGCGATAGCAAGGATCGCCTCATCTGGGAAGGTCTCACAAATGGGATCAATCTGCTCAGACTCCTCAGGCTGCTCTATACGGGAGAGGTGATCCGCCACCACATTCTTGACTCCAGGCTTATCCTTGATCTCAATGTCGAACTCCTGGAGTAGAAGGATCCATCTAGTAAGTCTTGCCTTGGCATCCTTCTTTGCCATGAGGTATCGGATGGCGGTGTGATCGGTGTACAAGGTCACTCTAGATCCAATGATATAAGATAGAAACTTATCTAGGGCGAACACTACGGCTAGCATCTCCTTCTCTGTGACCGTGTAATTTCGCTGGGCGAAATCCAATGTGCGGCTAGCGTAGTGGATAGCAAAGGGGACTCCATCCCTCCTCTGTCCCAGCACGGCCCCTACGGCAAAATAGGAGGCATCCGTCATGATCTCGAATGGGAGAGACCAATCAGGCGGCTGGAGAACAGGAGCCTCAATCACACACTGCTGGAGAGTCGCAAAGGATAAAAGACACTTGTCATCGACAAGGAACTCGGTGTCTTTTGTCAAGAGGTCAGTCAACGGCCGGGCAATCTTGCTGAAATCATGAATAAATCTCCGATAGAAACCAACGTGCCCCAGGAATGACCGTAGCTGCCTCAAATTGGACGGCGGTGCGAGTTTTCTAATGACATCAACCTTGGTCGGATCAACCTCCATGACCCTGTTGGAGATGATATGGCCAAGCACCGCCCCTTGAGTCACCATGAAGTGATTCTTCTCCCAAGAAAGCACCAAATGGACCTCTATACATCGCTGGAGTACTCGGTCTAGGCAGTCAAGATAGGAGTCGAATCCGTCGCCGTAGACCGAGAAATCGTCCATGAAGACCTCCAAACACTCCCCTACCATGTCGAAAAGATCGACAGCATGCATCTCTGAAAGGTCGCAGGGGCATTACATAGCCCAAATGGCATGCGTCGGAAGGCATATGTACCGAAGGGACAGGTAAAGGTGGTCTTCTCCTGATCCTCAGGAGCGATGGCCACCTGGTTGTAGCCTGAGTACCCATCCAGGAAACAGTAATGGCTCTTCCCTGCCAGTCTCTCAATGATCTGGTCAATAAAAGGCAGAGGGAAATGGTCCTTCTTGGTGGCCTGGTTGAGTCTCCTGTAGTCAACACAGACCCGCCAAGAGGTGGGTACTCGTGTAGAAATCTCCTCTCATGACTCACTGATCACAGTCGTGATGCCCGTCTTCTTGGGCACCACATGCAAGGGGCTGACCCACTTGGAGTCGGAAATGGGATAAATAAAATCTGCGCTCCACCATTTTGAAATCTCCTTCATAACGACCTCTCTCAGGTTGGGATTCAGTTGCCGCTGGAACTCACGCGACGGCTTCGCCCCTTCCTCGAGATAAATATGGTGGGAGCACAACGATGGACTAATCCCATGGAGATCTGCTATGCTCCATCCAATTGCCTTGCAGTTCTTTTCAAGAACCCCCATCAAACGGGATTCTTGCTCTCCAGTCAGATCGGCGGAGATGATGACTGGGTACATCTCAGGCTCGCCCGCAAGGAATCGATACTTCAGCGAAGTAGGGAGCGGCTTCAGCTCTGGACAGCTGGGTGCTGGCAAATCTGGCTTCGGAAGAAGGTGAGTGTATGCTGCCAAGTCTGCCTGGGAGAATGAAAACGAACTCTCGCAAACTGGATCTGGAGAAGGATGCTCAACTGAACTGTCTCTAATCTGCTCTGCATCTACCTCCTCCTCAGCTGTAGGCTCTGTGGGACTCAGGTCTGGCATCTGATCCTCGCAATCTACCCAATCAGACTCTGAATCTGAGGGATCTGCATCAAACAAGGTGGCATCAGTACCACCATCACACAAGGTGGCCTCAATACCACCATCACTAGAAATCGTGTCGCGATCGAGAACCGGCTCTGCTGCCACTGAAGTATCCTGGACCAGGGCTGTGCTCTCCAAGCTCTCCTCTACTATCAACTCGGCATCAGCGGTGTCTGGAAATGAGAGGATGTCCTGTGCTGCAGGGTCTGCCCATGCTGCCTCATCATCTGTGATCACAAAATCACAGTCCTGGTGGATGTCTAACCCGGCATCTGTCAGCTGCTCTGTGTCTGTGCTGGTCTCCGAGCATGCTCTATGTCTTGCTCTGTAGTCCTCGACCGTCTCTATTTGTACACTTTCGCCCTCGACGCGAAAGTATACCTTCCCGCTATCATGGTCAGTCACCGCCTTGGCTGTGGCCAAGAACGGACGACTGAGAATGATGGGGGTATCGGCCACTGAATCAGGGATCTCCATGTCCAACACTACGAAGTCCACGGGGAATTGCAGGCCCTGAATAGTGACGATAACATCTCGCAACAACCCCTTTGGCCTCTTGACAGATCGATCAGCAAACTGAAGGACTGTCCTGCTCTGTCTAAGAGTGCCCAACTCGAAGCGGTCGAGAAGGGTGATAACACAGAATCCCGAGCAACTAAGGCAATCAGGTAACTGAGACGGTCGTTGCGACCTCAATCACTCGGATGTGTATCAAGAAAAATATCAGACCACTAACTAAATCAAGAATCAAGCAAGCACAAATAAGCGGTCCTACTATGTGTTTAACCTGGTATAGCACCCAGGGTCGAACTCAAGGAGCACGGATTGGCCGAAGGCCTACGAAGTAGTAAAAATGAATAAAATAAAAGAGGAAAATGTTTTTAGTGGTTTTTAATTAATTTTATATTTTTTTTGGATTTTTAATAAGTGAAGAAAATAAAAGAAACACAAATAAGCTCACTTCAACAATTTATTTAATGCAACAAAAATCAACCAAAAATTAAAACAAAAATATTTTTAGTGTTTTATAATTTTTTATGTTTTTGGTGAATTTTTGGGATTTTTTTGTTATTTATTTTAATTTCTAAAAATCAAACAGTAACAAAAATGCAAGGTACTGTCCAGCCAGGACCAAAAGCCCTAGATAAAATATCTAAGGGCCTCAAAAGGGCCTGGAGGTATTTTTTCTGTAAACTAGGCAAAAAAAGGAAAATTTGAGTACCAAAATTATTGTTTTTGGGTTTTTAAATTATTTAATAGAATTTTTATGAGTTTTTAGGTCTTTTAAGTTTTTAAGGTTTTGAAGTAGTGAAAAATAGCCAAAATTGGCTCGAAAATAAAACAAACTAAACTAAACAGTACCTAATTTTTATAGAATTTTTAGAGGGGTTTTTATATTTTTTTGGGGTTTTTAAAACTAGACAGTAGCTAAAATGATAGTTTTTGAATTTTTAAAAATAACAAACGAAATCAAAAATGTCCTCAAAAATTCACAAAAATCCTACACCATGGCAGGAGCCATGTGTCAAATTTTCGTCGAATTTGGAGGTGATTTGATATTTTATTCAAAAATCACAAGAGGGTAATGTGCACAAGGACTGAAATGCAAATACCCAAAGTTCTGGGGGTCCAGGTGCAATTAACCCAGCCAATCACGCGCCAAGCGCGTGCCTGGGGCACTCAGGGACCTATTTGTAAAGAAAACAAGTCCCGAGGACCTATTGGTAACTCGTACCAAAAGTCCAGGGGGCTATGTTGCAAATTACCCACAAATAAACGCACATGCGAAATTAAACCATTCACAGGGGCATAAATGCAATTACTCAAAAAGTTTCATTCATTCATAAACATCCAGAACTACAGGGGCATCAATGCAAATATACCAACAAAACACGTGACAAAGCACGTGGCTCACACAGGCAGGGGCATAAATGCAAATATCTAAAGTACGAGGTCCAACATGCAAAATACCCTAAAACTAAACAACTGACTAAAATATTTACAGGACTAAAACGAAATAAAAGATAAGGAAGGGCCTAAGGGTAAATTACCCTTTATTAAGTCGCCCGATGGATGCGCGCCACGTGGGTAGATGGACGGCTGGAAATGGGCGGCGCTCCAACGCTGAGGTCCTCGCAGCGATCGGACGGTCGAGGGTTTGCCACGTGGGGGATCGAACGGGTGCGGCTCTCGGTGGCTAAACCTCGTGCAACGGACGGTCCAGATCGCCTCTCCAAGATCTGACGGTGGCTGGATCTCCTCAAGTGGACGGTCAGGATAAGAACTGGAGGTTGAGGACGATCGGACGGTCGGGGAAGATGCTGGAAGAACAGTTGGCCGGCGAGTTTCGCCGGCCTCGTGCATGCGCTGGTATCCTCCCTTGCTGCCTCTGGAGATCGGAGAAGCTCCGCGATGATGCTCCGCAGCTGATGGTAGGCTCCGATGACCCAGCCGAGCCCTGGAGGGCTCCGGCGAGGTCGGCGAAGGTGAAGCTCCTGGCCCGGATGACTCAAGCCCTCAGATGGGCTCGCAATGACCTGCAAAGTAAACCAGGAGACTCGCGGGTCGAGGGCAAAGTGCCTCGACCCCGTTAGGCGTCGTGGAGGTGACCGGTGGGGCGATATGGGCGAGCTCCGGCGAGGGGATGGACGGAGGAGCTCGAACCCCAGCTCCTATGCGAGCTGGGTTGGATGGGGATATGGAGAAGGTGCGCGGGAGGAAGGCGGAGGTGACGATGGATTCCGATGATCGAATGGAGGTGTAAGGTGGTCGGAATCGACGAAACACGGCGACGGCGAGATTTGGGGATAACCTAAAATCGAATGAAAAGGCGGAGCTAAGGGACTACCTGGGTGGTCGAGGAGACTGTGCTGGAGCTGGGGAAGCTCCCGGTCGTGGCCTCAAGGGTCGTCTCGGCCCGAGGCTCGAGCTCGCTTCAGGTGGCGGAGCTACGGCGGGGGTATCGCCGGATCAGTGGATTCACCGGCCTTCCTCGCTGCAACAGGGTGGGGCGGCGAGCTGTCACCTCGCTCTCTCTCTGGAGCTCACTGGAAAGCTACGCGAATGGCCAAAGATGGAAGAATTAGGTCGCCGGAGACGACTATATATATGGCGGGAGATCCGAGAAGAGGGGGTCCGGCCAAGCTCAGGAGCGCGCGGATCCCGAGGGAGCGGCTCCGGCGAGGATGCCGGATGCAAGGGGAACGATTCGGACCCGGGGCTTGGTGGATTGGTGATCGGGTCGAGCGGGCATAAATCCGAGAAGTGGGGTCCGACGCTCGAACCCGCGAGAAGTGCTCCTGGGGGGGTCAGTTGATCGGGTGGTCAACATCCCCAGGACCCAATGGGGTCAGGCCACGTGGCAGGATTTTAAAGTTCAAAATTAAGGTAGTTATGGCCCGATTTTGTAAAAACTCAAAACACAAACTATTTTTATTTTATTTTTTCTATTTTTTGTGATTTTTAATTAATTTTTGGAAATAAGAAAAAGGTACTTACAATATATAGCTATATATAGGTATATATACAATATGTAGGCTTTTGATTTTTGATTTTTAATTATTATTTTTGTATAATTTTATTCCTATTTTATATTTTATTTATTTATAGAATAAAATAAGGAATAAGAGGGTGTTTTATTTTATTTTTATTATTTATATACATAGGTAAAATAAATAGTTATGTATATCTATATACATGGTAAATGTACAAAGTATTTTTGTATTTTTAATTTTGTTATTTTTATTTGATTTTTGTTTTGATTCTTTTTATTTTATTTATTTACAATATATAGTATAGATTATTTACAGCAAGTTTGGAAAATAACCTTATTTATTTACAAGGGCAAATAAAAACATAGATGTGATATATGTACATGATGAAGGGGTCTTTTTAATCTTTTTGATTTTTAACTTTTTATTTTGTTTTTATCTTTTATAAATATATACAAGTATTTACAAGCATATTTTTGGGTGAGGAAAACATTTTTATTTTATTTACATAAATGTATACACATGAGCCCCTATCTCCCTCTACTTGGCTTTTATGCGGTCAGGCCCATGCTGAGCCCTCCCTTGGGCTAGGTTGCTCAATATTTATTCTAAATATTTCCCTCTTTTTCTTTTTAATCTTTATTCTTTTATTTTTGCACAAAAACATGCTAATTATAGATTTTTACACAATGCATGCTTTTGCTAATTATTCCTATTTACACATATCTACATGCATTTGCAAAGGTTTTGTAGCTAAAATATAAGAATAAAGAGTGATGAATGGGTATTCATCACCCCCCTATACTTAACTTTGCTAGTCCCTTAGCAAACACTTATTTGAAAAAGAAGTGAAAAAGAAAGAAAGAAAAAGAAAAAGAGGATGTACATGGATCAAGGTTGATTATTAAACTTGCCTTCATCAATTTGGGGTATGGAGCTCGATCAGATCTTTGGATTAGTAATGTGTCGGAACCTTATTTAGACTTAAGCTTAAAACCTAACAGCCTCTAAGTTCCACCAATCTATAACCAAGACTCCTCAATGCTCCAGATCAGAACAAGTCATCAATCACAAACCTTGAAGACCATGAATCTTTTCTTCTCCTGTGAATGTGAAGTCTAAGCTCTCCACCTCAGAAATGGCAACTTGACAACCCTCCCCAACAAGGTAACTCTATGACCTCAATCTGGCCACTCTTTCCTCGAGGAGCGGGGTATTCCCTTCTAAGTTCAAGTACAATCGGCTCAAGAAGAGGGGGAAGAAGAGAATGGGTCAAGGCCAGTGTAGCCAAGTACCCTTGGGAGCTTGACCAGTGTAGCCAAGTCTCCCTGCTGCAAGCTACAACAGGAAGATCATGAAACCAAGCTTTGCTTATTGCACTCTATATACATACTCCGGCGGGATTATCATTTTCTATCAGACCCACCACTTTTTTGGAGTTCTTTTCTTTTTGCACTTTTTTTTCAAGTGCATCTGTACAACATATACATGTGCAGCATATATACAAGGAGTTTTTCCTCTTGAGCCAATAGACTATCCCTCTTTTGAAGCTTTATTGCAACCCACAACTCCCGTCGTTAGACCTCATGGCAACCAGACCAAGTTGAGACGCACTTCCTTCACTATAAGAAGAAGAGAGGTTCCGCCTAGAAGTACTACCCTCATATGCTACCCCAAGTCAAGGAAGACTGCCTCCTCACCACCTCATCCGTGAAGAGCTCGGTGCATAGTGCGGTTGTCCAAGTAAAGCCATAATCTATATGAGTCATGTGTTGTTGTTAAGTGCTCTACTTAGGCTCATTGAGATGACATGTGATCATAGCCTAGTGAACTCAAAGAATTAAGTCACCATGGACCTGAAAAGCCTTAAACCTAAGTCCTATAAGGTTCCTCTTAGAAATTAGGTGGATTAAGATCTTAATCAAGCTCCATTTCTCAATTTGATTCCAGGCTAGTTTAAATGTCAACTATCATCCAGAAAAACTATATACATATGTACAAAAAGATGCTTATTTACACAAAGTTTACAATCATGCAAAATTTTTGAAAAATGTTTTGAAATCATGAATGGATGATGCATGAAGTGCAAGTTTTGCAAAAAGATATTTACACACATTTACACAAGATTTTTGCAAACTTTTTGATTTTCAAAACATTTTGGAAAAATTTTGTACTATATACATAATTTTGATACGAAAATATTTACACAAGCTTTACACAAAAGATTTTGAAATCATTTTTACAAAAATAATTTGTACACTAGCTATGTATGTGCAAATAAAAGAAGATTATGTACATGAAAAATTTTTAATTTTTGTGGTTTTTAGCCATTTTATTTATTAACACACTCACACAAAGTACGAGTTATGGCTAAAGTATATATGAAATATATACACACCCCCCTATACTTAGCTCGAACGATGTCCTCAGAGTCAAGAGCGATGAAGAAGACATAACTCGTGCTAGGTATAGGAAAGTGAAAAGAAAGGCTATACAAAGGAAGAATGAAAAGTCAAGAGGGACTCAGGTCTCCTCCCTATACTTAGGATCAAGTAATCCTAAGTATAGCAGGCTGTATACTAAGGGAAATCCTGAGTGCAGAATGTACAGGGTCTACCCCCCCTATACTTAGGGTGTAATATCCCTAAGTATAGGCAGCAAAAACAGGGGTAGACAGAAACAAAAGAAATACCCGAAAAGTCTCACATCCCCCCTATACTTAGGGCAAAGTGCACCCTCAGTATAGCGTAATCACAAGATGGAGAAAGGGATGTAGGACTAAAGAATGTGGTGATATAGACATCTGGATCTATACAAGTCGGAAGATCAGTGAAACTCCGGCGTGAGATGCATTAGATGTGAGTCAAAGACCACATCTTACGCAAAATGAATAGGGGCAAGATCAACGACCCGCGGCTCATGATCTAGAAATGGCTTGAGTCGCTGGCCGTTCACTCGAAAGGTACTCTCAGAAGACAACTCAGATATGTCGATGCTACTGTTGTCGTGTACCTTTCGAACCAAATAAGGTCCCTTCCATTTGCTCTGTAGCTTCCCTGGAAATAGGCGTAGCCTCGCATCAAACAACCATACTCTCTGTCCAATCTCAAAATGCTTGTGGCTGATATGAGAATCATGCCACTCCTTGACTTTCTCCTTATAATGTAGGCTGCTTGAGAAAGCTGCATCTCTAAGCTCCTCCAGGGCAGCTAGCTCTGCCCTTCTCTGGTCTCCCATACCATCTGGATCCATCAAAATATCTGTAACTGCCCAAAGTGACTTGTGCCTCAGCTCAACAGGTAAATGGCATGGCTTGCCATACACGAGGCGAAAGGGAGATGTGCCCAATGGTGTCTTGAAAGACGTCCTATATGCCCACAAGACCGAGTCCAAAAGCTGTGACCAATCCTTTCGGTCAGGGCGGACGACTTTCTGCAGAATAGTCTTTATCTCCCTCTTCGACACTTCGGCTAGACCATTCGTCTGTGGATGGTAAGGTGTAGCGACACGATGGTCTATGCCGAACTCGCTAGCAAGTGCCTTCACCTGGTCGTTGATGAAGTGAGATCTCCCATCAGAAATCAGAACTCGTGGAACCCCGAACCACGTGATGATGTGCTTCCTCAAAAATCAGCAAACTGTCCTCGCATCAGCGGCTCAGGCGGGGATAGCCTCTACCCAACGACTCACATAATCAACGGCCAACAGAATGTACTCAAATCCCTGACTCTTAGGGAATGGACCCATGAAATCGATGCCCCATGCGTCAAAAACCTCACAGAAGTGAATGGGCTGCATCGGCATCATATCACGCTGTCCACAAGTGCCCATCCTCTGACAGTCAGTACACCTCTTCACGAACTCATCTGAGTCCTTGAAGAGTGTAGGCCACCACAAGCCGGATTGGAGCACCTTCTGTGCCGTTCTCCTCCCAGAATGATGTCCTCCTGCCTCAAGCTTGTGGCAGTAAGTGAGGACGCTATGGTGTTCCTCCTGAGGAATACACCGACGCCAGACGCTATCCCCTCCTTCGTGGTAAAGGATGGGATCCTCCCAATGGTAGGACTTGGTCTTCACAAGGAAGGTCTCAAGCCTCTGCCTGGGCCAATCTTGTGGGACTTTCCCAGCAACGAGAAAGTTCACAATATCGACGTACCATGGAAGTGAGGCGACAGCAAGGATCGCCTCATCTGGGAAGGTATCTCTAATAGGGTCAATCTGCTCAGAATCCTCAGGCTGCTCTAGTCGGGAGAGATGATCCGCCACCACATTCTTGACTCCAGGCTTATCCTTGATCTCAATGTCGAACTCCTGGAGTAGAAGGATCCATCTAGTCAGTCTGGCCTTGGCATCCTTCTTTGCCATGAGGTACCTGATGGCGGTGTGATCTGTAAACAAAGTCACTCTAGATCCAATGATATACGATCCGAACTTATCTAGGGCGAACACTACGGCTAGCATCTCCTTCTCTGTAACCGTATAATTCCGCTGGGCAGAATCCAATGTGCGGCTAGCATAGTGTATGGCAAATGGAACTCCATCCCTCCTCTGTCCCAGCACTGCCCCTACGGCAAAGTCGGAGGCATCCGTCATGATCTCGAATGGGAGAGACCAATCAGGCGGCTGGAGGACAGGAGCCTCAATAACACACTGCTGGAGAGTCGCGAACGACGAAAGACACTTGTCATCGACAAGGAACTCGGTGTCTTTCGTCAGAAGGTCAGTCAACGGTCGGGCAATCCTGCTGAAATCCTGAATAAATCTCCTATAAAATCCAACGTGCCCCAGGAATGACCGTAGCTGCCTCAGATTGGACGGCGGTGTGAGTTTCCTAATGCCATCAACCTTGGCCGGATCAACCTCCATGCCCCTGTTGGAGATGATATGGCCAAGCACCGTCCCTTGAGTCACCATAAAGTGACTCTTCTCCCAAGATAGAACCAAGTGATACTCAATACATCGCTGGAGTACTCGATCTAGGCAGTCAAGACAAGAATCGAATCCGTCGCCGTAGATCGAGAAATCATCCATGAAGACCTCCAAATACTCCCCTACCATGTCCGAGAAGATCGACAGCATGCACCTCTGAAAAGTCGCAGGGGCATTGCATAGCCCAAATGGCATGCGTCGAAAAGCATATGTGCCGAAGGGACAGGTAAAGGTGGTCTTCTCCTGATCCTCAGGAGCTATGGCCACTTGGTTGTAGCCCGAGTACCCATCCAGGAAGCAGTAATGGCTCTTCCCTGCCAGTCTCTCAATGATCTGGTCAATAAAAGGCAGGGGGAAATGGTCCTTCTTGGTGGCTTGGTTGAGTCTCCTGTAGTCAACACAAACCCTCCAAGAGGTGGGTACCCGTGTAGCGATCTCCTCTCCCGACTCACTGATCACAGTCGTGATGCCCGTCTTCTTGGGCACCACATGCAAGGGGCTAACCCACTTGGAGTCGGAAATGGGATAAATAAAACCTGCACCCCACCATTTCGATATTTCCTTCATCACAACCTCTCTCAGGTTGGGGTTCAGTCGCCGCTGGAACTCACGCGACGGCTTCGCCCCTTCCTCGAGATAGATATGGTGGGAGCACACTGATGGACTAATCCCATGGAGATCTGCTACGCTCCATCCGATCGCCTTGCGGTTCTTTTCAAGAACCCCCATCAAACGGGATTCCTGCTCTACAGTCAACTCGGCAGAGATGATGACTGGGTACATCTCTGGCTCGCTCGCAAGGAATCGATACTTCAGCGAAGTAGGGAGCGGCTTCAGCTCTGGAATGCTGGGTGCTGGCAAATCTGGCTGCGGAAGAAACTGAGTGAAAGCTGCTAAATCGGCCAAATCTGCCTGGGAAAGTGAAAGTGTACTCTCGCAAACTGGATCGGGAGAAGGCTGCTCAACTGCATTGTCTCTGCTCGGCTCTGCATCTACCTCCTCCTCATCTATAGGCTCAGGTGAACTCAGGTCTGGCATCTGATCATAGCAATCGGCCCAATCAGACTCTGAATCCGAGGGATCTGTATCAACCACGGTGGCATCAGTACCACCGGAAAACAAGGTGGCCTCAGCACCACCATCACTAAACATCGTGCTGCGATCAAGGACCGGCTCTGCTGCCTCTATGGAATCCTGGACCAAGGCTGTGCTCTCCAGACTCTCCTCTGCTATCATCTCGGCATCAGCTGTATCTGAAAGTGAGAGGATGGTCTGTGTCTCAAGATCTGCCCAAGCTGCCTCATCATCTGTGATCACAAAATCACAATCCTGGTGGATGTCTGGCTCTGCGTCTGTCAGCTGCTCTGAATCTGTACTCGCATCTGAGCGGGCTCTGAATCTAGCTCTGTAGTCCTCGACCGTCTCTATTTGTATACTCTCGCCCTCGACGCGAAAGTACACCTTCCCGCTATCATGATCAGTCACTGCCTTGGCTGTGGCCAAGAACGGGCGACCAAGGATGATGGGGGTATCGGCCACTGACTCAGGGATCTCCATGTCCAACACTACGAAGACCACGGGGAATTTCATGCCCTGAATCGTGACGATAACGTCTCGTAATAACCCCTTCGGCCTCTTGACAGATCGATCAGCGAACTGAAGGACTGTCCTGCTCTGTCGAAGAGTGCCCAACTCAAAGCGGTCGAGAAGGGCTGCCGGAAGAAGGTTGATCGACGATCCGCTATCTAGTAGAGTACGGTCGAACCTCTGCTCACTAATATGGCATCTGACATACGGGGCCCCTGAGTCTGGCCTCTTGGCTGGCAGGCGGTTCTGGATCGCAAAACACGTGGCCTTGGTCAGCACATGGATCTCTGAAGTGTGGTTCCTCCTCCTCCTCCTGACTGTAGTCCTCTCTCTCAAAGATCGTTGGAGAAGGGGGATGTGCTGCAAAGCCTCCTGGAGTGTCAGCTGGATGTGGAATCGATCGATCATGCTCTGGCTGAACTCCTCAAGCTCTCTCTTTTTTGGATCTTTTTCTTTTTTCTTCCCCTTCCCCATCTGAAGGGCTCTAGGGAAGGGGATCACAGGGTCCTTCTCAGATGAAGGACTAGGAAAAGGCCTAGACGGTTCAAGGACCGGATCCACACATACATCATGCACCACAGTGGGACCAGATGAAAGTAAACCTTTTCCTTTATTCACAACGGAGTTCTGAGATACAGGAATGCAAGGAAAGACAACAACTCTATCACGACAAACACTGGTGGCCTCAGTACCACCGTGGGCTGGCTCTGCTGCTGCTGCTGGTAGACGTCTCGCGGCATCAGTACCGCGGGCTGGCTCGGCTGAACTGGTGGCGTCAGTACCACCTCCTAGATCTGGTGAAGCGGCGGCCTCAGTACCGCCGGTGGGATCAGCATCCTTGGTGGCTTCAGTGCCACCGTCATCATCTGGAGCGGCCTCAGTACCGCTCTCCTCCTCCTCATGTGGCGCCTCTGAAGTGTCCTCGTGAGGTAGCTCAGCTGAGGCGCCGCCGCCTGCTGGGGTCCTACCGCTCCTAAGTGTGACAAAATCAGCATCAAACAGATCCGAAGATGTATCATCAAATGGGTCACTAGGAGTGGCAAACTCAGTATGTACTACCTGCTCAGATTTCCTCTTGAGGTTGTTCGGGTTCGGCTCAATCTGGGCTGGAATGGAGGCCTTCCCTCTCACCAAGTCCCGCATCTCCTGGCGGAACTCGTCCATCTCCCGTCGGAATGTGGCCTGCTGGTCCGTGAGGAGGCGGGCAATGTCATCCAAAGCGGGGCTCTCGTGGGAGCCCGACGGGTAGCCTCTCTGGGGGTGAGGCTGCTGGAACTGCTGCTGGTGGTGCTGGTAAGAGGGATATGAGGACGGGTGCTGCTGCTGAACCGGGTGAGCATGCTGCTCACGTCTCCACGACTGTCCCTGC
This sequence comes from Ottelia alismoides, assembly GCA_037367405.1. NCBI lineage: Eukaryota > Viridiplantae > Streptophyta > Magnoliopsida > Alismatales > Hydrocharitaceae > Ottelia > Ottelia alismoides. Next base: position 18,591 of record JAZKJV010005896.1, on the reverse strand, counting down.
TGCTGATAGGGACGAGGACCGAAGGATGATGGCTGGTGCTGCTGATATGCTGGGGGCTGCTGCTGCTGCTGGTGGTGATCTCTCTGCTGGGAGTACTGCCCTCCCTGTCCTGACGGCTGCTGCTGGGGCTGGGTACCACCACTCCCCCACCTGAATCCGGGATGGTCTCGTCGGATCCCAGGCTGGGGGCGGTCATACCAAATCCCGTTGACATCCATCAACGGCTCGGCATCATAGGGGGCTGGTGGGAGTACTGCCAGAGGCTGGTCCGGCTGGTAGACCACCATCTGCATCTCTGGAGATGGTGGGGACTGGTAGGTGGGCTGCGGCTGCTGGTACGACTCCGCCTGTACAAGATGGACCTGTCTAGGCTGCACGTGGGTGCTGGAGCACTGGGACGAGCTGCTGCTGCTGCCGGCGTCGCCTCGCGACTGAAGACGGGGCTGAGAAGCCGTCTGTGCCTCCTGGAGACACATGAGCTGTGTCTTCATGTCGCTCAGAACCTGTGCCATCTGCTCCATCTGCGTGATACTCTGGCACTGCTTCTTCTCGATCAGCTCCATGCGGTCCAGCTTCTCGCTGATAATGCCCACGTCCGCAGCTGACGACTCTGCCTGTGCTGCTGCGGCTGCGGACGAACTGGATGGACCTGCATCTACCCGTGCTATCCGCTGGTACTGCACGGGTCCTGGCTGATGTGGCTGGGTCTTCTGAGTATACAACCTGGTCTGAGACATCACCATATAGTTCTCAGCCATCTCCTCGAAGATGGCCCAGACCTGGTCGTGGTCCTTGGCGAAGTAGGACCCGCCGCAAGAAGCATTCACCAGGCCCTGTAGCTCTGGTGTCAACCCGCTGAAGAAGCTCTGCACAAGGTTCGGCTTCGTGATGTCGTGGTGCGGGCATCTGTCCAGAAGCTCTCGGAACCTCTCCCATGCCTCGTGAAACTGCTCGTTGGGGAACATGGAGAAGTTGCTGATCAGGGCCCTCGTTGCATTCGTCCGCCCGAGTGGATAGTACTTGTTCAAGTACTCGGTGCGGAGCTGCTCCCAGGTATAGACAAACCTCCCAAGATGCTTCAGCCAGGTGGCTGCTCTATCTGCCAGTGAAAACGGGAAGGCTATCATCCGGATCGTGTCCTGGTCCACATGCCGGTCGTGGACAGTACTGCAGATCATCAAAAACTCCTGGAGGTGGAGGTGGGGCTCCTCAGTGGCATGTCCGTGGAAACGAGGAAACATCTGCAGGGTGTTCGGGGGGAACTTGAAATCCCCCACGATAGCAGGTACCACCACCCAATGGTGCATCAGTGTAGATCCGGGGTTGTGCAACTCCCGCATCGGTCTAGGTGGTCCTCCTCCTCCCGCGGCTGCTGCCGCTGCGGCGGCGGCTGCGGCTGCTGCTGCTGCTGCTGCGGCTCGTGCCTCTGCATCAGGTATCTCCTCAGGCTCGCTCTGCTGGTCTCTCTCTGCTCTGAGCCTCTCCAACTCTCGCCTCATCTCTATCATAAATACCCCCTGATCGCGGAGCTGCTGCTGGACTGTCTCGAGTGATGCGATCAAGGTGGAGTTGATCGCTCCCTGGTCAAGTACAAAGTGCTCGGGCTGTCGGGAGTGATCATCTAAACTGCCGGCTCCGGCCATAGTGACGTCTGCAAAATCAAACGAGCCCAACTCAGGTGCTGTCAAATGAATCAGTCTCTCCTCGGGCTCGTATCTCTCAGGTAGATCAGAAAGGGGGTCAAGGGGGAACAGGGTGGAATCGTACTCGGGCTCGGAGAGCGGGTCTGAGCTCTCGCGAGCCAACCTAGATGAGGAGGTAGACGCGCCCGAAAGCGGTGCAGCCAGAGGCTGCCTAAGAGACCGTCTACCCATCATCTTGATCTGGCGAGTAGTGCAGATGAGATCTGGAAAAATTATGATCAGAAAACAAACCCCCGGTTCACCAACGCAACGCGAGCTGAAGACCGTGAAAGTTCGGTCAAATTATCTTGTCAATTTTATTTTGGTGAACACACAAAATATCAGAGCGCTTACGTGACCTGTTGGGATATCCGCTGCTAACCCAACCGATTGGCCCGCACGGAAAAGTCGGTAATCAGTCAGGACTAGCAACGAGGGGCTCTACCTAGGGTGCGGGTCACTCTCTCGCGCATCCAAACCATACAATGAGGGGGTTGCTCTCCCCAAGACAAAGTTTTTAGGGCGAGCGAGTTTTAAGATCAATAATTCTTTGCAGTCCCAATTTTATGGTTTCACTTTTTTAATCTTTTTCAAAGCAAACAAAAGGCCTAACGAATTTTTCGGTTCTCCTGGTTATTAAGTCCAAAAATAGGGGGGAGAAGACGAAAAAGGCGATGCACGATAAATCAATGATGCATGTTGAGTAAGAAATGCGTACCTTGCCTCCAGCACTCTACATGCAAAATGATCCGCGCATAAAAGTAAAGACTGAAAAGAAACTAACCTAAATGATGCAGCGGTAAAGCCGAGTCCTAAACGAGCAACTTCTAGCGAAGAACCGTCTAACCGGTCACCGACCTCCAAGCCAAAGAGTCCGGTCTTGGCCCGTCCCTCCTCTGTCCGACAAATCGGGGGTAGGAGTAAGCGCTTTACAGGACGGGCTGCGGCACGTAGGCTACGAAGGCAAATGAATCGGTTATTTTTATTAATGATTTTTAAGTAGGTCCAATTATCGATCTATGGGAACAGATAAGCAGTTAGGTGTGTGGATCCTACTAATTACGGCACAATCACCAGAAAATCCTAAGTCTAGGGGCTCGAGCAAAAACCACGAAAAACCGGAAAAGACAGAAATAAAAGAAAAAGAAAACCGCGAAAAAGCCGCGAAAAACCGCGCAAGTCCTAAGGGTCCCCCGAGCACACCGGTGCTCGGCGAAACAGACCCGCTACGGTAGAAGAGTCCAAGAGTGTCCAAGTCCAAGTCCCTGTATTATTACAATAATAATAAAATAAAATAAAAACCTAATCTAACCTCACCCACTCAACTCTCTCCCTCTCGCTCTCTCCTGCGGCTTCGTAGAGAAGGAAGCCGCCTCCAAGTTCCTCGGTTGCACCGGCTCCTCGAAAGTTGCCTCCGCGGTCCTCGGACCCTCGCAAGAAAAAGAGATGAGTGGTCAGACCAGCAAAAATAATCAAATAATAAGGAAAAAGAAATGAAAATAAAGGTGAGGGTATATATGCAAAAATATAAAATAAAATAAACAAACAAAAGAAAACAAAAACAAAAATAAAAGAAAAAGGAAATAAGGCCAAATAAAACAAAAAGAAAATATAAACAAAAGCCGCGAAGAGCCGCGAACAGCCGCGAAAAATCAAAATGAAAAGAAAAGGAAAACTACTAAGCCGTGCTCCCCGGCAACGGCGCCATTCTGATAACACAGTATCCCGAGCAACTAAGGCAATCAGGTAACTGAGACGGTCGTTGCGACCTCAATCACTCGGATGTGTATCAAGAAAAATATCAGACTACTAACTAAATCAAGAATCAAGCAAGCACAAATAAGCGGTCCTGCTATGTGTTTAACCTGGTATAGCACCCAGGGTCGAACTCAAGGAGCACGGATTGGCCGAAGGCCTATGAAGTAGTAAAAATGAATAAAATAAAAGAGGAAAATGTTTTTAGTGGTTTTTAATTAATTTTATATTTTTTTTGGATTTTTAATAAGTGAAGAAAATAAAAGAAACACAAATAAGCTCACTTCAACAATTTATTTAATGCAACAAAAATCAACCAAAAATTAAAACAAAAATATTTTTATGTGTTTTATAATTTTTTATGTTTTTGGTGAATTTTTAGGATTTTCTGATATTTATTTTAATTTCTAAAAATCAAACAGTAACAAAAATGCAAGGTACTGTCCAGCCAGGACCAAAAGCCCTAGATAAAATATCTAAGGGCCTCAAAAGGGCCTGGAGGTATTGTTCCTGTAAACTAGGCAAAACAAGGAAAATTTGAGTACCAAAATTATTGTTTTTGGGTTTTTAAATTATTTAATAGAATTTTTATGAGTTTTTAGGTGTTTTTAAGTTTTTAAGGTTTTGAAGCAGTGAAAAATAGCCAAAATTGGCTCGAAAATAAAACTAACTAAACTAAACACTACCTAATTTTTATAGAATTTTTAGAGGGGTTTTTATATTTTTTTGGGGTTTTTAAAACTAGACAGTAGCTAAAATGATAGTTTTTGAATTTTTAAAAATAACAAACGAAATCAAAAATGTCCTAAAAAATTCACAAAAATCCTACACCATGGCAGGAGCCATGTGTCAAATTTTCGTCGAATTTGGAGGTGATTTGATATTTTATTCAAAAATCACAAGAGGGTACTGTGCACAAGGACTGAAATGCAAATACCCAAAGTTTTGGGGGTCCAGGTGCAATTAACCCAACCAATCACGCGCCAAGCGCGTGCCTGGGGCACTCAGGGACCTATTTGTAAAGAAAACAAGTCCCGAGGACCTATTGGTAACTCGTACCAAAAGTCCAGGGGGCTATGTTGCAAATTACCCACAAATAAACGCACATGCGAAATTAAACCATTCACAAGGGCATAAATGCAATTACTCAAAAAGTTTCATTCATTCATAAACATCCAGAACTACAGGGGCATCAATGCAAATATACCAACAAAACACGTGACGAAGCACGTGGCTCACACAGGCAGGGGCATAAATGCAAAGATCTAAAGTACGAGGTCCAACATGCAAAATACCCTAAAACTAAACAACTGACTAAAATAATTACAGGTTTAAAATGAAATAAAAGATAAGGAAGGGCCTAAGGGTAAATTACCCTTTATTAAGTCGCCCGATGGATGCGCGCCACGTGGGTAGATGGACGGCTGGAAATGGGCGGCGCTCCAACGCTGAGGTCCTCGCAGCGATCGGACGGTCGAGGGTTTGCCACGTGGGGGATCGAACGGGTGCGGCTCTCGGTGGCTAAACCTCGTGCAACGGACGGTCCAGATCGCCTCTCCAAGATCTGACGGTGGCTGGATCTCCTCAAGTGGACGGTCAGGATAAGAACTGGAGGTCGAGGACGATCGGATGGTCGGGGAAGATGCTGGAAGAACAGTTGGCCGGCGAGTTTCGTCGGCCTCGTGCGTGCGCTGGTATCCTCCCCTGCTGCCTCTGGAGATCGGAGAAGCTCCGCGATGATGCTTCGCAGCTGATGGTAGGCTCCGATGACCCAGCCGAGCCCTGGAGGGCTCCGGCGAGGTCGGCGAAGGTGAAGCTCCTGGCCCGGATGACTCAAGCCCTCAGATGGGCTCGCAATGACCTGCAAAGTAAACCAGGAGACTCGCGGGTCGAGGGCAAAATGCCTCGACCCCGTTAGGCGTCGTGGAGGTGACCGGTGGGGCGATATGGGCAAGCTCCGGCGAGGGGATGGACGGAGGAGCTCGAACCCCAGCTCCTGTGCGAGCTGGGTTGGATGGGGATATGGAGAAGGTGCGCGGGAGGAAGGCAGAGGTGACGATGGATTCCGATGATCGAATGGAGGTGTAAGGTGGTCGGAATCGACGAAACACGGCGACGGCGAGATTTGGGGATAACCTAAAATCGAATGAAAAGGCGGAGCTAAGGGACTACCTGGGTGGTCGAGGAGACTGTGCTGGAGCTGGGGAAGCTCCCGGTCGTGGCCTCAAGGGTCGTCTCGGCCCGAGGCTCGAGCTCGCTTCAGGTGGCGGAGCTACGGCGGGGGTATCGCCGGATCAGTGGATTCGCCGGCCTTCCTCGCTGCAACAGGGTGGGGCGGCGAGCTGTCACCTCGCTCTCTCTCTCTGGAGCTCACTGGAAAGCTATGCGAATGGCCAAAGATGGAAGAATTAGGTCGCCGGAGACGACTATATATATGGCGGGAGATCCGAGAAGAGGGGGTCCGACCAAGCTCAAGAGCGCGCGAATCCCGAGGGAGCGGCTCCGGCGAGGATGCCGGATGCAAGGGGAACGATTCGGACCCGGGGCTTGGTGGATTGGTGATCGGGTCGAGCGGGCATAAATCCGAGAAGTGGGGTCCGACGCTCGAACCCGCGAGAAGTGGTCCTGGGGGGGTCAGTTGACCAGGTGGTCAACATCCCCAGGACCCAATGGGGTCAGGCCACGTGGCAGGATTTTAAAGTTCAAAATTAAGGTAGTTATGGCCCGATTTTGTAAAAACTCAAAACACAAACTATTTTTATTTTATTTTTTCTATTTTTTGTGATTTTTAATTAATTTTTGGAAATAAAAAAAAGGTACTTACAATATATAGCTATATATAGGTATATATACAATATGTAGGCTTTTGATTTTTGATTTTTAATTATTATTTTTGTATAATTTTATTCCTATTTTATATTTTATTTATTTATAGAATAAAATAAGAAATAAAAGGGTGTTTTTATTTTATTTTTATTATTTATATACATAGGTAAAATAAATAGTTATGTATATCTATATACATGGTAAATGTACAAAGTATTTTTGTATTTTTAATTTTGTTATTTTATTTGATTTTTGTTTTGATTCTTTTTATTTTATTTATTTACAATATATAATATAGATTATTTACAGCAAGTTTGGAAAATAACCTTATTTATTTACAAGGGCAAATAAATACATAGATGTGATATATGTACATGATGAAGGGGTCTTTTTAATCTTTTTGATTTTTAACTTTTTATTTTGTTTTTATCTTTTATAAATATATACAAGTATTTACAAGCATATTTTTGGGTGAGGAAAACATTTTTATTTTATTTACATAAATGTATACACATGAGCCCTATCTCCCTCTACTTGGCTTTTATGCGGTCAGGCCCATGCTGAGCCCTCCCTTGGGCTAGGTTGCTCAATATTTATTCTAAATATTTCCCTCTTTTTCTTTTTAATCTTTATTCTTTTATTTTTGCACAAAAACATGCTAATTATAGATTTTTACACAATGCATGCTTTTGCTAATTATTCCTATTTACACATATCTACATGCATTTGCAAAGGTTTTGTAGCTAAAATATAAGAATAAAGAGTGATGAATGGGTATTCATCAAAGGGATGCCGGAAGGAGGTTGATAGACGATCCGCTATCCAATAGAGTCCGGTCGAACCTCTGCTCACTAATATGACATCTGACATATGGGGCTCCTGAATCTGGCCTCTTGGCCGGCAGACGGTTCTGGATCGCGAAGCACGTGGCTTTCGTCAGCACATGTATCTCTGAATGGTGGTTCCTCCTCCTCCTCCTCCTGACTGTAGTCCTGTCTCTCAAAGAACGCTGAAGAAGGGGGATGTGCTGCAAAGCCTCCTGAAGGGTCAGCTGGATATGGAAACGATCAATCATGCTCTGGCTGAACTCCTCCTGCTCTCTCTTTTTTGGATCTTTTTCTTTTTTCTTCCCCTTCCCCATCAGAAGGGCTCTAGGGAAGGGGATCACAGGGTCCTTCTCAGATGAAGGACTAGGAATAGGTCTAGACGGCTCGACGGCCGGATCCGCACATACATCAAGCACCACAGTGGGACCAGAGTAAATTAAACCTTTTCCTTTATTCACAACATGGTTCCGAGCTACATTAGAATAAGGAAAAGCAACAACTCTCTCAGAATGAACACCGGTGGCCTCAGTACCACCACGGGCTGGCTCTACTGGACGTCTCGCAGCCTCAGTACCGCGCTCTGGCTCGGCAACTCGGGTGGCGTCAGTACCACCTCCTCGAACTAGTGAAGTGGCAGCCTCAGTACCGCCGGTGGGATCAGAATCCTTGGTGGCATCAGTACCACCGTCATCATCATGAGCGGCCTCAGTACCGCTCTCCTCCTCCTCATCTAGCGCTCTAGGTGTATCCTCGTGTCATCGCTCAGACGAGGCGCCACCGTCGGCTGGTGTCCTACCGCTCCTAAGTGTGACAAAATCAGCATCAAATAGATCCGAAGACATATCATCAAATGGATCACTAGGAGTGGCATGCTCAGTGTAAGCTACCTGCTCAGATTTCTACTTCAGGCTGTTGGGATTCGGCTCTATCTGTGCAGGAATGGCGGCCTTCCCTCTCACAATGTCCCGCATCTCCTGGCGGAACTCGTCCATCTCTCGTCTGAAAGTAGCCTACTGGTCCGAGAGGAGGCGGGCTATGTCGTCCAAGGCGGGGCTCTCGTATGGAGGATCATGAGAGCCCGACGGGTAGCCTCTCTAGTGATGGGGCTGCTGGAACTGGTGCTGCTGCTGCTGAGAGGGGTAAGTGGGAGGATGCTGCTGCTGGTGTGGCTGGTGAGCTTGCTGCTCACGCCTACAAGACTGTCCCCGCTGCTGATAGGGATGAGGAACGAAGGATGACTGCTGCTGTGACTGGTAGGTTGGGGGCTGCTGCTGCTGGTGATCTCTTTGCTGGCTATACTGCCCTCCCTGACCGGATGACTGCTGCTGGGGCTGGGTACCTCCACTCCCCCACCTGAATCCGGGATGGTCTCGTCGGATCCTAGGCTGAGGACGGTCATACCAAATCCCGTTGACATCCATCAACGGCTCTGCATCGTACTGGGCTGGCGGGAGTACTGCCAGAGGCTGATCCGGCTGGTATACCACCATCTGCATGTCTGGAGATGGTGGTGACTGGTAGGTGGGCTGCGGCTGCTGGTACGGCTCCGCCTGTATAAGGTGAACCTGTCTAGGCTGCTGGTGTGAGCTGGAGCGCTGGAACGAGCTGTTGCTGCAGCCGGTATCGCCTCGCGACTGAAGACGGGGCTGTGAAGCCGTCTGTGCCTCCTGGAGACACATGAGCTGGGTCTTCATGTCGCTCAGGGTCTGTGCCATCTTCTCCACTTGAGTGATGCCCTGGCACTGCTTCTTCTCGATCAGCTCCATCCGATCGAACTTCTCACTGATGATACCCATATCCGCAGCGGATGACTCTGCCTGTGCTGCTGCTACTGCGGATGAACTGGATGGACCGGCGTCGACCCGTGCTATCCTCTGGTACTGCACGGGTCCTGGTTGCTGCTGGGGTCTGCCCTGAGTGTATAACCTGGTCTGGGACATCACCATATAGTTCTCGACCATCTCCTCGTAGATGGCCCAGATCTGGTCATGATCCTTGGCGAAGTAAGACCCGCCACAAGAAGCATTCACCAAGCCCTGGAGCTCTGGTGTCAGCCCGCTGAAGAAGCTCTGCATAAGGTTGGGCTTCGAAATATCATGGTGCGGGCATCGGTCAGTCAGCTCACGAAACTCCATGCCTCATGAAATTGCTCGTTGGGGAGCATGGAGAAGTTGCTGATGAGGGCTCTCGCTGCATTGGTCCGCCCGAGTGGATAGTACTTGTTCAAGTACTCGGTGCGGAGCTGCTCCCAGGTGTAAACAAACTTCCCCAAGTGCTTCAGCCAGGTGGCTGCTCTGTCTGCTAGGGAAAAGGTGAAGGCGATCATCCTGATCGTATCCTGGTCCACCTGACCGTCGTGGACAGTGCTGCAAATCATGAGAAACTCCTGGAGGTGAAGATGGGGCTCCTCAGTAGCGAGTCCGTGGAAGCGGGGGAGTAACTGCAAGGTGTTCGGGGGGAACTTGAAGTCCCCCACGATGGCTGGAAGTACTACCCAGTGGTGCGTCAGCGTCGATCCGGGGTTGTGCAACTCCTGCATCGGTCTCGGTGGTCCTCCTGCCGCGGCTGCTAATGCTGCGGCGGCTGCTGCGGCTGCTGCTGCGGCTGCTGCATCTGCATCCTCTGGGATCCTCGGTCCCTCTCTGCGCTCCTCGCGCTCAGCTCGCATCTGCTCCATCTCTCTCCTCATATCGAGCATGAATGCTCCCTGATCCCTCAACTGCTGCTGAACGGTCTCTAGTGAGGCGATCAGGGTGGAGTTGATCGCACCCTGGTCCAATACAAAATGCTCTGGCTGACCTCGGGAACGATCCTCAGAACTACCGGCCATGACGTCTGCAAAATCAAATGAGCCAAACTCAGGTGTTGTCAAGTCTGCTAATCTCTCCTCTGGCTCATATCTCTCAGAACCGAAAGAAAGGGGGTCGAGGGGGGAACAGGGCGGAATCATACTCGGGCTCGAAGAACTGGTCTCGGCTCTCGCGGGCCAACCTAGATGAATGGGTAGACGTCCCCGAAAGCGATGCAGCTAGAGGCTGCCTAAGAGAGCGTCTACCCATCATCGTGATCTGACGAGTAGGGCGGATGAGATCTGGAAAAACTATGATCGGCAACCAAACCCTCTGTTCACCAACACAACACGAGCTGAAGACCGTAAAGGCTCGGTCAAATTATCTTGTCCAATTTTATTAGGTGAACAAACAATCTATCAGAGCGCTTACGTGACCTGTTGGGATACCCGATGCTACCCCAACCGACTGACCCGCACGGAAGAGTTGGTAGTCAGTCAAGAATAACACTGGAGGGCTCTACCTAGGGTGCGGGTCACTCTCTCGCGCAATCAAACCAAACAATGAGGGGGTTGCTCCCAAGACAAGTTTTTAAATCAGGTGTCTTTTAGGGTCAATAGTTTTAGCAGTCCCAATTTTATGGTTTTTCTTTTTAATTTTTTTCAATAAAAACAAAGGCCTAACGAATTTTTCGGTTCTCCTGGTTATTTAGTCAAAAACAAGGGGGAGAAGACGAAAAAGCCGATGCGCGATGAAATCAATGATGCATGCAGAGATAGAAATGCGTACCTGTCTCCAGCACTCTACATGCAAGTGATCCGCGCAGAAATGTAAAGACAGAAAATAAACTACCTAAATGGTGCACCGATGAAAATCGAGTCCTAAACAAGCAAGTCTACTCGAAGAACCATCTAACTGGTCACCGATCCTTCAAGCCAAAGGTCCGATCTTGGCCTACCCCTCCTCTGCCCGACACATCGGGGGTAGGAGAAAGCGCTTTGCGGGGCAGGCTACGGCACGCAGGCTACGAAGGGGATGAGTCAGTTATTTTTATTAATCAATTATTAGTAGGTCCAATTAATCGCACTATAGGAACATGCAAGCAATTAGGTGTGGGGATTCTACTAATTACGACATAATCAAGTAGAAAATCCTAAGTCTAGGGGCTCGATAAAAACCTCTGAAAACCGGAAAAGGCAGCGAAAAACCAAAAGCCGTGAAAAAGCCGCTAAAACACCTAAGGGTCCCCCGAGCACACCGGTGCTCGGCGAAACAGACCCGCTAGTCAACCAAGAGTCTAAGAGTCTAAGTTTCCCTGTATTATTACAATAATAGTCAAATAAAATAAAACCTAAGCTAAACCTCTCCCACTCAGTCTCTCCCTCACGCTCTCCTGCGGCTCCGTGCAGAAGGGAGCCGCCTCCGAGTCTCGCAGTTGCATCAGCTTCTCGAAATCGGCCGCCTCGGTCCTCGGGCCCTCGCAAGAAAAGAGACAAGTGGTCAGACCAATAAAATAATCAAATAATAGCAAGAAAAATAAATGAAAATAAAATGATGGTATATATGCAAAAATGCAAAATAAATCAAACAAAAATCAAACAAAACAAAAAATAAAACAAAATAAAATAAAACAAAATAAAGCACAAATAAAATAAAAACAAAAAGCCGCGAAAAGCCGTGAACTCTGAAAGAGCCGCGAAAAGCCGTGAAAAAGAAAATAAAACAAAAATAAAAACTACTAAGCCGTGCTCCCCGGCAACGACGCCATTCTGATGACACGAAAATCTGACTACTCAAGTAAAGGTATCTAGATGGTCGTTGCGACCCAAGCAATCAGACTAGAATGTGTCAATCAAGAAAAATAGACCACCAATAAAGATTAAATCAAATCGAAACAAGATAGCGGTCTTGCTATTAGTTTAACCTGGTATAGCGACCAGGGTCGAACACAAGGAGCACAAATTGGCCTCGCGGCCTACGAAGTAGTCAAAAAGAAAGGAAAAAGAAATAAAAAGGTATTTTTGGTGGTTTTTAATTAATTTTATATTTTTTTTGGATTTTTAATATATTAAGAAAATAATAAAAACAAGGAAACAAGGCACTTCAACAATTTATTTAATATACTAAAAATCAACCAAAAATTTAAATAAAAATATTTTTGTGTGTTTTATAACTTTTACTATTTTTAGTGAATTTTTGGTATTTTTCTGATGTTTATTTAATTTTCTAAAAATAAAACAAAGTCAAAAACAGTTGGTATTGTCCAGCCGAGCTTAAGGGACTTAGATAAAATATCTAAGGGTCCCCAATAAGCCTGGAGGTATTTTTCCTGTATAGAGAATAAAACAAGGAAAATTTGAGCACCAAAATTATTATTTTTGGGTTTTTAGTTTATTTATTAAAATTTTTATGAGATTTTAAGTGTTTTTCAATTTTTAACTGTTTTAAGTAATGACAAATAGCCAAAATTGGCTAGAAAATCAAGCAAGCCAAAACAGTAGGTAAATTGTTTTGTGAATTTTAGATGAATTTTAATATTTTTTGTGATTTTTGAAGGATAACAATAACAAAAATGGATGTTTTTGAATTTTTAAAAATATCAAATCAAAATAAAAATGTCTCCAAAAATCCCAGAAAATTTTACACAATGGCAGGAGCCATGTGTCCAATTTTCATTGGATTTGGAGTAGGTTTGCTATTTTATTAAAATCAAATACAAGGGAACAATACAAAGGGACCAAAACGCAAATACCAAGAGTCCTGGGGGGTCTAGTGCAAAATACCCAGGAGGTCACACGCGTCGCGCGTGCATGGGGCACTCAAGGATCCAAATGTAATAAAAACTAAGTCCTAGGACCTTTTGGTAACAGGTACCAAAAGTCCAGGGACTAGTCTGCAAATAACCCACGAATATACGCACATGCAATAATAAATCATGCACAGGGGTATAAATGCTAATATCCAAAAGTTTTCATTCAATCCATAACATCTCAGAACTACAGGGCATTAAATGCAAAAAGCCCAGAAAACCACGTGTCGACGCACGTGCTACACCATACACAGGGGCATAAATGCGAAGAAAGTAAAGTGCAGGGTCCTCTATGCAATTTTACCAAAAACTAAACAACTAAACTAAATATTTATAAAACTAATCGCTAAATAAAAGAAACAGGAGGGCCTAAGGGTAAATTACCCTTTTATTAATGGAGCCGCTGGATGAACGCCATGTGGTGTATCTGACGGTGAGGGACGACTGGCGCTTCAGAGCCAGACTCCTCGCGATGATCGGACGACGACGGCGCAGCCACGTGGAAGATCTGGCGGTGGAGATGTGTCGCTGCTACGCCTCGCACATCGGACGGTCCAGATCGCCTCTTCAAGGATCTGACGGTGACGGGACCTCCTCAGATGGACGGTCAGGATGTGAACTGGAGGTCGAAGGCGATCGGACGGCGACGGAGGATGCTGTACGAACTGGGCGCCGGCGACCTTCGCCGGGCTCGTGGCGGCGCTGGCGTCCTCCTGGAAGTACGCTGAAGATCGGAGAAGGAGCGTGGGATGCTTCCGCGTTGAGTGGTAGTCTCCGATGACCCAGCCGAGCTCTGGAGAGCTCCGGCGAGGTCGGCGGAGGTGAAGCTTCTGGACCCAATGGTCCAAGCCCTCAGATGGGCTTGGATGCACCTGCAAAATAGACCAGACAGCTCGCGGGTCGAGGGCAAACTGCCTCGACCCAGTTAGGCGGGGTGAAGATGGTCGGAGGGTCGAGGTGGGCGAACTCCGGCGAGGGTGGGGATGGAGGATCTCGAGCCCCAGCTCCTGTGCGAGCTGGGTTGAATGGGAGTATGGAGAACGTACGCGGGAGGAAGGCGGAGGTGACGGTGGATTCCGATGATCGAATGGAGTAGCGAGATGGTCGGAATCGGCGGAACACGACGGCGGAGCGAAATGGGGGAAATCGGAAATTAAAGAAAAAGAAAGAGAAAAGGGGCTACCTGGGTGGACGAAGAGACTGTGGACGAGCTGGCGATGCTCTGGGTCGTGGCCTCGAGGAGCGTCTCCCTCCGAGGCTCGAGCTCTCGCTCTAGGCGGAGCACGGCGGTGGTACTCGCCGGATCAGTGGTCTCGCACTCCCTCCTCGCTGCAACACCACGGGGGACGAGTTGTCACTCTCGCCGATGCGATGGAGCTCACTGGGGGGTGGAACGAATGGCCAAAGATCGGAATGAAGGTGGCGGAGCTCGGGCTATATATGGTGAAGGGTCCGGGAAGATGAGCGCGGGTAGGGCATTCTGGAGCGCGGATCTCGAGGTGGATACCCCGACGAGGGTCTCGGATGTAGCAGGATGGTATCGGACCCGGGGTTTAGGCGAGGGGGAATCGGGTTTAGGTGCTAAAAAAGGGGGAAGTCGGGTCGGGCGCCTAACCCGTGGGAAGTGGTCCTGGGGGGGGGGGGCAGTTGACCTGGCGGTCAACAATCCCCAGGGCCAATGGGTGAAGGCCACGTGGCAGGTATTTGAAAGTGAAATTAAAGGTAGCTAATGGCCGAATTATTAAAAAGTTAAAACATGAAATATTTTTATTTTAATTTTTTCTATTTTTTAGTGATTTTTAATTAATTTTTCAAAATAAAAATAAGGTACTTACATAGTAGGGTTATATATAGGTATATATACAATATATAGGATTTTAATTTTGATTTTTAATTTGTTATTTTTATACAATTTTATTCCCATTTTATATTTTATTTATTTATAACATAAAATAAGGAATAAAAAGATATTTTTATTTTATTTTTATTATTTATATACACATGTGAAATAAATAGATATGTACATTTATATACATGGTATATTTACAAAGTATTTTTTATTTTTAATTTTGTGATTTTTATTTTGTTTTTGTTTTAATTTGTTTTATTTATTTACACTATCTAATCTAGAATATTTACAAAACTTTTGGAAATTAATTTTATTTATTTATAAGGCTAACTAAATATAGGTGTGGTGGTATGTACAAGGTGAAAGTGATGTTTTTGTTTTCTTTTTAATTTTTCTATTTTTATTTTGTTTTTATCTTTATAAATATATACAAGTATTTACAAGCCTATTTTAATCTCTTTTTGGGAGGAAAATATTTTTATTTTATTTACATAAATATTTACACACATGAGCCCCTATCTCCCTCTACTTTGGCTTTTATGCGGTCAGGCCCATGCTGAGCCCTCCCTTGGGTTAGGTTGCTCAATATTTATTCTAAATATTTCCCTCTTTTTCTTTTTAATCTTTATTCTTTTATTTTTTCACAAAAACATGCTAATTATAGGTTTTTACACAATGCATGCTTTTGGTAATTATTTCTATTTACAACTATATACATGCATTTGCAAAGGTTTTTGTAGCTAAAATATAAGAATAAAGAGTGATGAATGAGTATTCATCAGGTACACAAATTGTAATTTACCTTTTTAAATTAATGTACGTTCAAATATGTAAAATCGAGACCAAATTCAAAAGAATCGGAGTCCATTTGTGAAAATTGAGGTTTGGGACCTAAATGTGCATTGTACATTTTTACTGATTTTGGCATATCATTTCATGTGAATATTTCATTTATTTTGATTTATTTTTCATTTATTCATTTTATTGCATGTTTCAACTAATCACATAAAAATAAAAAAATAGAAAAATAATAAAAAATATCAGTTCTGATTGAGCTTACTAACCAAATCCATAGATATATAATTCACTTCCCTAATTTTTCTGATCTATTTCAAACCCATAAAATTTTCAAAAAAATTGTATTTGTGTCCTTTACATTATTTAACATAATATTTAATTTTTGCATGCTTTTATATATCTACAGAAAATCAAATAAAAATCATAAAGTCAAAAAGAATGATATTTTATGTACATAAAATATCACTAAAATTATATCTTTCATAGTCCATTCACGTTTAGGTCCTTCATGTACATCGTAGATTGCATTTAGAGGCATATTTTCATGTTGGGTATTTTGCATCAGAGTTCATTTGCTATTTTTAAAGTATTTATCTTTTATTTACTCCATTGGTCAAAGTTTTGGTCAATGATGCATCCACGTGTCATTCTTTGACTGGGGTCACTTCAAACCTCCTTGGTTAATGCCATCTAGTTTCTAGTCAACCCACCCTCTTCTCTTCTCTCTCCCCACGTGCTATGCACGTGACATCATCATAACCCATTCCCTCTCGCTCGCGTGCCTAGCACGTGACTCTCACCCACGTGCCTCGCACTTGACTTTCCCCTTCTTTCAGCAGCTCGACACCATAGAAGCTCTGCCTCGTTGTGCCTCCATCTCCGACAACCCCTATCTTCTTCCCCCTTCTCCACTCAGCACCCAACAACCGACCATCCCCATCTCCAATCAACCATCGCTACCTTATCCTCTGCAACGTTGACTAACCTAATACCTAGTAGCCCTAACCATCACCCCCAAATCTTTGGAACCCATTATCCATATCCCTTCCAAACAGCCAGCGATGCCATTATTCCTTCACCCGCAACCAACCTTACCCCATCAATTGAACCCCGACTCCTGCGCCTCACACCAACCCTCTTCTTCTTCCTATTTAAGCCATTGTCGACAACCATCCAATGATATCCGTCAACATCATCTTCGTTAAAACAATCGAGAGATAGATAGAGAGAGATCTTGAGGATGATGGTCGTGACAACAACCATCATCTTCAAGGCGAAGACCTTCTCATTGGGTAAGATCCATGGTGTTCTTGGAACACCTTGCTGTTGTCGTTCTTCTCAGTGCAGCTGAGCCTTGAGAGAACCACCATTAGCCCTCTAAGGCGAAGACCAGAGAGAGATCCTTTTCTCACTCCACTTCCCGGCCATCCCACACCCTCACATTCATCATCTTCTTCTTCTGTTCCCATTCTCTTCTTCGCCCACCCCGCATCTTCTTCATCGAACCTCTCCGGGCTACATCAAACGTCCAACAATCCATCTAACCATCGATCTCGAATCACCTTTTGTAACCCCTCCATTTCCCTTCTATCTTCTGTTGAAATGGGTTTTGCGAGGGTCTAATGTGGTCTACACAAGGCAAGACTCGCACTGTCGCTGAAGTGACCATTCACGAAATTCATATCCAACAACAATTAACCCACAAGTAGATATAACACTGCAAAATAAAAGTGGAGTTAAAATTTATTATAACTCTACAAAATGTCTGTATAGTGCAAGTATGCAGAGGTCGAACATAGGAAGTAAGGGGAATATACAACAAAAATTGGCAAAAAGATAACAATTGTTTTTAGTGTTTTTACGAGTATTTTTTAACTTTAGTGGGGTTTTAATATTTAATTTCTTATGGTATTTTTAATTTAAAATTTTTTTGGATTTTTATATTTTTTGTTTTCTTCTTATATTTTTTGATTTTTAATTTTCTTTTCTTTTTAGCTAAATATAAGACAAGTATGTATAATATATATGTATAATATAGATAATATAAATAATAAAGATTAAAAATAAAGATAAAATTACTAAAATACCCAAAGGGAAGGTCTTTTTTAAGGGTATTAAAATTATTTTTCATGATTTTTAATAATTTTATAAATATTTATGTTAATTATAAAATAAGTAATAGAGGTATAAATATACAATATATACTAGTATCTATACATATAAATAATCAAAATACACTAGATATTTTTTGGCTTTTTATGTTTTGTTATTTTTTGTAATTTTTCTTTTATTTTTGCTAATGTTTTGTATTTTCAAATGAATAAAAATAGGAAAACAATGACTTGAATGAATAGGTTGACTTATCTTGACCTTCAAAAATAGCTAAAAAGCTCAAACATATCCAAAACTAATTTTAATATATAGGAAATATAGTAAAGAAATATAAAAATATAATACACAATTTTAGGATTTTTAAATGATTTGTTATGAATTTTTTAGGGTTTGCAGTTTTTTATGTTTTCTTTTGATTTTTTTATGATTTTCGATCTGTAGGTGTAAAATACAATAGTAAATAACTTCTAATTATTTAGATTTTTTCAAAATATTTTCTAATTTTTATGGATTTTTAATGCAAACATGAAATAAATACAATGTTTTTAGATTTTTAAATGTAGGAAATTAATTCTAATTACCCTACAATATATATATATATATATGAAACGTGATAAAAGACACTTATATTAAATTTCATATAATTTTTGCATGCAAGATGGCGTTTTAATGTAACGAATAAAAAAAATAAAAATACAATACTAACAGGGACTGAAATGCAAATAAAACTAAATAAAAATACAATTGGGAATAAAAATGTAAAGTCTTGGGGCCTCTACATAAATTACCCATGAATATTTAATTCATTGCATGCTGGAAGGGGTATAAATACAACTTATATAACATGGCATGGCATACATGCAAATATGCCAAAAGTTTTGAACTGAAATACAAACTTAGTGGACTAAACAATAACACACAAGGATAGGGGGTCCTGGCAAAAAGCCTATCACCTCGCATGTATGGTACGTAAGGTGACATGACAAAGGATCTAAGTGCAAATATAGGAAGTACAGGGGCCTATGTACAAAATGATCAAACTTTTTACACTACAGATGATAATTTATGGATTAAATATAAAATATAAAATAGCGGGGGTATAGTGAAAAATTGCCCCCTAAAGGCACTGATCGACGACATAGAA